>QLSR01000086.1:821436-924921 GCA_031780015.1 Citrullus colocynthis
TTTTTTTTTTTTTTTTTTTTTGGTTTTTAAAAACAATGATAAGTAAATAACAAAACAAGAAATTTAGAGGTAGAAATAGTGTTAAATAACAAACCTTCTTTGAGACTGATGGAGTAATCCGAGCGAGTGCACGCTTAAAATGGGCCATTTTGATGGTATATGGTACTGAATCCAAATTACTGTCAATCGATGTCAGTTTTTCTTCTAAAGCAAGCATCACAGCTTCATCCATCTGTCATGATAAAAATCACATCAATTCTCCTTTTACACTTTCCTAAGTAAAGGAAGAAAGAAGGAATCATAGTTAAGCATAACAAGAAAGAAGTAACAAACCAGTGCAGCAAGATCAGCCCCACTGAAGTTTTCTAAGGCCTCCATTTTGCCAACGGCAAGCAAATCTACACCAACATCAATAGGCTTCCCTCTTGCACGAGCTTTTAAGATCAATCCTCGCTCATTTGGACCAGGTAGAGGAACATAAAGACGTTTGCCAAATCTACCTGGTCGTAAGATGGCAGGGTCTATGACCTCGAGTCTATCACAATGAAGTTATTGAAAAGATCAGTATTGTCATGAGGACCATGAAAGCATACATATATTTTGGAATAAATATTTACCTATTGGTAGCACCAATAACAAAGACCCCTCGTCGTTGTTCTGCTCCATCTAACTCTATCAGAAACTGCGAAAAGCAAACAGAAAGAATGTTCACTTAATGACAACCAACAATGTTGATGTATTTTGTTCGTTCCTTTTGTGGTGGGGTGGGGTGGGGGGGCTGAGCATAGTTTACAGAACCTGGTTCAGCAATCTCTCTACAACCCATCCCCCTTCTTGACCACGTTTTGTTGTTAAAGCATCCACCTACAAATAATTGGAAACAAGTTAATATTGTAAAATCAAACCTAATCAATCAAACTCCACTCTTTCGATAATGGGGAGATTTGGGAGATCACCCACTTCCAAGCTCCTTGAATTTTGGGAGTTGTTTTTATAACTTTCATTGTAACAATGATTTTTTATTTAACATTGGAGAAACTTTTGGATCCCATAGCTAGTTTGGTTGATTTTCGTGACCTATCTAATACTTGGTCTTTGTCTAAACAAACTTTCTCCGTTTCCTTGAAACTTGAAAAGAAATTACGAAATGGAAATAAATAAGTACACAACTTAAAGAATTAAAATGCTTAAACATTAACACCATCCTATAGTGTTTCAATGCTAGCTAAAGAACTGTTTTTTATTAAAACTATTAACATAGATGTATTATACATTTGCCCGACCCTTCAAGTCTATACAGAAATATCACTAACAACCTGTGAGGTATCCTCCTTACTATTTAATGATATTCAGAGAAAAGGATGCTGTTAGACCCCCAATTATCCACACATACCAGCTAAAGGGCAAAAAGGTAAATAACCAAGGAAGTGGGGAGGCAAATTCGGTTAGAGTCGTGGCAGCCAAGGTAGTGGAAGAAGAAGGGACCGGTGGGGTGAAGGATTTATGAGGGGTTTCGCGAGAGGAGATGGATATGGAAGATTAGAAGCTAATGAAGCAGGAGAGAAGGGCACTCTCGAACTTGCCTACTTGAATTTTCTTCTTCTTTCTTTATTTTCTGTGTCTGCTGTTTCCGATTGTTGTTGCTGTTTGTTTTCTTGAATCCTTGTTGTGGAGGAACTCTATGAGATTGTTGATAAATAAGAATCAGAATTTGGCTGGAATTCTCATTGTGACTGCTTGTCAGATACATTAGCTAAGTGAACGAGAGGTATCTAACAAATTGGTATTAGAGCGAAAACATCTTGGTGAGGACACGAAGCCAAACGATGAAGGAGACCGAAGAAAAGCTGGAAACGTTGGATCTCGACATCACCGGATTGAAGGAATTGGTATTTGCCATGTGCAAGAACATAGACCAATTGATGGGAGAAATGAGAGAGATTGCATTGAGTAGGGGAAAGGAAGGTTCGATATTAATGGAGGGTTCTCAGAGGAAGGGAAAGTCGTCGGAGATGGAGGAGGGGGAGTCTTCTCAGTCAAAAGGAGGAGGCGGAAAGGGCACAAACGGCTTGAGATGCCAATATTCAAGGGAGAGCACCCTGATTCATGGGAAATCCATGAGCTAATCGAGGAAGAGAAAATTAAGGTAGCGATTATAAGTTTCGACCATGACTCTGGTACCGATGGAGCCATAACCGGAGTCCGATCGAGTCTTGGGCGAAGTTGAAGAAGAGAAAGTTCATGAGGTTCCAAAGTTGGAGGGAAGGCAGCTTAACACGTCGATTTTTGGCGATCAAACAGGAAGGCACGTACTCGGAGCATCGGAAGCAATTCGAACGGTTTTTGGCCCCCATACCAGAAATCTCCGAGTCGGTGTTGGAGGGGACATTCATCAATGGTCTCGATCCTAAGTTGAAGGCGAAGGTCGAGAGCCGTAACCCGGTCGGATTAGAGGAAGCAATGTGCAAAGCTCAGGCGATAGATGATGAGATGAGCGCACTAAAGGAAATACATGGAGGCGACAAATCGAGGATGATGAAGGGGGAAGGGAAATCGAATGGGTCAGATAAAACGGGTCAAGGAAGTTATTACTGACCCAATACAACTAAGATCCAAATACCGGATAAAACTAGGGCTTCGAGAAACGATGGGGATCCAAATACCGGATAAAACTGGGGCTCCGAGAAGGGATGGGGATCCAAATACCAGATAAAACTGGGGTTCCGAGAAGGGATGGGCTGACACGGCGATTGACAGACGCTGAGATTCGCGAGAAGAGGGAAAAGGGTCTTTGTTTTAAATGCGACAAAAAATACTCCCCTAAGCATCAGTGCAAATCACAAGAGAAAAGGGAGCTTCGACTTCTCGTCGTCAGCGAGGGACAGGCAGTGACGAAACTTGAAGAATCGGACAGGGAAGAAATCAAAGAAGAAGCTGAAGAGAAGGTGGAGTTGGCCCTCCATTCAGTGTTGGGTTTCTCGACCTCGGGAACGATGGAATTGAAGAGAAAAATTAGAGAGGGAAGTAATCGTGTTGATTGATTGCGTAGCCACCCACAATTTCATCCAACGGCATTTGGTTGTTTTAAATGCGACAAAAAATACTCCCCTAAGCATCAGTGCAAATCACAAGAGAAAAGGGAGCTTCGACTTCTCGTCGTCAGCGAGGGACAGGCAGCGACGAAACTTGAAGAATCGGACAGGGAAGAAATCAAAGAAGAACCTGAAGAGAAGGTGGAGTTGGCCCTCCGTTCAGTGTTGGGTTTCTCGACCTCGGGAACGATGGAATTGAAGAGAAAAATTAGAGAGAGGGAAGTAATCGTGTTGATTGATTGCGTAGCCACCCACAATTTCATCCAACGGCACTTGGTTGAGGAGCTGAACATTCCGGTGACGAATACGACGAACTATGGTATTGTGATTGGAGACGGATCGGCTTTACAAGGAAAAGGTGTATGTAAGGAAGTTATTATCGAACTTCCAGGGGTGACCATGTTAGAAAATTTTTTACCGATTGATCTGGGAAGAATCAATGTGATATTGGGAATGTTGTGGATTCGCACAATGGGGTACATGGGGGTGGATCGGCCAAACCTCACAATGACGTTCACAAGAGGGTATTCGAAGGTGGTTTGACGGGGGGATGCGGTCCTGACTAAAGCGAAAGTCACCATGAAGACAATAATCAGTAATTGGGAAGAAGAGGATGAAGGTTTCTTAGTAGAATTTCAGAATGTGACCTTGGAAAACGAGGAGGTCAGTAAGGAGGATTCATTGAAGAAGCAGGAGGAACCGACACACTCGGTTATTGTCCGCTTAGTGAAGGAATATGAACGAATTTTTCAGACTCCAAAAGGAGCGTAGATTACCAAATTTTTATGCAAGAAGGGCAGCGACCTATTAACATTTGGCCATATAAGTACGAGCATAACCAGAAGGACGAGATCAAGAAGCTAATTAAGGAGATGATGACAGTAGGATTTATCCGTCCAAGCAAAAGTCCCTTCTCTAGTCCCGTTTCACTGGTTAGGAACAAAGACGGAGGATGTGGTTTTGCGTTGATTATTAGAAGGTTAATCAGGCCGCCATAGCTAATAAATTCCCAATTCCAGTCATCGAGGAATTATTGGATGAGTTACATGGCTCGACGTATTTCTCCATGTTGGATCTGCGATCAGGATATCATCAGATAAGAATGAAGGAAGAGGATATACCCAAGACTGCATTTCGAAGACATGAAGGACGCTATGAATTCGTGGTAATGCCGTTTGGGCTCACCAACGCCCCGTCCACTTTCCAATCACTAATGAATCAGGTATTCAGACCATTCCTAAGGCGTTTCGTGTTAGTCTTCTTTGATGATATACTAGTTTAAAGCCCCGATCTCGATTCGCATGAAAAGCATTTGAATATGGTATTTAACATACTCAGAAACCATCAACTCTACGTCAATAAAAAGAAGTGTGTTTTTGGGCAATCTCGAGTACACTATTTAGGCCAGTGGGTGTCAGTTAATGGGATGCAGGCAAACAGGAGCAAGATTCAAGCCATGGTAGAATGGCCTATTCTGCGGAACGTGACTGAATTGAGGGGATTCCTTGGCTTAACAGGGTATTATAGAAGGTTTGTGAAGGATTATGGGGTCATAGCTGCCCCTTTGACACAATTGCTCCAGAAAAATGCCTTTACATGGAGTGAAGCGGCGACGGAGGCATTCAATCAGCTGAAACGAGCCATGGTAACCATACCCGTGTCGGCTCTTCCGATTTTTCCAAGACATTTATTATCGAAATGGATGCCTGGGGTTTCGAGTTAGGAGCCATTATGATGTAGGAAGGTCGACCCATTGCGTTTTTCAATCAAAAATTATTAGAAAGGGCACGAGCTAAATCGATTTATGAGCGGGTGTTAATGGTTGTGGTTTTATCGGTACAGAGGTGGAGGCATTACCTTCTGGGGTAGATGAAATATTGTATCAACCGGGATTGAACAATAAAGTTGCAGACACATTGTTTAGACTAACACCCGAAGCGGAGATGCGAATTTTAACCGCTCCCTCTATATTGGATAGCCTAACGGTACAACGAGAAGTAGAGCAGGACGAAGAATTACAAGCTATTATTATTAAACTTCAAGAGGATCCGAAGGGGGTACCGAAGTTTCGACTGGAACAAAGAAGACTATTATACAAGGGGAGGTTAGTATATCAGCCACCTCAACTCTGATTCCATCGCTTCTACAAATGTACCATGATTCTGTGATGGGAGACCATTCGGGGTACATTAGAACCTATAAGAGAATAAGTGGAGAATTGTATTGGAAGGGAATGAAGAAAAGGGTCCAAGAGTACGTGGCTCATTGCTTAATATGTTACAAGAACAAATCCGAATCCGTGTCTCCCGCTAGGTTGTTGCAGCCTTTACCTATTCCCGAGAGGATTTGGGAAGATATATCGATGGATTTTATCGAAGGGCTGCCGAAGTCGAAGGGAGTGGATGTTATCATGGTAGTGGTGGATCGTTTAAGCAAGTATAGCCATTTATCACCTTGGCACACCCTTTCACCACTAAACACGTAGCGAGTGTGTTCATTCGCGAGATAGTCCGATTACATGGTTTACCAAAATCGATTGTGCCTGACCAAGACAAGATTTTTCTGAGCCGATTTTGGGTAGAAATGTTTACATAGCAAGACACAATATTGAAGAGAAGAGAAGCACAGCTTTCCAACCGCAGACGGATGGACAAACAGAAAGGGTGAATCGTTGTTTGGAAACCTATTTACGTTGTTTTCGTAATGAGAAACCAAAGAAATGGAGTGAGTGGATCCCTTGGGCTGAATTCTGGTATAACACGACCTTTCACAGAGCAATCAAAACCACCCCTCTCGGATTGTATACGGACAGGAACCACCAGCATTACACTTGCATATGGAGATCAGAGATCTTCAAATGATGCCTTAGACCAATAGTTATTGGAGCGAGATAGAGTGTTGGCAGCTTCAAAGGAGCAACTTGAGAAGGCCCAAGAACGAATGAAACACTATGCAGACAAGAATAGGAGGGATGTTTGTTGAAATAGAAGAAGAGGTGTTTCTTAAACTACGACCTTATCTGGTCGTTAGCTCAACGTAGAAATGAGAAATTAGCTTCGAAATACTTTGGGCCCTACCAAGTATTTAGAACGAATCGGTGAGGTAGCATATCGGCTACAACTTCCATCCACGACAAACATACACGCGTTCCATGTATCGCAACTGAAGAAAATATTGGAGAGCAAGTAACAATGCAACCTTCTTTCCCAGAGCTTCGTGAGGATTTTGAAATGCACATGCAGCCCAAAAAGGTGTCGGGAAGACGCTGGGATGATGAAGGAGGGAGAGAGGAATTACTAATCAAATGGGAGGGACAACCAGACATTGACACTACATGGGTGGAGAAGAAGGCCCTCGAGGAACAATTCCCACATTTCCACCTTGAGGACAAGGTGGGTTTCATTGTTAGACCCCAATTATCCACACATATCAGCAAAAGGGCAAAAAGGGAAATAACCAAGGAAGTGGGGAGGCAAATTTGGTTAGAGTCCTGGCAGCCAAGGTAGTGGAAGAAGAGGGGACTGGTGGGGACCGGGGGGACCATTCAGTGAAGGGTTTATGAGGGGTTTCACGAGAGATGGATATGGAAGATTAGAAGCTGGTGAAGCAAGAGAGGAGGGCACTCTCGAACTTGCCTACTTGAATTTTCTTCTTCTTTCTTTATTTTTTGTGTCTGCTGTTTCCGATTATTGTTGCTGTTTGTTTTCTTGAATCCTTGTTGTGGATGAACTCTCACTATGAGATTGTTGATAAATAAGAATCAAAATTTGGCTGGAATTCTCATTGTGACTGCTTGTTAGATACATTAGAGAGGTGAACGAGAGGTATCCAACAGATGCCCAAAGAAGCAATACACAGCACCTAACCCATTAGAGAGGGCGGGTAATCTCTCCCCTTCCCCTTACACTAAAATACACAAAATGCTTGCCTCTGTTCGTACTACCCTGACCCCTTTATACACATTGTGTTCCCTCTACGTCTCCCTTGGTCCCCACCCTACAAACATTCTCTAACCAACTTGTCAATAGTGTAATACCCCATACCCCATTCTTACCCCTTCGTGAATAGTTATGGATAATTAGGGGCCTCACACAACCAAACTAGAAAATAGCAAATCAAAGTCACATACTTCATCAAAGAAAAGAATGCATGGGGAGCATGTCCTCGCCCGACTGAACAATGTTCGAATTGCAAGTTCACTTTCTCCGACATATTTATTTAGGAGCTCAGGACCCTACAAAACAAACCAAAATGTACTTAGGCTTTCAAATTAACCAAAACTTTTTTTTAACTTAATTAACCAAAACTTGATACAGAATAATTTTTTTGTTTTAAGGTTTGAGTTACTTGAATACCAAACCTTAATATGAATAAAATTGGCTCCTGCCTCATTTGCAACTGCCTTAGCAATCAGTGTCTTCCCGCATCCAGGAGGACCATATAGCAATATCCCAACCTCCAAATTCATGCCAAAGCCCTATATCCAAATTAAAAGAAATCAAATGTGTCAGAAAATAGACAAAATGCAGCAAGAGCATACCATAAAAGTATTCTTTAACTTTTTAGATGATCGATAGAAAACTTTCACTCTGGAAATGGAAGTTTGTGTAGAATTTGGAGCACACCTGCAGTTGATTAGAGAGAACCTACAGACCAAGTTTTCAGAAGAACCTAAAAACTTACCTTTACTTTAATCACATAATCGACTTAACTGTTGGCAGATCTTTTGTATGTGTTGTCTAGAAAAAGTCGGGCTTGATGATTATTCAGTCTCTAAAACAAGAATGAAAAAAAGAATTACATAGATCCATAGAAACTTATGCTCAGCTGATTGTTGACGATCAGTGTGATGATGTCTCTTACATCCATGGTTGCTAAGAGAAAATGAAATGGATAAATATTTTGAACATTTAGAATGGAGGGAAGGGAGAATATGAGTAAAATAAAGGGTGAAGAAGAATATGGAAGGCAAGGGAGGGAGTATGGAAAGGGGGAAGGAATAGGCAAAGGCAATCATGAGAGAGGGAGAGTGTGAATGAAAGAAGAAAAGGGTAATTATTTTTTATAATAAATCAAACTTTCATGAGAATGAAAGAAGAAAAGAGTAATCATTAATAAGAGGGAAAGAGAGTATCAAAAGAGAGGAGAAGATGAAAGGACTAAAAGAGGGAGGAAGGAGAGATTAACGAAGCGGGGCAAACCAATAAAAGAAACGAGGCATTAATAAATAATGACAAAGAGAAGGTATAATACCACTGGAATGAGAGCTTAATTCAGAAGAAAAATAGAGCAGATTTTAAGCAAATTGATCTTTTGGTCGAAGGGCCGTTGGGGCCTAGTTATGTGGTCACACCTTCGAATTCCCTCATGTTGGTTTTCTTTTCATATATATAGAAAGAATTGCTTTTATTGAGAAAAAGAATAAAATAAGACAAGGGCATACAAAAACCCCTCTACAGAAAGGGAGACCAACTAAGATATTGTCTAAGGAATAATTACAAGAAGGCTTCAAAATCGAAGCCTAAAGGGAAACAACATGAAAATTCACCAAGGACCAAACATTACTTGGGTCCCTTTCCACACCTCTAAAAACTCTATTATTTCTTTCAACCCTAATGTCCCATAAGAGAGCACACAATCTCGAAACAACCCTTCTATCTAGAGGGCAAATGGAAGAACTTCCCAATCATATTTGCCAACACCCCACTAGTGAGCCAGTGTTAAACCAAATGCTGAAAGATGCAATTCCACATAGACCTCTCAAACTCACAACACTAGACCAAGTAGTCTAGGTCTTCCTCTGCCTTCCAACAAAGGATACAACAAAAGGGTCAACTAATGAAGGCAACTTTCTCTAAAGCCAATCCAAAGTGTTCACCTTCTTCGAAACTTTAATCCTCCACAAAATATCAAAAATCCTCCACAAAATATCAAAAAGACAAACTCCCTAACAGGAAAAGGATCCAACAAATGCCAAAAAAAAGGATTTACAGGAAAAGCTCTCTCAAGGATGAAGACTCCAAACATGGACATCCCTTTCCATCTCACATGAGCTTCTCAATGCTTTTGCAGACCGTGCAAGGGGGCTGAAAGAGGGAAAGATAAGAAATAGGGACACCACACAGGACAGACTAAATCAAAGTAAGTCTCCCATCTTTGGAGAAAAAACTCTTCTTCCAAGAGTCCAATAAAAGAGCCACTATGAGTACCCTTGATCTAAATCAAAGTTGCCCTTCCCCCCGACTCTAAAGAATACAAGTCGGACGTCTCTACTAGGATCAACATAGTAACAGCTCCCCCTTCCATTCAAACACCCAACCTTCCAAACAACTAAGGTTGGTTTTGTAGATGGCAAAATTGACCTTCAATAGTTGGATACTGACGTCAATTTAGCAAATTCAATCGATTTTTAAGTCTTTCGCTCAAACTTAATTTGATATCTTATTTCTTATAAATTGGATGCCTCGGGTAAGTACTCGGTCAAATCCCTATCAAGGCATTTGAATTCCACATCTCACCTTGACAAGGGGTTATTTCACGCACCATGGAAATAAAAGAGCCCTAAAAGGATTAATATTATTGTTTGGTTCCCTCAATTGCTTAACCACCTTACAACATAACCTCCGGTCACACTATCTTTCCCCTAATATTTGCCCTTTATGTTTAGAAAACAGTGAGGATTTACAGCACCTTTTATTTGATTGTTCGTTCTCTAGTTGCTATTGGCAAAAATTACTTTTGTCCTTCAACCTTCATTGGGTATTCAGCAACACAGTCCAGGATAATGTGCATCAAATCTTGGTGGGCCCTCGATTATCCTCCAAAGCCCAATTGTTATGGTCTAATGTCGTCAAGGCCCTAATTTTTTAAATATGGTTCAAAGTTCAGACGAAATCAAAGGGTTTTTCATGACAAACTGACAGATTGGTCAAATCACTTTGGAACCACTCCTCTTAGCCTCTACTGGTGTTCTCTCCCCAAGGCCTTCGGGAACTACTCCATCCAAGATATTTGCTTAAATTGGAATGTTTTTATAACTCCAACTTAATTATGTAATATGTTTGAGGGACTTCCCTCTTCTATTAGGCACATTATCATCTTAATAAAATATTCACAAACTTGGTTCTTGGACTACATCATCTTTCTAGCAACCCTATCCAAAGTGTTCACACGGCCAAGCAAGACCTGCTAGCTAAAGAACTTGATTTTCTTTAGTATCTTGATCCTCTAGACCACATCAAAGACTGACTCACTAATGGATCCTTCTCCTGTTTTGTTGAGGATTTTAATTGTATTTCTCTTTATTGGGATATGATAAGGGCACTAGAGGTGTGTTAACCTAATTGAGATAACTGGGTGCACCTACTGACCCCATTCTCTAAGTTGCATCTAGTTCTTATACATCATTATAATTTGAGTATTAGACTTTTTTCATTTCATCAATGAAAATTTTTGTTTCTATTTCAAAAAGAATATTATCTTATTTATTATAAAGAGTGATTTCTAAGATAAAATTAAATTTACAAAACTAAGGAGGGCAACTTACATAAAACCCTAGTAACAAAACTACGAGAGCAAAGTTCACAAGAACCCAAAGCAAAAGAGTTATTTAAGATAAAAGTACACTCCAATTAGCAAGTATAAAAGAAATTAGAAAGGGCTTCAGAGAACGCAGGTAGGGAATCAAATTCCAAATATAAATGGAAAAATAAAGCATGAGTACCTTATAATCTTCAGGATACTTTATACGCCTAACTATATAACGATCAAACTCTATTCTTAGTTGTTCCAAGCCGCCAACATCTTCCCATTTTACATTGGGAATTCCAGAGAATCCTTCTCTTACCAGGGAAGGTTGCACTATTTTAATTGCTTCCTACAAAACACCACAAGGCAGAAGTTGGAAGAACAAAAAAATAGTTAATAATATCAGTTACTTAGTATGAAGTAATTATCATTCAAAAGGTTGGTCAATAACCTCAAAGTCACCCAGGGTTATAGTCAACCTGTCTACATCTCCAAGGAAATCAGGTTGCCTCCACAAATCATCTATATGCTCGTCGTCAAGGTCCACAGATAAATCACGTTCTCTTTGATCAATGATTCTCCTCACAGCAAGATTACTAGCCTTACTAGTCAATGTTGCCAAATCAGCACCAACAAACCCTGAGGTCGCTCGGGCTATTTCCCGAAGATTAAATGAACCTTCAAAGCTCATATTATTAGTGAGAATAGAGAGAATTTCAAGCCTTGCATCTTCATCAGGAACACCTAATTCAAACTCCAGATCAAAACGACCAGACCTTCTCAATGCAGGATCAATAGCATTAGGCCTGTTGGTTGTAGCAATCACGAGAACATAACCTGATCTAACATCAGCATTATTTTTTTGCGAACTTATGGCAGAATTAGGTTTTCGGAAACCATCCATGCAAGTCATCAATTGAGTTACAATCCGTTTGTCAGTTTCTTTTTGTAGACTTTCCCTCTTCGATGCTATCGCATCAATTTCATCAATAAAAACTATTGATGGTGCTGTCCTATAGGCTTTGTAAAAGAGCTCTCTAATATTTTCTTCTGACTCACCTGGAACACCATAAAAAAATGTAAAAACCAAACATAAAAAGTAACTTGTTCAGTGTAGCATTGAGGCCGATACGGTAAGAGCGGGAAGAAGTCTGAGTAAAATCACTTAAGCATTGAAAGAGAAAAAACAAATGGGATTGAACGGGAAAACTACTTAAGGTAAAAATTGTAAATAAAGAAGTAAAACTATCTGAAGTTGCTATAGTTAAAGTTCCCAGGAAATAAACTTTTGGGAGTTGTTTTGCCAAGTTTTTGTATTTTAAGAGAATTGTAGATGTTTGAAGTGTGAATGGAGAAGGGATGTACGTATCTAGTCCACTAATCCTTCTAAAAGGTTCTCGTGTCATTCCTCCTTCTATACTTTGTCTATCCTTTTGTTAGGTATCTTCTACCCCCGGCTCTCAGTAGTACCCAACAAAGATGAGATAGCAAAGAGAAACATAGCCTTGGATAAGAAATAGTGTAATTCACCTTTTAGTCTCAACGAAACAAGAAAAGGAAATAATAAGTACTCTATGAAATCAGTACAATATTAGAAAATAGTTTAAAAGATAACTAAAGCAATTCTCCAGCACTTTCGGAGAGCTGGCATTCTCTCCTTCTCCATTAAGGCTGTACTTCCTTACTGCAAAACTATCCTCCTCTCTTTCATCACGCCCTTCCCTTTTTAACAAACTTCATGGGCCCCACTTCATCAAACTTAAGCTCGTTTCCCCTTTTTCATTTCCTCCATCTGCTGACTTCCCTGTTTACCTTTCCTTTTATACGTATATATGATTGGAGGTTTTACATCTTTCTCCCTCTCCAATTGCCTTTATGTTCTCCATTATCTACCTCTCCAATCATATATACCAAGTTAAGAAAACCAAAGAAGGTTAAGGTTTTCCTGTGCTACATTTTACATGGGAGAGTGAAGACCTCTGATCGAGTTCAAAGACAGCCTTCCTTCACGTTGTTTCTACAATGATGCATTCTCATTTGGTGTGTGTGGACTCGAAATAGAGATCATAGTTCTTTTTTCTTTTTAAAGGAAACAAGACTTCATTCATTAAAATAATGAAAAGAGTCCAATGCTCAAATTACAATAATAATCAATGTGAGAATGCTAACAAAATCAAATTAAATTAAATTACAAATGAGGCCAATACTTAAACTAACAATTGATAAAACAAGAGTTTCCAAAATGCCAAATGCCAAACTTCCAGCCAAGTAAATTGCTCGTATCTTGAGGTCCAGAGAGTTTTGAATGCAAAAATTCGAACCATAATAAAACCAACTTCTTCTTCACAAACAACCGCCTAGCTAATTACCAACAGCAATCATAGGAAGACGCTTCTGCAAGAGTTTGACCGATAAATCATTCCTTCTGACTTATAGAGTTTCTTGAACAAAAACCAGACCGAAATTCACCACTAGAGCCTTTAAGAGAGCAACTTACTTTAAACTTTTGAGAATACTTGGAAATTAAAATTTCAACATTTGGAGAACGGTGAGAGAACTATACAAGTACCAGGCCACCTTTAATTAGAGAGGAAAATTTTGAAGGAATTTTAGAAGGGGATAATGGAGTAAAAAGCTCACCAAGATTCTGACCAAGCTTTCTAAGAGCCGCACTTTGAAAGAGTGCAGCAAGTTTTGTCCCTTGGACTTCTTGTGGCTGATCCTTGATAGGAATGGATTTGAATGCTAAGATTTCTGTATCACCGTCACTGCTTATGCTAATTGAAGAGTCATCTTCTGAAAAATCTTGTGACTTAGGAGTTCTTGGAGAAGGAAGCCTTGGTAATTCTTTAACGAAAGTTACGGATGAATCCAGGAATGCAATAATAGACCTTGACATAGCAATAGAGGAAAAGGAAGTTGATAAGCTGGAGCTGGAATTTTTTCCAGCCAAAGAAGGCAATTGCAAGTGAGTACATCTTTCTTCCAGGATGTGCAAGTTTACTTCACTTTCTTTTGATGTAATAGACAAAGCCTTGCGGGAATAATGTATAGGAAATGCTGTAGTTGGAAGCAAATTTCTCTTATCAATAGGAGGTTCAAGCAATAATGGTGGGGAATTAATGGCCAAGGGAGGAAGGGCTTCGGTTTTTTCTGCTTGAGATTGATGGTCTTCCCCGCTTGGAATAATTAAATTATGTGAGGAGTAAGAAAACGGCTCATTAAATGCTGGAGAGAGAGAGCCCAATAAATGTTTGGGAGCGAAAACATTCTGATTTTCCAATTCATAATGAGTGTCTGTGGCTGTCGGTGCTTTAACTCTCTTTTCCCGAGAGTAATAAGGGGGAAAAGTTTGAAAACAGTTGGCTGAAGGTGAAGAGCTTTTAGCATTAATGCTTAATAGGCTGTCTTTTGCTTCAAGCGACGCCAATTTCGAAATTCCTTTTGAAAATGTCTTGGCCAAATCAACCAGCTGACGCTCTTCTGTCTCTTTTTTCAATAAATTCGATTCTGAAGCTTCTTTCCTCATAAATGATGACTCAAGATCTTGGACCTTCTTCACACCAGCAGCTTCAACCTCTGGATCACTCCTTGCAATTACAGAGGAGGATTTCACCGAAATCTCTTTGCACAAAACTAACAATGGATCAACCATTTTCTCTTTTATCTCTTTCGGTTGGACTAACTTCAAGAACTGAGTTTCTCCTTCTGAAAATAAATTAAATGGGGTTCCTTGAGAACCTTGGAAGATTTTGTAAAGGATCAAAGAGATGAGAATCCGAAATCTAAGGGATGGAATCTACACCTTCATCTTGCATCACTAGACTTAAACGAAACAAATCAGGGGTTGGTAAAATCATTGATCAATAAACTACCTTGAGTGACTGTTGGCAGGTCAATTGACTCAAAATCTCCAAACAAACTGCATCTTTAATCTCAATAGTCAAAGGCATGAATCCACAAAAGTTCTCCTTTATTTTAATTTTTTTGCTTCTAAACAATTAAGAAGATTGAGAGTTTCAAATGCAATAATTTCCAGCCTCCCAAAATAAGCTCCAATGGCTTCAAAAGTAACTCTACACCAACAATTTAAAGGGAGATTTTTAATCTTAATCCATCTTCCAAAACCTTTTACTAGAATAGGTTGGCTATGAAGCAACTTGTTCCATTTGTTAAAGAGCAAATGATAGGGGCCAAACTCTTCCATTTTCCGAGGGCCTCGATCATCTCTTCCAAATTTCCTTGATCAGTTTTGATCAATGCATTTTCATCAAATATTGGATTGATAATCACTTTGGTTTGAAAGAGCTCTTCCAAAGTCTAGGTAATCTCCATCCAGTCATTAAAAACAAACAATCTAGAAATAACCCATAAATTGTTGAAATTTTCCTTAAACACTTTAGGGTTCTTTTGAATCCAAAATGATTCCATGCTCTGATTTTCCTTTACTAAAATAGAGGGTTGCACCTCTTTCACGAAACTAAAAATTTTTTGGGTGCTCTTGAAGTCTCTAACTCTGCCTTAGAGGAAAAATAATGCCCCCAATTTGTTAAAGATGGTTGATGTAGTAACCGTATTAATAGTTTTCTTTTCTTCAAGAAACTGCTCAACATATTTAGAAACAATCAATCTAGAAATAACCCATAAATTGTTGAAATTTTCCTTAAACACTTTAAGGTCCTTTTGAATCCAAAATGATTCTATGCTCTAATCTTCCTTTACTAAAATAGAGGGTTGCACCTCTTCCACGAAACTAAAAATTTTTTGGGTGCTCTTGAAGTCTCTAACTCTGCCTTAGAGGAAAAATAATGCCCCCAATTTGTTAAAGATGGTTGATGTAGTAACCGTATTAATAGTTTTCTTTTCTTCAAGAAACTGCTCAACATATTTAGAAACAATCAATCTAGAAATAACCCATAAATTGTTGAAATTTTCCTTAAACACTTTCGGGTTCTTTTGAATCCAAAATGATTCCATGCTCTGATTTTCCTTTACTAAAATAGAGGGTTGCACCTCTTCCACGAAACTAAAAAATTGTCGGTGCTCTTGAAGTCTCTAACTCTGTCTTAGAGGAAAAAGAATGCCCCCAATTTGTTAAAGATGGTTGATGTAGTAACCGTATTAATAGTTTTCTTTTCTTCAAGAAACCGCTCAGCATATTAAGAAATGAACTCCACCCAAGGTTTAAATCTCCTAATGGCACGTGAATGAAACGTCAACCTCCTAAAATGGACCAAACTTCATACCTCAAAATCCAATTATAATTGTGTCGAAACTTAGATAATCTTGTAGCGCCTAAACCATCACGACCATTTCTTAAGAAGAAACGGTTGAATGAACCTTCAAAGAGCTCTGAAATAGCTTCCACGAACCATTGTAGATGCGAGTTTAATAAAACGAGAATTTTATTAACATCCAAGTCCTCTACAAAGAATAGGCCTGACTCATACCATATGCAGAAGAAGGAATCGTTGATTTTGCAGCTTTCAATTTCCATAATGTCGGATATAACTTTTCGAAGTAAGCGTGTTAGTAGGGGGAGAACTTGGCGAGGGCACCAGCGATAAAGAGGCAGAATGAAAGAGAGGAGATGAAGGAGAAGAAAGGAGGGCTCACCGGATCTATGATCAGAAAAGGGAAAAGCGGAATGGGAAATGGAATGGGGAGGAGGGAACTGTGTGTGTTTATTACCTCCCTCCCAGTGGTAAGCAGTTTATGACAGCCATGAGCTTGCGATGATAGATTACTAATGTTCAAAGTTACTATGAATGGGTCATCCTTATATGAAATGACAAAAGAAGATCATGAAATTTTAAAATTTTTAGTAGAGATCATAGTTCATTGAAGGAGTTGCTTATGAAATCCCCTTTTTAGGGAAAAGGGAAAAGTCCTATGAAAAGCTAGCTTCTTTGTTGTTTTGTAGGGTACTTAGTTGGAAAGAAACAATAGAATTTATAGAAAGGTCGAGATATCAAGAGAAAAGCTTCAGGTTAAAAGGGAGAGACAAATAACATAAAGCTCAAGATACTTTCCTTTATTGTTGGAGAGTATTAAATAGTTCCTCAAAATAATATACAAGGGTTCTAATAATTTAACCCCAATGCCAACATGTGCTTCCTTATAACTTTATATCGAGGCCCCTCGTATTTTTGTTTTTTTCTCCAAAGTTTGCTTCTCATCTCTTCGAATTTCACTGCAAATAATCCTCAAGTCAACATGACACTAATTTTTCACCATTGGGAACATATTACACGTCTAATTGCTTCACAACTATTTCTAACAAACTAGAGAACAATTTGAACATGTTTATGTTAGGTATCCGATCCCCAGCACTCAAGAAAACCCAACAAGGAAAAAAATAGGGAAAATAGAGAGCAACAGAGCCCTACTATGATATATTCACTACTAATTGAAATAACGATTCATCCACAGATAATAACAGAGCACGATTACGCAAAAGAAGTTCACAAAGAATTAAACAAACGAAGAACTAGTAAAGATAATTTCCAGCACATTCGAGAGAGCTAGACATTCTATCCTCTTCCCCGACATAGGGCCTGTAATTTTCTGACTTCCAAGATGCTCCTTTAATTCGACATTCTCCTCTTTTAACAACCTTCATGGGTCCCACATATTGATAATTCAGTACTCTCCTTATTTTCGTTCCCACCCTCAAGTGTTGTCCCTTTTTTCCCCTCCACTTATAAGTGTATAAAACTGGGGGCCTAACAATTTACTTCTTGAACGAAAGATGGAATTAATAGCCAAAGAAAGAGTAATAGTATTATCACACCAAATTACTAGCGGTGAGTTATGCAATAACCGAATTTCTTTCAAGATTGACTAAATCCAACTTAGTTCCAATGTTGCATATGCAAGGGCGTTGTACTCTGCTTCGATAATTGATCAAGCTACAACTTTCTACTTTCTACAAGCCCGCAAAATCAAGGAATTTCCAAGATAGACAAGACAAGCCAAAATTGATTGCCGATAATCAGGGTTGCAAGCCCAATCCTTTACATCTGAAAAGGCAGTGAGAACCTTTCGTTTGAAAATGAAGTTCATTTCTTCCCCCATAGATATCTCAAAACTCTTTTCCAGCTTTCCAATGTAAATCAACTTTTTAATGTAAATCGGTAGGTTTTTGCATAAATTAGCTTAATTTGTTAACAATGTAATCTATTTTTGGTCTTGAATGAGATAAGTATTCAAGTGCTCACATGACACTACTTAATAAGGAAGCATTTTCCATGGGTTCTCCTTCATAAGCTAAGGGAGGGTGGTTACATTATGGCTGGCTTCCACAGGGCTTTAGATGGTTCAAATTCAATCTTTCAAACAAATAATTTATATATTTCATTTGACTGAGATACATACCTTCATCATTTATGAAGACTCCAAAGCACAGAAAATAATCAAGCCCTCCCAAGTCTTTTAAAGCAAACATATTATTTCAATTCTTTGACAAATCTTTCAATCATTTGCTTGCAAGTTATAGTCGCTAGGTTATCATCTACACAGATAAATACATAGATAAATATAGATAGAGTTTGATTATTCCTTTGAATGTAAAACAAAGAGTAGCGAACCTTAGAATTCTTGAATTCTGATATGGGAGAGCATTGTCTAAACCATCATACCATGCTCAAGGTGCTTGTATTAGGTCATATAGAGCCTCATTTAGCTTACAAATGCAGTTAGGTCCTTTCTAATCAACAAAACCCTCGAGTTTTAACATAGAAACATTTTCATCTAATCTTCCATTTAAGAAGCCATTGTTTACATTAATCTCTCTTATGTCCCATTTCTTTGCCATTGCAATAGTTAGAATGATTCGAATGGTAAGGGTCTTCAAACTAGACTGAAAGTTTAATTGAAGCCCAAGCCTGGAAGTTCATGAAAACCTTTTGCTACCAAACTAGCCTTTGAGTCTTTAAATGGTAATATCACTATCATATTTTCACTATAAAAAAACATTTGTTTTCCACTAGATTGTAAGCACTTGAGAAAGGGAACTAGGTTCCAAGTCTCATTTCTTTTTAAGGCCTCCATTTCCTCTCTCATAGCCATTTTTCGACATGCATATCTTAAGGCTTTAGTGGTCGTTCTTGGCTCATGAACAGCCTTTGCTTTCCTCTATTCCATGAGTAAATTGAAGGGGCATGTTCTAATTTTGGGCTTATAAATCGCACTCTTCAACCGTGTTTTCTTTTTTTCCGTGAGTGTCCAGACCAACTTACGCACACCTCGACTAATCTCACGAGACAACCCGCCTGACCCTACAACATTCTGGTGTCAAGGAAACCCGTAAGATATTAAATCCTAGGTAGGTGGCCACCATAGATTGAACCCATGACCCCTTGGCCTTTTGGCCTTTTTAAGATATTCCCATTACCTCTAGGCCAACCCATGATGGTTCTCTTCAACCATGTTTGCATGGGATAACTCACAACATCCCTATTTTCCTCTGTTTCAACCAGCTCACAGCTCTCACCACCAACATTTTCCTCCTCATCTCAGTGTTATTTTGTGTTGGAGTATGTTCACAGATTGGTGATGCTTCAAGAGAATGTGGATCATTGATGGTTCGGTTCTCAGATGATACAGGGGTTGAATTGTGTTTAGATTGCGAGTTGGATGGCAGTGAGGAAAAGGTAGGTTGGTTGCTTTGAAAGGTTAAGTTGTTTTGATGGGGGTATGAGCCAAGTCATAATTGTTTCATGAGAATGTTGGGTGGAGTGTGATGTAGTTAGGAAGCCATGTTTAAAAGGAAATTCCTCTTCATTGAATGTAACATTTCTGGAGATGTAGCCACGACCACGTGAGTGTAAACATTTGTTAACCCTTGTGTTCTTTACAATAACCTAGAAGAACACATTTGATAGAATCGAATTTGAATTTATGACTTGTGAGTTTGGTGTGGTCTTAGGTATGGGAAACAAGCGCACCCAAACACTTCAAAGAACTTATAGACTGATTTTCTTTCAAGGGCCCGAGAATAAGTGATTTAGGATGGGTGTGGGCAAGTGGTTGATAATATAGGTCACAATGACAAAAGCATCCCACTAATACTTCAAAGGCTAGATGCTGAGCTGGCAAAGGCAGTCCTATGTCCACTATATAGTGATGTTTTCTTTCAATAGCATCATTTTGTTCACTACTGTGAGGACACGGTTGATGAGACTTTATTCCTTTGGCATTGAGGAGAGGGGTGATTGGCTTGAACTCTCCTCCCCAATCACTTTGAACAATCATTATCCTTTTCTCAAACCTATTTTCAACAAGGCTTTGATATTGGATAAAGGCATTTAAAGCTCCAGACTTTCTTTTGAGAGGAAAAATATGTGTTAACCTTGTAGTAGTTAAAGCCAAGTGTTGAGGACATTGGTGAAGGACCCAAAGGTCACAGTGAATAAGCTCAAGTGGTGAACAAGTATTAGAGGTAGATTGTTTAAAAGGTAGAGAACTAGACTTTCCGAATTGACAACCATCACAAAGTTTTCAATGATAGGAATCTTTTCATGACAAGATTTGAGAAATTGGCTCAACATCCTATCAAACAAATGACTTAAACATTGATGTCACATTCTCTTCACTCCTTGGGCCTCTTCGTCAGAGAAATCAATTCCTCCTAATAAATGGCCTAATAAATGGTTGTGGTGATTTACCCAAAGGAAAATGCCTTACAAGGAAGAGTCATTGGTGCTATATATGGGATGGCCTACAAAAATTACCAAAATGGAAGGAAAACAACGGATGTGGTCTAAAATCATGAAGGATAAAGATCAGTTGTGGATTTTATTTCAGGGAATGATGAATGAATTAAGTTGTAGGATAATAAGTGGAGTGGTGATGACTTGTTGGCTACCAAGTACATTTGACATTTATTTGATTACAACAAAAGAAAAAGGGGCCTCCATTTCCGATTGGTGGGACAATGAATAGCAACAGCAAGTCAGGAGTTGGGGATTAGAATACCCCTATTTGACAAAGAGATGGGAAATTTGGCCAACTTGATCGATATCCTAAACGTGTGAGTTGTGGCAGTGATCATAATGGAATAAGGTGGTAGTTGGACCCATCCGGATCTTTTACTGCAAATTCCACCTTTTTGAGACTAAGAAATAGGAGACAAAGTTGTCCTTCCCTTTGGTGAACCAAATTTGAAAGTTTAAGGTCCCAAGAAAAAATTAAAGTTTACATTTGGACCTTGGCTTACAAAAGTTTGAGCTTTGAACATTTATGAAAAACTCCAAAGAAAACTTCGAAACTGGCCAATGTCTCCTTTGGAGTGCTTTTTGTGTTTACAAGAGGAAGATCTTAATCACCAAACTTAGAAAATCTCGAACACTTATTCCTCCATTGTCCTTTCACGGTTATAAGGTGGAAAACGTTATTTATGGAGTTCGAGGTTGCGTTGTGCATCCCAAAGAAGATTGATGTTTGGCTTTCAAAGATGCTTGATGACAATTTTGTTGGTGATAGAGGAAGAGTTCTTCGACATTGTGCTACGTGGTCCCTCCTTTGAGGACTTTGGAAGAAAAGGAACAACCAAGTGTTTGAAGATATGTTTCCTTCTTTTGAGTCTTTTTGGCTTTTGGTGCAATACAATGCTTCGTGGTGTACAAAAAATACAAAATTCTTTTGTAACCACATCGTTTTGATGATTATTAACAGTTGGCAGGCTTATCTTTGCTAGTTTTGCCAGGGAGGGGTTTTCTCAACCTTGTGCCCTTAGGTTGTTCTTTTGTCTCTTTTGAATATAGATTTAGATGTTATTTGAACTTGAATCTTATGTGCTCTCCGATGAATGCACGATGGCTAGTTTAACCACAACCTGCATTGCTCTGAATCAGTTTATCTACAACCCAAATGGCACCGAATTGGATTACCCATGGCCATAACTTGTAGAGTCCAAAAAGTTGGGCTATTATAAAAATAATTTCTGTCGTTTCCCTATCGAACAACGGATGCTGGAACCCAATAGGAGATAATGAGCTCCCTGAATGAATCTAAGACATCTTGTTTATTTAGGTCCCAAAACACTCCATTTTATGTCTAATAGCCCACGTCATTTACTCCATTAATACTTATGTAGCACAAAATATAAGGACTAAATAGAGACAACAACGAAGTTTAATCTAAATATCAAATTTAGCCCAAAAATTTTCATCAACTCAATGGACAAATTACATATAAATTAGAAATAAATAGAAAAATTAAAAATTGTAAGTCGTTTCTTATTAAGAAAGATACAAAATTGCAAAGGCAATACTAAAGAACATAACATAACATGATCTGACAAGTCATAACCAACACTTCAAAGACAAAAATTTGGTTAGATCTCTAGATTCATGCAACCACAAATTTGAGTATCCAACGCAATTTATATTATTTTGGATAAAAAAAGTAAAAGACAAAAGATGAGCATGCACCTGATACACCCGAAACAACCTCAGTGGCCGAAATCTCATAGAAAGGCAGGCCGATTTCATTTCCTATGGCACGAGCCAATGAGGACTTTCCACAACCAGGGGGTCCTTGTAGCAAAATTCCAGTTATGGGTTTGATCCCCAACCGCTGAAGCTGCTTCGAATGATAGAATGGCACAATCACATCCCTCTTCAATTGCTTCAACAGATCCTTCATCCCTCCAAAATCTTTAAGCCTAGGCCCTTCTTCCTTTGCGACCCCTGTCTCTGTTTCTGCCCCATGAACAGAACTCAATACCCCTTTCCTTGCATTCCCTTCACTCCCCATTTGAATATCAGCAACCTTATTGTCTATGGAAACTTCCAACTCCACACTCTTCTCCAAACCCTCGTTCTTTGATTTGTTCGACTCGGCGTAAGATGTTCGGAGCATCGACTTCATCAAATCGAACTCCGGCTCTACTTTTTCCCCATATATGGCATCCTCCGACGTCGACTCTCCACTATTACCAGAATCCGATGACAATGATGACGAAGAATCATCCTGATTGCTGTGTTGTATCCTCCTGAGGTGCATATTCTCTATGCTTTGCAACCTCTGTTCGCTGACGTCGGCTATGCTGCGGCGCTTCCTTGGAATGGTACTTCCACGCCCACCGCAATCGCCATCTTCTTCTTCAGAATCTTGTAATTGGCGCTTGATTTTTCTGGGTGTGGAAGTAGAAGGAGCGGATTTAGGGCTCTTTTTGAGCAGCGAATCGAGGGTTTTCTGGACGATTAAAGTGAAGGGTGCCTTCTTGAGGCCTCGGTAGTCCCTGTAAGTGGACTGAAGATGGTCCACAATGTTGTCGACAGTAGGACAATTATGCCGGCAAGAACTAATCCGCTGAAGAAGAAAACGCCGGTTCACAACGGAGGGCGACCGGCCGCCTGCCATGTCCGCCGCCTCGCTTGGATGTGAAAGAGCTTTCCTAACCTTAATGTAAACTATAGCAAGGTGATTGACCACCGAAGAACGGCGGCGGCAGTGAGATCGACGGCGTTTCGCTACCAGCAACACAGACTGACGGAGGAGACTGGGGAAATAAAGGGATATTTCTCAAATGAAAAAAGAAAACAAATGGAATCTATAACTTCAATGGTATAGACGAGTCATCTTGTAGAAAAAATCCATCGTATTTTTAAATTGAGCGCTGTCTATTCTTTTCTTGTCGTTTTAATTAAAGATTTAAAATATATTCATTCTTTTACCGTATAATTAATTAATGGGCTGTTTAAAAAATAATAATAATAATTCCAAATATAGCAAAATTTTATATAAACTGCGATTGACCTAAATAGACATCTATCACTTTAGATAGATGTTTATAGTGGTTCATCGTAGATAGAAAATAAAATTTTGATATATTTGTAAATAGTTTTGTGACGTCCCGAATTTTTAGGCATTTCCTCCTTTTTTTAGAATTGAGTTAAGTGGGGAACCTTCGAGATTAATAAGAAATTTGGAAAAAAAATTAGAAAAAATTTAATATTAAAGGAAAGATTGAGTTTTCATTTAGGGTTTTGTATTTTAAGAGAGGAAAAGGAAAAAAAGGAGAAGTAATGTAAATTGGGAAAAGAGGAGAATTAATTTGGATTGAGAAAGGAAAAGATTTGATTTTTTGGTTATTTATTGAGCCTGATTTGCATGCTAGGTTTGTAAAGAAAAAGAAAAGAAAAAGAATGTTCTTTTTCTTCTCTCTTTCCCTCTTTGTGAAGTCGTCGCCCCCGTTTCTTCCTCTTCCACTCCGACCGCCACCACCACCACCCCTCTTCACCTCCTTCCGCTCGTTTTCCTTCCGCCAGCCACAGACGCTACCGCCTTCTTCCTCCTCCGTCCATCGCCATCTCCCAGTTTCGTACTGCTTCATTCTGCTCAGGTGGAGTTCGCAGTCGCGGCCTGTTCTGCAACCAATCACCTCTAACAGCGTTCGCCCGGCAACTTTTGGGCGTTGCTGGTCTTCTGCCGCATTTTGCGACTACTGTCGGCAGCCCCTCACTGGATTCGTGGATCTTGGTAGGTTCTTAGTAAGAAACAGTTCCCTTGCTATTTTGCCTTGGTTGAGTACCTTGTGAGTGTAGTTTATGATACCCTTTGTTGTTTCTTGATCCAGGTTCAAAGGGACATTGGAGAAGGTCGAAATTAAATCTGGAGTTGGGAGTTTTGGTCACTTTAGGCATCCACAGGTAAGGATTTACTACTGAGTCTAGCCTATACCGACGCTTAATGGTTAATTATGGTTATTGTATGAATTTTGGCTAGTATATGGAATGTACTATCGCATTGACTTATGTTACTATACTGGAATATGTTATGGTTACGCCTATTGTGTCCACTATATGATAATTGTTTAACTTATTACGATGAACTGGAAACCCTCTTAATTGTGTTAGTGACATGTTATGTGATTGTTATCCTGTTTATTGTGTCCTGTACCTCTAATATGAATATAATTATGACAGGGTATCCCTCAGGATCACCTATGTTTATGTTTACAACTGTAACCTTCAAGATCATTGCGTACCTTCGAGTCGTTACTATGCCTATGCCTATGCCTATGTTGGGTAAATGGGTGCACACGATAAAAGGATAACAACCTCATCCAGTAGGCCCAGTAGTAGGTATCGAGATGGATAAGCGTATGACAAGCAGAATCTGTGACATACCAAGACAATTGTTGTCGCTTCTGCATCTTAAACTAGGACATAGAGTGTTCACCGAAGCATTCATTCATTTATTCGGTTATTTATTTATTATTTTCGTTGTTTTGATTGTTTCATGAAATTTTGGTCAAATTGTTTAATGGGACCTTGCTAAATTATTTAATTCTTTTATATTCAATTTAAATAAAATATCCAAATTTAAGTTATTTAATTCTTTTAGCTGAATAAATACATTATTCAATGCTTAGCCTCTAAGTTCTAAAGTGTTTATAAAAATATTGTTAGTTGAAAGTCGGGTCGTTACAAGTTTGATATTTTTTCTATTTATAATAATTTTCCTAAATAAATAATATACATGTTTGTTTTAAATTTTAATTACTACAATATTTAAAAGTTAGATAATGCAACAATTTTAATTGCTCCTAAATAGATCATCAACGCTAATGGTAATGAGATTTAGTATTTCTTGGACTCATTGCGTGATTTACATTGCAGAGGGGCAAATCACAATCACAATTCTATTAAGCACAAACTTGCTACACTACACATACCCATAAATATTAATTGATATCAATTTGTCTTGAAAATCACCATCACGATTCCCTTTTAAAAGTTGATCTTTTTTCCTAATTTGTTGTTTCTTGTTTGTTTTTGTCAATAATAATAATATTAATAGTAATCGTAATAATAATGTAAGAATTTTTATTTTTATGTTTTCATATTATCATTACTTCTTTAAAAATTATTCTACATAGTATTAAATTAAAATGTACTTATAATTCAGTTATCAAATAAATATGTTAACAATTTGATAATTTAATATAAATAATGTAACAATTTTTATTTCAATATTATCACATATTTGTTGTAAAATCTTATAATTTTAATTCAAAGTAATTAAAAAGTGTTTAGCTTTTATTTAAGATTATTTACGTAGCATGTACATGTAATTTCAACTTTATGAAATAAAAGATATTGCGGGTTACAACTAAATTGTTAAAAAAAAAAAAAATCATTCATAACACTTTTTTTTCCCTAGATTATGAAATCCAAATTTTATAATTTATATTTGTATTTAAAATAAAAATTTGTTCTTATTATTTTCATAAAATAAGTTTTCTTTCTCTAAACTTTTTCAAAATGGTTTCGTTACTATTTTTTATTTTTGGAAAAAGATAGTCTTATTTATCTTTATTATTAAATTTAAGAATAATTAAGATAGTTAATTTTTTAGGTTTCAAAAACTTTGTTGCTTTTAAAATTATGAGTAAAAAGCATTTTTAAAAGTACACAATCTTGTTATTATTAAAAAAAAAAAATGTAACGACGCGATTTTTCTAACCATCAAACACTATCCTATGCATGCAACACGCTTACGAGCAAAGAACATGTTTTATTTAAAAATGAATAAATTAATTGAATCAAGTTACAAAAAATAATTTTCTCGGAGTCTCCCTTAAAACATAAGTTCAAATTTTAAAATAAAAATATAATAATTTAGATTATCAACTCTACAATTAGAACCCATAAGAAGAAAAAAGAAAACATAAAAAATCTTATGGGCAAGGCCCGATCACAATTCTTCTCGTCATTTGCTTGTCCTTGCCATTACTTGAAAAATATAACATAGGATGAGTATGAAGATACTCAGTAAGGCATGTTAGGAGCACAAGTGTATCCTCAGTAAGTGACCCACTATTGGGCCCGTTAGGGGCACAAGTGTACATAACATAAGAATAGGTAGCGAACCTGAAGGCACGCAATCATAGGTAGTGAACCCGAAGGTCGATCTCAAGGGGACACCTAGTCATAGTCATAGCTAGTGAACTCGAAAGTTCACAGTCATAGGGTGTAAACGGCTCGAGGAAGATAGCAGACACCTTCGATCTTGCATCCAACAAGTCAAAGGTTTCATATCATAATCATAATTTCAACCTTAATCATACAAGATTCATATTGCCATAAATCATGTTCATACCCAAAATGTTCCATAAGTTCATGAGGCTTAATATGGTAATTCAGTCAATCGTCACATGCTTAGAAGTTATACCAAAATCTTAACAAAAATAGCGTAGTTGGGCGTCGATTCGTAGGCGAACCGTTAGTAAACCACTTACCTCAATATTTAAGTTAAATTAATCTTATCCTAGCAATAGAAGTTATACCAAAATCTTAACAAAAATAGTGCAGTTAGGGCGCCGATTCATAAGAGAACCATTAATAAACCACTTACCTCAATATTTAATTTAAATTAATTTTATCCTAGCAACCAATGCCCTTCAAACTTTTGAAAACCTTAATTCAATCCTACAAATCATGAATTTAATTGAAAAATTACATTACAGTCAAAGTCCAAACACAAACACAAACTTGTTCCAATTGACGCCAAATCACTTACCAACACATGATTTAATCCAAACTAACCCTAAACCCATATGCCTTCTTCAAGATCTTGAGCATTGGGGTCCCGTTTCCATATCCAGGTTACCCATTTGCCTTCTTTGAGTCTCTCGGCGTTGGGTACCTTTTCTATATTCCGGCTACCCTTTGGCCTTCTCCAAGTCCTTGAGCTTTGGGTGCCATTTAAAGACTTCATAAAATACACAACATGTTTGGAAACATCGTATCGTAAATTCATAAGTTAAATATTTCCAAATCTTCCATAAAATCATATTATATCAAACGACATGCTTTTCAATAAACTCAACTCCAAATCCTTAATATCAAACAACATGCTTTTCAATATGCTCATTTCCAAATCTTTCATTAAAATCATATAACATCAAACATCATGTTTTTTAATAAAACCATAAAAATCATATAATATCAAACAACATGCTTTTCAATAAACTCATTTCAAATAACTAGCATGCTCAAATGCTTTTAAATATAAACGCATGCTCTATACATTGAAAACTCATGAATGCTCATTCATATTCCAAAACCAGTGATATTAATCACAGAGAACACATTCATATTTTGAAAACATTAGTGTTATTCACATAATATTTGCTCAAGGGTAGTTCCTTTTTCTTCCTTCTAATTCTCTTTCTCGAGCTTCTTGGACGCAGCATTTTGAAGTCTGAAACGCAAGGCAACTTATTTTCCTTTCTGTCAGCTCGGTTGGACGCAACCCTGCACCTTGAACGCAAGATTGGTTACTTGAACGTAAGGTGCAGCCTTCCAATCAATTCTTCTAGCTTCACCCATTGGAAGCATACATCTCCTTGAATGCAAGGTCTACCTTGAACGCAGAGTCTATCTTGAACGCAAAGCTACTTGTTGAACGCAAGGTAGCTAGATTGTTAAGAACACCTCATCTCTTGGCCGCAGACTTCACTACAAACACAAGGATTTACCCTTTTATGCCTTCTCTCTCCTTTCTCTCAAGAACTCAGACTTTATGATCATCCCCTACTCCTTTTCCCTCAAGGTCCTATTTATAGTTTTGGGATGAATCCAACTTCTCTTCTCTTTTTGCCACTTGTTTGCCACTTGTCACCCTGCATGACACATCCAACATGCAATCTGACACCTACTTCTTCTAAAGTGTTAAGTCTAAATGAAACCACATAACCTTTATAAACTTATCTTATGCGTTTAACTTGTTATGAGATACAAACTATGCATACAACTTAGTGCCCCCATTCGTCTATCTACTTCTCCTTTTAAGGTTTAGCTTCTTTATTCTTTTTCTTCCTCCCAGCCTTCCTACCTTTGGCCAGGTTTCTTCCTCGCACATTACCATGCATTTGTGCCTTAACCGCATACTACCATGCATTTATCACTTCTTTCCTTATGTCCATATCCTTCTCTTGAGTGATAAACATCCGACTATGCTTGTTATTCTGCTAACCAACATCTCAAGATTTTCCTTCATGTGTTTATCTCTACTTTATTAGGCGTCCATGACCTTTCTTCCATCCTTAAGGATCCTTTGATTGTCCCTCTATTCGTTCTTGAATTATAATCCAAGGTTATGCTTCCAACCTCTTCCTTATGCTTAGCCATTTTCTCAATCGATAAATCTAGCATACATCCATCTCCAGCTTCCTTCCTTTAGGCTTACTTCTCAACCCTCTAAATTATCCAAGTTATTTAACAAAATCTTCCTTGATGGAAGCCATGCGTTTACCTTAAATTATAATAGCATTTTTCCTCGATTCCACCTTATGCGTTTTATCCTTCTTTCCGAGACTTAGATTTCCTTCCAATGCATCACTACTCAACTTTAGTTCTCTTACTCATATGTCCTACTTAAGCCAAGCTTACATCTCCTTCCTTAATTACCTCCTATGCGTTTCATTTCTTTCCCTTCGAGCTCTCGGGTTACTTCCTATGCGTTCACCTCTTTCCCCGAGCTCTCGGGTTTCCTTACAATACTTCAACACTTACCCATTTTCTTTTCCACAATGGTTACCTTTATCATGTGTTTCCTTAGTCTTGACCATGCGTCCAACATGGTCTCTTACTAGATATGAGTCCAACTTCAATTTAGCTCTTGACTATGCTTTTTAACTCTTTCCATCACTTGGTGAAATTTCCTTTCTTTTTCTTAGACCATATTTCCAAGCTTAAAGACATAGTTGCCTTCTTCTAGTCTGGTTATTCTACTTAGAAGAATTCTTAACTCCAAGAATTACTTTAATTCCAAAATCCAGAAATCACTCAACGCAACCTTCCAATCCAAACTTATCTACGGCTTATACTTACCCAATACTTAAGCACAAACCTCTCTTGTCTTACTTCTTTTCTTTATAAGCTCTTAAACGCATAGGTTTTAAAAGTAGAGTGTGACAAAAATCGTAGATAGAAGTCTATCGATGTCTATTAATAATAGACACTGATAAACTTCTATTTGTGTCTATCTGCGATAGACACATCTAGAATTTCTATTAGATAGAGTTTTCAAACTTTGTTTTTGATACATAATCAATAATATACTAGTATATAGCACAATTAGATCGTTGTTTGTGATGGAATTGTTTGATTTTATGTCCTAAAACTAGTAGTTTGTAATTTGAAAACTTATTCTCAATAAAGTTGTTATCGAGATTTATTCAGTAAAGTTGTTATTGAATATGTGAATTGCATTTATTTAATCCAATAAACTAAGAAGCCTTAGCTATAAGCTGAATACTTAGACTTTATGTATAGACATAAAAGTGGATCAAGTTTAAGTAATAGCCAAAACAGTCTATAGTATAGGGGGCTGGGTACCTTATCTTAGGGACACTATGGATGCGTTCCATTTTGTATTTGATACAAACGATGTGGTCCTATATCGTTCATGTAGAGACATGCGAGCGGGGGCATCCTATGTAATGAGTTTGTACACGATTGGACCATGAAATAATCACTTTTACTTTATAGCACTGTTTACTGTTAAAACTAATTATTTCAACCTAATGACCTAGGTAGCTCGATCTTAATCCTAAGCTAACTATGAACTCATGTTTATTTGAGATTATCCTTTAATCTGTATGGGTGAGAATGACTCGAGTTCGCCGACTCAATATTCCCCTCATTTTAGGGATAAGACCAAACAGATAGTTAGAGACACAGTTTTGCAATATGGAACTCACTCCTACCTAATTCTAGGTTAGTAGAGAAGTTGTTCCCTTAAGTGTTGATTCTAGGTCTTGAACAAGGGTCCCCACCCTCTATTTGGCTCAAGAGGGACACAGTTTGGTGGTTGGACCACAAACCAATTGTTCATTAGAGGATCAGTGAGACATAAGGAATGAAATATAATTACGGGGGTAAAACGGTAAATTTGACCCAGTTGTAATTACGAACAACTTATGAAGGATCGACTTACTAGTCATGGTTATATCAAGTTGACAAAAATATAACTACAATGAGGAGTAGCTCTGGGCTTTAGTGGAGCGTCCCGGTAGTTAACAAATGAGTTTATTTTGGATCGTTGGATCTCATGATCTGTTGGTCCATTAGGTTCCCTCCTTAGCTTATGGATTAAACCTTAGAACAATGTGTTGAAAGAATTTGAAGTCATTCAAATTCGGTTAAGGAGCAAAATTTATGATTTGTTCACTTGACTTGTGAATTAAACAAATTGGCTAGTTGGAAATATTTAAATATAATTTAAATATTAATTCGGGTTAATAGAGGTTCATCGGGTTGGAATAGCCGAGAAAAGTGGAAAATTATTAATTTAATATAATTAATTATTATTTAAATTAATTTATTATTAAATTAATATAGAATTCATTAATGTAATTAATTTGATTATTGGAAATTTAATTAAAAATGAATTTATGAAATTCATATTTAACTAAAGTGGGATTCTCCACTTTGCATGTTTAGTAGGAGATGTTCCCTCTTAAGGCATGCTTGATCTCCTTTATTCCACCTCCAAAATTGAATGAGATTATCAGCCTATTTGGTGTAATTTGCATGTTAACTGGATTTGCATGGTTTCTTCTTTAAATAGAAGAAAGGAATTGAGAAGGAGAGTTAATCTCCTTGGCCAATTTCGCTGGAAATTCTCACCTACTCCAAACTCTCCAATCTGTGTGTTCTTCACAAAATTGATCAAAATTCTACTCAATTTGGTTCCCACAATCCGTTATAAGGCTAGAGAATAATAAGAAAGACTCTTGTGCTGCTCCATGAAGTGTTTGTGATCAAAAGCTTGAAGGATTTCAAATCAATTTTGAGCTACAACAAGTAAGTGTTCTTGTCTCTGTTTTTCAGGTTTAGAACAAGCATATTTAATCTTCAAAATTGATGTAATTAGAGTGTTTTAGATCCTAATTGCTTCCACATTTATGTTGCTAACTCTTTTAGGAATGGAGTAGCTTTAAGATGGAAGTGAGTGTTTGTAAGGTTGTTTGAATGTTACTTGGTTAAAGAAGTTGTATGATTTGTGTTTTATATGTCATGATAGACACCAATAAACTTCTATTAGTGGTAGAAACAAAAAAGATGTGGATAGACTCTATCAACGATAGATAGAGATAGACTTCTATCAATGTCTGTAGTGATAGACACGTATAGATTTCTATCAGCGTCTATCACTGATAGGCTTAGATAGACTTCTATCTATGTCTATTTGCGATAGACACAACTAGTATTTTTATCAGATAGTCTTTTAACTTTGTTGTTGATACATAGTCAGTAATATACTAGTATATAACACAATTAGATTGTTGTTTGTGGTGGAATGGAGCAACTTTAAGATGAAATTGAGAGTTTGTAAGGCTGTTTGAAGGTTATTTTGTCAAATAAGATGTATAATTTATGCTTTATATGTCGTGATAAACATCGATAAACTTCTATCAATGTCAATTAATGATAGAAACAGAGAAGATGTGGATAGACTTTATCAACGATAGATAGAGATAGACTTTTATCAATATTTGTAGCGATAAACATAGATATAGACTTGTCTATCGCTGATAGACACAATAGACTTCTATCTATGCCTATCAAGAATAGGCACAATAGTCTTCTAGCTTTGTTGTTGATACATAGTCAGTAATATACTAGTATATAACATAACAAGATTGTTGTTTGTGATGGAATGGAGTAGCTTTAAGATAGAATTGGGAATTTGTAAGGATGTTTGAAGGTTATTTGGTTAAAAAAGATGTATGATTTGTGTTTTATATGTCGTGATAGACACCAGTAGACTTCTATCAATGTCAATCATTGATAGAAACACAAAAGGTGTGGATAGAGTTTATCAGCGATAGACAAAGATATACTTCTATTAGTGTTTATTGTTCATAGATAGAGATAGACTCCTATATGTGTCTATATGCGATAGACATAACTAGAATTTCTATCAGATAGATTATTCAAACTTTATTTTTGATACTTTGTTAGTAATATATAGAGTCTTCAAACTAGATATTCTATCACATAGAGTCTATAAACTTTGTTATTGATTTAATAATATTGTTCAATTTGTTTACAACTCAAGAAGATAATAAATAAAAAAAAATATAAGTTTGATAACCAACAAACAAGATTATGTACATGTCTAGGAAGATGAAGAAAAAGACAAAAGATGAAGAAGAACACAATGATAGACAAAATGTTTCATATTTAGCCACATTTCAATAAGTTAAATTCCAATAAGTTGAATTTGAGCTAAATTTAAATTCCAACCAAATGAAGAAGAAGAAAAACTAAATAACATTCTGAAAAAAATATAAGAAATGAAGAAGAAGACGAAGAACCTAACTATTGAAGAAGAAGACGAAGAAAACCTAACCATTAAAGAAGAAGAATAAAAGTGAGGAGGAGAGCAGGAGGTATCTCGTCAATCTTTCTTTATTCAATCGAAGAAGAAGAAGAAGCAAGCGATTGTAAAAGTCGAAGAAGAAGAAGAAGAAGTTGAGCGCATTAGCGGCCGGGAAGAAAGTCACTCATCGTCGGGTTCAATTGAATGTTGATGATGAAGAAATCAGTGATGAGAAACGCGCGAAAATAGGGCAATTTGGGTATTTTTTTAAAAAAATTAAATTCCCCGTGTGCTGCATTTTTTTTTTTGTTATTTCTGTAAATGGTTTGACATTTTTGACATCTTTGAAAATTTTCCTTGAAAAAATAGTTTATTTATCAGTTTTATTAAATTTAAGAATAATTGGGGTAGTAAATTTTTGTACTTAAAATATTTTATTCATTCTATAAAATTGTACAAATTTTTTTTTAACTATTTCTTTTGGAAATGAACAAAATCTTGTGTTATATATATTACTAACAATTTCAAATTTGTGTTATATTTAAACTAGTAAAATAGATACTTCATTTATAAATAAAACATAAACATTTTTTTGTGCCACAAATCTCAAAATTTTAATTTCAATATCTATGTCAATATTTTATGGTCATGAAAAAGCTTGTGTTTTAACATTATTATTTTTAAATAAATCTTCTTATTTTCAAGACATAATAATTTATTCTATTTCATTCATTAATTCAAGGAAGTTTAACAAAGAGTTTTAACTTACTTAGTATTAGTTATAGTTATAAATTTATGATGTGATAAAAAAATAAAAGAAAAATTAAAACTAAGAGAAAAATAAATATAAAATATGAATCATGATGCAATTTAAAGATATAGCTTTTAAAATTGAGATGAAATGAAACTTAGGAAGTCAACTTTTACTTAATATCTCCCTAATATTTTTCCTATATCTTCCTCCCCTAATTTTCTCAAATCGACCATCCTCTCCCCAATATCCTCAACATTCAGAAAATAAAATTCCCTCATGTAGATTTAGAAAAGATAAAGTAGACTAATGAAGTACTTACATTTTTTAGAATATTCTCAACATTTCCTCCATATCTTCTGTAAACTCTACCTTCATTTCTAAGCACCTAACCTAACTACGTAATATTGTTATGGACTTATTTGCTTTCTCTTGTTTAGATTGAAGGGAGAAGTGAAGGAAAGCCGAGGAAGATAGGCTTGTGGATTAAGCCGAGAATGTTTTTGGTAAGTTGAATTTTAAATCTTTATGAGATAAATCGTGTAACGACCCGACTTCCTAGGACTTGAACTAGGTCGTCACTATATGCATACATATATCTAAAACGACTCCTTTTCATAATTTTACAAAAAAAAATTCAAAATAACTTTTTGATTAAAATAAATATCTTTTGTAAAATTCAAATAACATAAAATCTTTGATCGGGGCACCCCTTATATAGTTTTAATTAAAAAAAAAACTCAAATAAACATCTGACTATGAAAAATTTTAAAATAAAAAAAATAAAATTCTGAATTCAAATGACATAACCAAAATTCTTAAAGATAAAAACATGAAATCTCTATGTGCGGAAGCATTTGACTAGTCCCAATGGTACGATAAGGTTTTCTCCCATCATTCGCCGAAGTGTCCTTTCACCGACCTGAAAAACATAACATGAAAAGAATAAGTATAAAATACTCAATAAACACTTATTTCCAATAAGTGCGTCATACTACTGGAACATGCATAAATTACTAATCTGGATGGCCATCTTAGTGAGCGATTTAACCCATCCTAACACGCATCTAGTGGCCCGAAGGCTCATAAATGTAGTAGGGCACCCGACGGCACCTGGTAACATAGCAGGAAACCCGTAGGCCTCGTCGGCTTCCGGTATCGTAGCAGGAAACCCGTTGGCTTCCGATATCGTAGTAGCATTAGTAGGGTAAATCGTCACTTTTCTCTAAAGATGCTTATGTTAAGTTCACATCATAAATCATATCAAACATGTGTTAATACCATCGTACTTATAAAACGATTCTGAGTATACAATTCTGGGTATAAACAACTCAATTTTAAATTGAGCCGATCATTCAAAATTATCTACAATTACCTGGCTCAATGGCGGTTCTAGTAGTAAGATTACTTACCTAGAGATCAGATGCAAATACCTAACCAAGCAGCCAATTCTCTGAATTAAAACCCTAAAATATAAATCAAAACTCAAACTAAGTCTTTAGGCTTGATTCCAAATACAATTTACTCCACAATTAAACCAAATAAGCTTACCCTAAGTGCAACTGTCACAATCTTCTTTCATGTTACTCCACAATTAAACCAAATAATCATACCCTAAATGCAACTGTCACAATTTTCTTTCGTGCTTCATACAATGATGGGTCCAACCAAACTCGACCCTTTAACCCGCTTGGACAGCTTGCTTCTGATTCCAAAATCCTTGGAAGTTTGAATCTAAAACCCAAACTAATGGGTAACAACAATTAAAACCAACACCAATGTATTTACGAAATTACAAGAAAATCAACAATACTTACCAAAATAGTCATGGCCTAACCAAATATTGAAATCACAGCGTAACCCATGAAAAGGGTACCAAAATAGTCATGGCCTAACAAAATATTGAAATCCCAGCGTAACCCACGAAAATGGATGATGCCGTCGAAGCTGAACGGAGAGGGAGCAGTTGGGCAGCGGCTTGCAAATGGCAGATCAAAATCAACTAAAATCCAAGATTGGCTTAAATATATATAGGGTTTTGGAAAAGGAAAAGAAAAGGGAAAGAGAATGTAAAGAAGTATATTTTCCTTTTTTTTTTTCCCCTTTTTTTCCAAAACATACACAATTTATTTAGTATAATATTCCTCAACCCATCAAATCAAATCTTTCCAACCACCATTTAATAATTTATTTAACCAAAATATCTCATAACAAATCAATTCCTCAACTTAAATTTCAATTCCAACTTATCTTCATATTTTCTTAAATTAACCAAGTTCTTAATTCTCACCAATTCCAAATTGTTAAATCCAACTTTTAAATCTCCCCAAATAAATTCAATTTTTCACTAATTGAATAAAATCCAAATCTTTTATCATGATTACTTTAATTGAATTATTTTCTCAAGATAATCCAATTAAAGCTTCAAAATTCAAACAACTAACCAAATAATTCAAGATAATTAATTTTTCTAAGAAAAACAAATTACTTGAAAATTTGGGATGTCACAAATCGAGCTTGGAATCTACTTTGATATATCAACTAGAAGGTAAAAGACTTAAGAAGGATATCACCATTTGAACAAAGGTGGAGAGTTATTATTATTATTTGTATTATTACTATTATTGATATATTTAATTAAATGGGAAAAAACACACTAAATATCAATTTATGGATTAATGAAAATTTATTAAAAAAAATAAAAGAGAAAAGAATGGATGTGGGAATAAGTCGGTGGGGGAGGTGTTGAAAGTGAAGCCAAGTGTTCATTTTTCCCCACTTTCATTTCTCATCCAAACCTCAAATCGACTCATGGTTCTCAGCTTGGCATTAAGGGGAGGAAGAAGAAGAAGATCAAGGTGATTTGGAGTGAAATTTTGAGGGAAAGCGGGGTGAAAATTGAAGTAGAACCAAAGCTGTTTAGGAGTCCGAGCAATCTGCGTAGGGTCTAATATTTCGAGAATAGTGAGCTGTAGAGATCGAGTTTGGGGCTAAATATTTGAGGTTAGTAAGTCAATTCATTTCTTAACAACTTTTGTGAAGGATGGTTGAGCTGAATGTGAAGGTAAACAGGTTAAATTATAGGTGGAAATGACTGGTTCAGATTTCTTAAGTAATTTGAAGCAGGGTGGAGTAAAATTGACTTATTCGACGAAAAAAAGGAAGATAGACACTGAAATTTGGAGGTAAGATAGAAAACTCATTTCTCTATAAGTTTGTAAGAGGAAGGAAATTCTAATTCGGACTGGAAATGCTACTTTTAGCAGTTGAAAGTAAAGACATTCACTTTGGTGCAACAGGTATCGCTGGAGAGATTAGCGACATTGTGGGTGTGAAGGGGCAACAACGAGATTAGTCTTGCTAGGTGCCGCTGATCAATTTTGTCTCACAAATCTCGCTGGTCGATTGGTTTCGTTGGTACAGACTTCGTTGGTTGCTTAGTTTTGCTTGTACAGATCTCGTTGGTTTGTTAAATCTCGCTTGTTGTGAAGTCTTGCTAGTAAATTGGTCTCGCTAATGACCTAATTTCAATACTAAGACCTATTTGTTATACACTAATGAAAATTTTAAGGAATCTAACAAAGGAAAATAAACCATTTCAGGCCGAGAGGAGTTAGGGAAGGCGTATAATCCATTAAGGGCCTGGGACAAGTAGTGAGTGACAAATTTTATTCAAAATGAGCTTTACTTTATACAAAGTTTTCATGATGTTTAAATATGTTTGAAAGCATGTTCTAATGTTTATGCTTTTCACAAGTTTTACTGTGCAACAATGACTATTCGTCTGAAAGTAAGCATGTGTTTTCATGTAAGTGGATATTATGTGTTTTGCACTGGAAATGGTTTGAAAAGCATGCTATTTAAAATTCTCAATTTTATGAAAGCATGATGTTTGATGATGAATTTGTCAAGGTTTGAACTGACATAACATTCATGAATTTTTATCATGTTATTTCCAAAAGCACGTTATGTTTGGATTATGTTTTTGAAAGGCTCCCAATGCCGAAGGACTCGAAGAAAGCATATGGACAGCCTAGATATAGAAATGGTTCACAATGCTGAAGGACTTGGAGAAGGCATATGGGTAACCTGAGTACAGAAATGGCCCCTAATGCTGAAGGATACGGAGAAGGCATATGAGTGGCTTCAATCTTGTACACGGGACTTGGTACTGAGGACTTGAGAAGGTATACGGGCAACCCAGGAAATGATATCTATGTGCACATAGAGGTATAATAGACGCTGTTGTGTTGAGATTACTTCACACAGCTAAGGTTATTCGACATTGGGTGTGTTGAGATTACTCCACTCCAACTAAGGTTGTTTTTGCATTGAGTAGCATTGAGCTCCGCTCCACCTCAACTAAGGAAAATATTTCAAATGAATGTTAAATTTTTATGGTTTTTCGAGGACGAAATGTAAATGTTTTAATATGGTTAATTGAGCATGTTCTTCCCGGATGTGGAAATGAACTATTTACTGTTTTATTATTATCGTTATTTGAGTATGGTTTTGATATATTCTTGAGTTAAGAAAGGTTTTTTTGAACTTGTCACTCATTGGGCAACCTAACTCATGTTTTCCTTTGTTTTTCTATTTTTCAGGTAGCGAGCGAAACCAGGTGCTTAGCCTACACAACAACTCGTTTGGGCCTATCACTAGTGTCTGTGAACTCATGTTATCTTAAAGTTTGAATGAAAGTCTATACTAGCCTAGCCCTGGTTGGATATTGACGTTCTAGTATGATTTATAACTGCTTATTAGGTGTTTGGTCATGTTTTAAGGTTGAACAGGTTGACAGTAGATGCTTTTCTTCGAGAATGCTGAGAAAAAAATGAGGAAAAAACACATACAATAATACACAAAAAACTACGAAACAGAAAACGAGAGAAGAAGAGGAATAAAATGTTCACAAACAAATATACATCAAAATAAAAAAAATCAAAATTTCCTAGAAAAATAAATGTAATAAAAACAAATATAGGATGGTGGTTACCTTTTATGTGGTGAATTGCATAGAAGAAAAGGATTAATGATCCTTTTATAAAGAAAGGTGTTTAACAAATTGTCTCCTTTGCAGAGAGATGTTTTAGGAAAAAGTATCATTTGTGAATAGAAAAGATGTTATAACTAACTATTCCATGAAGATATAATAGGAATATGTTTAAAAATCAAGGGCAAAATAGGAAGGTGAAATTCTTCTCCTTTCCCTATTTTAATATATTATAGATTTCTGTCCTTCCATAATTATTAGTTAATAAATTAAAACAAAATCATTTTTGCTAGTTATACAAATGAAACTTACAAATGGAATATAATCTAGTGACCCTACATTTTAAAAAGAGAAAACATAATGAAAATTGTAATGGGTAACAAAATAAAGATGTGTAATTGAAGTTAACAGCTAATTAATTCAATTGGAAAGACTAGAATTGAATCGTCCTAGTTTACAAGTTAGACTTAAGGAAAATCGATGAAAAGCATGCAAAATTTGACTAAACCTAACTGCTTTAAGTTCAAGGGAAAATTAGGCGTAACATTTAACTGGAAAGGCCTAGATTATGTTCTATTGATTTAATCCTAGGTTGATTAGAACAATGTGCATCACCAATTAGAATTGCAAGGTAACCTAATCTATTACTTCCTGTGATTGACATACAACAAATTGTCACGAATTGTAATACAATCAAAACAATAACCAAAATAAACCCTAGCGTTACAAATTGATCGTAATTCTTAAAAACTCGGAATTAAATCATGCATACACTAAATCAAGTTCAAAACCTCAAAAGAACATCAATTACAAGGAAAATCCCTAATAACCAAGCTAGAAAAACATTACCTTAGCCAATAATCAGCATACTAATTATTGGGTTCAAGTTCCTAGGTATGAAAGAGGGAAAGATGAGAGAATGGAGCCAAAAGTCGGCTAGTCGGGTGATTTTTTAACCTAGAAACCGAAGATTACATTTTTATAAAAATTATCATAGCGCCGCAGCGCTCTATGCCTACTGCGTTTTGGGAAAAAGCGTCGCGGCGCCATGGCTTTAGGGGCATTTTGGTCATTTTAGAGTTCTATTTCCCGGATGATGCCGTGGAACTCCTCCATTTTAGCTCAGTTTTGCTACTAACACCCCGTTCTACTTGTTAAGTTCTCCAAGCCTACAAAATAACATAATAAACACATTAAATAGCACAACGATCCCGAGTTAAGCTGAGGAAGATAACACATTTTAGGTGCTATCAGGCATAAAACCCAACAAACTCCCAGTAAAACTAAAACTCTAGTGGGTTGTACATAAAGAGAAGTGAGAATGGAAGTATGTAAATACAATAAACTAAGGCATCTATATACCCATTACACATCTCCCACTTGCCCTAGATTACACAATGTATATATCTTGCAGACCTAGATTTTGTAGATGACCCTCGAACACTTTAGCCGAGAGAGCTTCGTAAATGGATCAGCAATGTTATGCTCCGAAGCAATTTTTGGGACGATCACATCTCTTTGTTGCCCAATCTCCCGTATCAGGTGATACTTCCTCTCAATATGCTTTCCTCGTTTGTGGCTGCGAGGCTCTTTAGAGTTGGTTATTGCCCCACTGTTGTCACAATACCTGATGGGCAATTCCATGTTTGGAACGATTTTCAAATCATTTAGGAACTTTCTGAGCCAAACTGTTTCCTTTGCTACTTCCCAAGTATCTATATGCTCAGCCTCTATAGTAGAGTCTGCAATGCATCCTTGCTTGATGCTAAGCCATATTGCAGCTCCTCCGGTTAAGGTAAACACTGATCCTGACGTGGATTTTCTAGAATCCTTGTCAGTTTGAAAATCAGAGTCGGTGTATCCCGTAAGGATCAAATCCTTAGCTCCATACACAAGCTTGTAGTCCCTCATTCTCCTAAGATACTTGAGGATGTTCTTAACCGCAATCCAATGGTCTAACCCTGGATTAGACTAGTACCTACTGACTATTCCCACTGCATAACAAATGTCTGGCCTAGTACAAAGCATAACGTACATTAAACTACCCAAAACTGAGGCATAGGAAATACGTCTCATATGCTCAATTTCTTGAGGTGTCTTAGGACACTATTCCTTAGACAAATGAACCCTGTGCCTGAAAGGTAATAAATCATTCTTATATTTTTGCACCGAATATCGAGTCAACATTTTGTCGATATAAGTTGCTTGAGATAGTGCCAGTGTTTTGTTCTTGCGATCCCTAATGATTTGGATCTCAAGTACATAATGCGCCTCTCCAAAATCTTTCATTTGGAATTGAGCTGCCAGTCAATTTTTAACATCAGTAAGATATCCTACATCATTCCAATGAGTAGGATGTCGTCCACATAAAGTACTAAGAAAGCTACTTTACTTTTTATGATTTTCTTATATACATAAGGCTCATCAACATTTTGTTCAAAACCAAAATATTTGATCACAGAATCAAACCTAAAATTCCAAGACCTGGATGCTTGTTTCAACCCATAAATGGATCGATTTAGCTTGCAAACTTTTTGCTCTTGACCTTGGGCTATGAACCCTTCGGGCTGAGACATGAAGATACTCTCTTCAAAATTGCCATTCAGAAAAGTAGTCTTGACATCCATTTACCAAATTTCATAGTCATAATATGAGGCTATAGATAAGAGAATTCTTACAGACTTAAGCATAACAACAGGGAAAAAGTTTCCTCATAGTCAACCCTTTGCTATAAGTCTAACTTTGAAAGTCTGTACCTTCCTAGCTACATCTCTCTTTCGTTTATAAATCCATTTACACCCTATGAGTTTAACCGCTTCAGCTGGATCTACAAGTTCCCATATTGAATTGAAGTACATACACTCCATTTCAAGATCTATGGCTTTGATCCATTGGTTCTTGTCTACATCATTCGTAGCTTGTTTACAGAACAATGAATCCTCAGCACCGTTGTCTGGCACGACAACCTGAGTTTTAGTTAAACCCAAGTAACGGTTAGGTTGTGATACAATCCTCCCACTGTGTCGAGGCATTCCCAACGATTGAGAAGGACAAGACTGACCAAAAGTACTGGCTCCTTTATTAACTTTTGATGAAGGACCAGTCTCATCAACAACTCTTGTTGACACTTTAGTAGCTTCATTTAATATCATTTTGCTTCATGGTTTATGATCTCTCATGTGATCTTCTTCCAAGAATGTAGCGTTTGTCGATACAAACATTTTGTTTTCTTGTGAGTTGAAGAAGAGATCACCTCTCTTTTCCTTAGGGTAACCAACAAATTGGCATAACCTTGAACGAGGTTTCAATTTCTTAGGATTTGTCACTAGCACATGTGCAGGACAACCCCAGATTCTGAAGTAGCGCAAACAAGGTTTATGTCCCCTCCATAACTCGAAAGGCGTTTCAGAAACACTCTTCGGGGGAACATTGTTCAAGATATGAACTGAAGTCTGTACTGCATACCCCCAAAACGAGCTAGGCAATTGAGCATAGCTCATAATAGAACGAACCATATCTAACAAGGTTCTATTTCTCCTTTCTGATACACTGTTTCGTTGAGGTGTACCAGGTACTGAGAGTTGGAATTGGATTCCATGTTCTATCAAATAGTCCTTGAATCTTAAATCCATGTACTCTCCATCTCAATCAGATCGAAATGTTTTAATTGTTTTACCTAACATATTTTCAACTTCTGCCTTATACTCCTTGAACTTTTCAAGTGCTTTAGACTTATGTTCCATTAGGTATAAGTAACCATACCTTGAATAATCATCTATGAAAGAGATGAAATATTCGTACCATCCTCGAGCTTTTACATTCATTGGACAACAGAGATTCAAATGTATGAGTTCTAAAGGTTCTTTGGCTCTATAACCTTTTTCAATAAAAGGTCTTTTAGTCATTTTACCGTTAAGACAAGATTCACATGGAGGTAATGAATTATCTTCTAACTCATTTCGAAGTTCATTCTTTACCAATCTCCCGATCCTATTAAGATTTATGTGACCTAATCTCAAATGCCGAAGATAAGTATTATTGTTACTGGGAGAAATTCTTTGCCTTTTAGTTTGAGTATTAGCAGTTTTAAACATCTCATGATTTAAAAGTGTTTTTGCTTTAGTTGGTATTAACACATATAAGTTGTTTTCTCATTTAGCAGAACAAATAAGTACACCATTTTTCAAAATGAACGCTTCATTAACAGAAAAAATAACTGAGTACAATTGTTCAATCAAACAGAAAATAGATACTAAGTCCCTTTTTATTTTAGGAAATATAAACAGTTTTTTAAAAATAAAAATCTATTTTAAAAAAAAAAAAAAACAACTTTGCAGCTCCCACTACACGAGTTGAAATGGCGTCTCCCGTTCCAACCTTTAGTGTCATTTCACCCTCCTTTTTTTTTGGATCTTCTTAAAATCAGAAGATGAGGGAACAAACTTAGTTCCAGAGAATGAACCCTTGTGGAATTTCTTGAAATGGGCAACATTTGCCTTTCCATCAATTAGTCCCTTATTTTTCATAAGAGACTAATGAGTCTGTAACTCATTCAAGAGAGTTGTCATGGTATACATAATTTTATTCATAACCACATTGCTGCAGAATTGAAGAAAGCTCCTCGGAAGAGATTCTAGAATAAAAGACACCTGACTTTGCTCGTCAATGACCGCATCGTTCATTTCAACAACGTTGAATTAGACTATCAGGTCGAGAACATGTTCTCTCACCGATTGGCCTTCCTTCATACGTGCATTCATCATGGTCTCAGGTTTCTTGTTGAGTACGTCAGACAGACTCGCCAAGATATAGACTCAAGCCTTGTTATTGGCCTTTGTCCAATGGTCATATGCATCCCTAACAGATTGGGATGCATTGCAAGCGGGGTTAGGAGATCACTCATCAGTTAAGACAAATCGTAGATCATCTATAACCAGAATTGTATTCAGGTTAAATTTCCATGTTGCGTAGTTTTCACCGGTTAATTTTTCATTTTTAAGTAGTGCGACAATTGAGGAAGACATGCTGAAGTTATAATTAACCGTTTTTGTTATCTTTGTCTTAACCCATTACACAAGCAAACAAAATTGCAAGTAATCCAATCAATTCAGCAAAAACAAGCAATCAAAGAAACCCTAATAAACTATTGATTTAGTTTTTGCGACGATGCTTCAGAGGTTTAGAGTAACAGCCACCGAAGGGTAATTAGCCACTCCTCATTTTAAATGAGACAATTCTCAGCTAATTCTAATGCATAATAACTCATATTCCTATAAACATTAGCTACCATTGTTTGGTTAAGGATTCGTTAACTCTTAATTCATCCCTGTAAGTGTAACCCGCCCACTTTCAGATCCCAAAGGTACGCACCAATAAGCTACCGTTAGGAAATACAATTGTTGGCAATTAACCTAAGTGAACCTATCCTTTTCAGGAGTTCGCGGTGTTTCGAAGCCTATGATTAGGCCCTCCGAAGGGATGGTCGTTCTAAGACGACACGCAGGCGGATCATAAGAATCTTACAGTGCGACCTAGGGTTGGAGACTGAAGGATATGTTGACACGCGCCCCTCTCCCACTTATTATAGACATTTTCCCATTTACCTTATTATTGAACCATACAAACACTTTTCGAAGGGAGGCCGCTCCTAGGGCGACATGAAGCCGAGTATGGATCTCACGATGTGAATAATCAGGGACATAGGAGCACAATTTGATATAAATATCTCATTTTGTAATTTTCCTCCCACTAAAATGTCCTACCTTATCTTAAGGTTATTTAATTACAACACTTTTACATAAAAAAGATTACAAAAAAACCCAACCCTTGAGAATTGATATAATCGAAACTTTAAAATCTAACGCCCAAATATGCCTAAATAATCAATTTTGCAAACCTTCACATATCTCATATATGAACAATTAAAACACCCACCAATAAAGATTTGTAATTCAAATCAAGAATCAAAGATCGGCCCCAATACCAATTGAAGGGAATTGAATCCCGACGGAAGCGTATGATCACGTTCTTTGATTTATTGAAAGAATTAAAAATACAAAAAGTGAAGAAAAGGTTAAGCGTCATACCTTTGCCAATCTATAATTCTCGAGTCGATAGTCCTCTCCTTGTACTCTTTCTTTTCCAAGAGATCTTCCTCACTATGATTCTGTCAAGGATCTGGTTTGTGGGAACCGCTTTTGAAAGAATGAGAAGAAGAATTTTCTTAAAATTTTTCTAAGAAAATTGGGAGAATTAGTAAAGAAAGATTTTTAGAGTAATCGTAGAGATTATTCTTGTAGAGAGTGTTCTACGAAGGCTCTCAAGGGCCCTATTATAGAACTCTATGGGTTATTCCTAATCCTATTAGGATAGACCCTCTGCATAGATTTTAAATCAAATATTTATTTTCTGCAAAATCTTTAATTTGGATCTCATCCAAATTAAATAATTAATTATTTGAATCCAATTCAAATCAATTAATTGATTTTTCTTCTATTTATTTTTGGTAGAATTTTTTTAATTTTGAATCTCATCCAAATTAAATAATTAATTATTTGGATCCAATTCAAATAATTAAATATGGATATTATCCATATAAATAAATAATTATTTGAATCATATTCAAATAAATTAATTCTCCATATTATAAAGTTATAATTTGAATCACATTTAAATAAAATTTATAATAAATCATGCAATTAATTGTATCCAATACAATTAATATTTTCCTTCATAAATTTGAACATTTCAAATTTTTCTTTCAACATTGTTGACCCTTGTTGGTCCGTAGTGAGCTAGCAAGGGGACCTTATGAACCTACAGATCAGAAGCTCCAATGATATGAGATTAATCGGCTAAATTCATTAGCCACATTAATCAATATTCGTTAACTGTGAGTATACTCTACTAAAGACCCACAATTGCACTCTTATCACTGCAAATATATTTTTGTGTCCATGGATATAAACCAATAATAGCAAATTAGTCTTTCACAAGTGTTCGTAACACCAGTTGGGTCAAATTACCGTTTTACCCCTGAGTTACTTCTAAATTCTTAAGTACCAGTGCTCCTCTAATGAACAACCTGTTAATGGTCCAACCATTAAACATTAACCCCTCTCGGGCCAGTGAGAGGGTAGGGCCCTTTGTTCAAGTTCCGGAGACACCACTTAAGGGAACACTTATCTATTTACCCTAAAAATAGAAATGAGTAGAATTTTGTATAATTATGTCCCTAGCTCCCTACTCGGTTTTGTCCCCAAGATAGTAGGCATATTGAGTCTGCAAATGGCCACTCTCACCCATACAAATCAAAGGACAATCCCTCGTGGACAGGAGTTCATAATATACTCAAGATTGAGACTAAGTTGTCTAGGTCATCCTATTGAAATAAAAACCAAACTAGTCAATGGAGTTACATCTAGTAATTACTATTTCATGGTCCAGTTTTATATAAACTCATTGCATAGGATACCCCCACTCGCATGTCACTTACACGAACGTGTTAGATCAATGCGTTTGTATCAAATACAAAGTTGGTCGTATCGATAGTGTCATCTGGATAAGGTACTCAGCCTTATCCATAGTGTCAACGGCATGACAAGACAATTTTTTGCAGCGAACGCATCCACCTTTGAAGGTTAGCACCCCTTTTTCCTTTCATTAGACTTGTTTTTGGTGCAATAGATGGACAATCAAACAACATAAGAAGAAAGAACACGCTTGAAAGGATTTGAATTCTAGTGAAAGCGTATGATCGCTTTATTTGATTTCTTGAAAGAATTAAAAATACAAAAAAACTATAAGAAAAGGTTAAGCCTACCTTTCCTAATCCACAAATGTAGTAAAATCTTTTCCTCGAACCAATAGTCTTCTCCTTGAAGTCTTCTTTTTTCCACGAGATCTTCCTCGCTATAACTCTGGCAAGGATCCAACAAGTGGGGATTGCTTGGGAGATAAATCTCTATATAAGGACTCTAGAGATTATGTTGTAAAGTGTGTATTCTATAAGGCCTCCTGAGGGTTCTCATTATAGAACTATGTGGGTTACTCCTAATCATAAGGATAACCCATCTACAAAGTTTAAATATTTAATAATTTCTAATATTAATAAATATCTACCCAAAAAATATCTCATATTAAATAGTTTAAAATATTTAAATCATATTTAAATATTTATCTTCCGCATAATTTTTTATTTGAATCTCATCCAAATTAAATAATTAATTATTTAAATATAATTATAATTAATTAATTAATTATTCCTCTATTTATTTATATAGATCTCATCCAAATAAATAATTAATTATTTGAATCATATTCAAATAAATTTTGTAATAAATCATGTAATTAATTGTATCCAATATAACTAATATTTTCCTCCATAAATTTGAACATTTCAAATTTTTTCTTTCAACATAGTTGATCCATGTTGGTTCGTGGTGAGCTAGCAAGGGGACCTTATGGACCTACTAAAGGAGTTAGGAACACATGTGGAAGCAATTTGGATTTAAAGCACTCTAGCTACATCAACTTTAAGAATTAAACATACTTGCTCTAAAACCGAAAAACAGAGTTTTGATACTTACTTGTTGTAGCTCAAAATTGAAGCGATTTCCTTGAAGATTTTGATCATGAACACTTTGTGGACCACCACAAGAATCTTCCTCGTTATTCTCTGGCTTTAGAACGGATTGTGGGATCCAAATTAAGATGAATTTGGAGCAAGTTTAAAGACAATTGAGAGTTTGTGAAATTTTTTAGCAAAATACACTAATTCATTAACCCATTTTCAAGTTAATCATCATCTATTTAAAGAAGAAAACAAGCAAATTATATTTGCCATGAATTGACACAAATTTGGTGATTAACAAGATGGATTAAGAGGTGTTTGAAAGAGGGGTTAAGTGTGTTTCTAAAACACACACCTTCTACTTCAACCATGCAAAAAAATGAATTTCCTAAAAATTCATTTTAAATGATTTTTTCCTTTTTAATTTTAAATAAAATTAATTTAACTAATTAATTTTATATAAAATTAATTTTAATTAAAATTAATTTAACTAATTAATTTTATATAAAATTAATTTTAATTAATTAAATTTAATATTTAAATAAAATTAATTAAAATAATCAATTTTAAATAATTAATTTAAACATTATAGTTAATTATATTAAAATAATATTAAATATTAAATTAATAATATTTTTCACCAATCTCAACTTTTCAAAGCCGATGAATCTATATTCATTTGATCAATATTTAAATTACAATTAAATATTTTCAACTCTCCATTTTTGTTTAATTCATAATTAAACGAACAAACTGTAAAACTTTCTCACTTAACGAATTTGAACGTTTTCAAATTCTTTCATCACAAGGTTCTAAGATTTAGTCCATGAGCTAACAAGGAGCTTAATGGACATACAGATCATGAGCTCCAATGATCCAAAATTTAACTGGCTAAGCTGTTTAACCTAGTTAATTAATATTCTTTAACTACTGGGACATTCCACTATAGCCCAGTATTGAACTCTCCTCACTGTAGATATATTTATGTCCACTTAATATAACCATTATTAGTAAGTTGATCCTATACAAGTTGTTTGTAATTACAGCTGGGTCAAAATTGTTGGACCGATATGGCAACCTTAGAGGGGAGGGGAGAAGGTGAATAGAGTTTAATTAAACTTATTCCTAAATATGCTCAAATTAAACTAATTAAATAATTTATTGAATTAAATTAATAAAAACCTTAATTTGTGCTAAATATCAAGATTGATAAAAATATATGAGATTCAATCAATCTCAACCAAGAAGAATAGTAGTCAATTAACATGCTACTAAAGATTAAATACAAAATTAATTTAGAAAGAGTTGGAGAGGAAGATACCGTGATTTTTATAGTGGTTCGGTCAAACTCGACCTACATCCACTTTCTCAAGCGCCTCTTGGGATTTTGATTAAAAGTCTCCTTGACTCTTTCCATGAGAGCTAAACCGCTACCTTGCTCCTTTTTCGGGTTCAAGAGCAAACTCGATCCTTTCCACAGGTTAGGATCCAACCCTTACAATATTCTTGAAGCTTTTAAATCACACGATGAAAACTCTCTAAAAAGAGTAGATGTACAAGTTTAAACTCACAATATTCAATCCTCACAATACAATAAAAGTATCTCTCTAGAACAAGATGAAAAGAAAGAAATTTGAGAACTTGGAGAGAGAGCAACAACGGTGGCCTTTTTCAATTTTTGAGGATTGTAAAGTTGTAAAAGTTGGAAACACTTTCTGGAGAAGATGAAGTTTAAAAAGAGAGAGAAGTGGTGTAAAAAGTTGATTTTAATTTGGGTCATTGGATTGATCAAAAAGTAAAATTAAATGTGGAGATTAAAAGTAAAAAATATTTTATTATTATTATTTTAAAGACAACTAGCCGTTAGACACAAACATATATAATATTAAATTATTTTTCTTTTCAAACCAACTAGCCATTAGACACAAACATAAAATGATATTAAATTCATTTTTTTTTTTTTGAAATCATTTTCTTTTTAAAACCAATCCAAAAATCAAAACTCAACCATGTGTCACTCACTCCATAGCTCAAAATGGGACTCTCCAAAATGGTCCAACTTGATATTTGGCTGCCACGTCACCAACTCGGGTAATTTTTCGTTGACTTTATTTCCACTATAACTTTTTCGTTTGAACTTCGATTTGGGTGATTCAAGAGGCATCATAATCGTTGTTCCGAGCTCTACGCTATGGAATATTCAAAGTAATAAATTTGTTAGTAAACAAAATCAGGTTTGTTATCATCAAAACATGAATTAGAGACTAAGGGCCAAAAGGCCAACACAAATTACCGTTTTACCCTTGTAATGCATCTTGTTCCTTAAGCCCCACTAATCCTCTAATGAAAAATTGGTTTGTGGTCTAACCACCAAATTGTATCCTTCTCGGGCCAATGAGAGGGTGGGGCCCCTTATCCAAGACCAAGAGTCAGTACTTAAGGGAACAACTTCTCTACTAACCTTGAAATAGGTAGGAGTGAATTCCATCTTGCACGACTATGTCCCCAGCTATCTACCTGGTCTTGTCCCTAAAATGGTAGGCTTATTGAGTCAAAAAAATCAGGCCAATCTCACCCATGCAGATTAAATGAAAGTCCCAAATAAACAGGAGTTCATAGTTAGCTCAGTGATAACTTGTAGAAATACAAGTTATTATATTCATTATTTTGAGTAATTAGAGTAGAATTGATGATAAATGCATGATTTTAGCACTTGAATTGTATGATATGAATAACTCTGCATTCAATGTGTTTAAAAAGAATCTATCTTGAAAACTATGAAATTCTACCTTTTTGAACGCAAGATAGAACCAAAAGGTGCTCAAGTATAAAGGAAAGGATGCTGCCAGAATCATTAAAGGCCAATGCGTCGAGAACCATGTCTCGAAAAGAAAGAGTAATACAAGCGCTTAGTCAGCAACTGTCATGTCAATATGCAAGTGGACAACTAATTTTACCAGATCATGACAGATGAATGAACTGAAAACACGAAGAAGTTTGTGCAGCATGGCATGGAATTAAATGTAAAAGGTGTCAGGTCATCATGATACCGCTTTTTTCGACGCCTATAAATAGCCCATTGCACTTCATGTTCAAGTAGAGAGAAATACTCAGTGGTGAAAACTCTGCGCAAATTCTCACTCAACCCCATAGCCATCCTCCATTTTGAGCTCTTTTGTGAGAAGATTTTGAGAGTGTTCAGAGTCACCTCTTAGAGAGTGATAATCCATTCATGTATAAATCATGTATCAGATAGTCATCATCTCAAGCCTCCAAGAAGCAAGATATTGCCATTAGCGACTTAACGACTTCCATTTTCTTTCTGTCATTATGAACACCTTTCTTGCTTGTATTTTGTTAATAACTTTCGAGAGATTTGATTATCTACTTAATATAAGTTTGATTGACATTAAACTTCCATCTATTCTCATTTGTAAAATCTTGCACCATGAATGTTGAATGATTAATGAGTTAAGAATAAATAGTAGTATTTCCAAATGTGATTAAGTTTGCTTTCATCTTGATTAAATGGGTACTTCAAACTTGCTTGAATCTATCGAACAAATAGGTCTAAGTGAGTATATTCACATGATTGAAAGAGTCGATGAGTAATTTCTAGCATTTAACAAGAAAAGAATCAGCTTTAGAAACAAAGTTTTTCTTTTGCCCTAAGAGCTCACCATACGTCTTAGAGATAAGATTAATGTGGCGTCGAAACATCAAAAGATGCATTCTCAATCTTGAGTTTGTAAGCATGAAAAAGTATTTATCACTTAAGAAAATGCTAACTACTTATTTTATCTTACCCTTTTTCATGGTTCCATCCCTTCCACACATGCTATCTGAACTTGTTTATATTTGACTAACTTCTCCCATTATTCATTCCGCATCACCATTCCACATATTCATCGACCAATTTATTTTTGTATAAAGTTATTCTTTGTAATTATTGTAGAAAATAACAACATTAAATATTGTATAGTTCAACGCATCAAATTGAAGAATAATCTCAATGCATAATTGTTACAAATCCCTGTGTTCGACCCTGGACTCTCTAGGAAAACCTATTTAAACTTGCACTTCGGTTTTTATTGGGAAACTTGCGTCTAATATATATATATTTCATGATTCTTAACACGACATTAGACCAACATGAGCATAACGTATCACACACACTTTAAACGCAACACTCAAGATTAAGATCAAGTTACCTAGGTCATCATTTCAAAATAATCAATCTTAACAGTAAATGACGTTGCAAAGTAAAAGCGATTATCTCATGGTTCGGTCTTATGCAAACTCATTGCATAGGATGCCCCCACTCTCATGTCTTTACATGAACGATATAGGATCACATCGCCAGTATCAAATACAAAATGAGCCACTCTCATGCCCTATACTATAGACCGTTTTGACTATTACCTACTTGATCCAATTTTTATGTTTACATATAAAGTTTAAGTATTCAAACTACAACTATGAGTTCTTAGTTTATTGGATTTAGGGTTATATTAAACACAATCCACATATTTAATAGCATATTTACTGAATAAACCTCAATAACAACTTTATTGAAAATATGTTTAAAGTTTACAAACCATGAGTTTTAGGACATAAAACATAACACATATATATAAAAGCTCCAATATTTCGAAATTAAGTTAATTAAACTATTTAATAAACTAGGGCATACCACACCCTATAATACTCCCACTCGGCCTAGTCAAGATAACACATATCCTGTAAACCCAAACTCTCCAGGTGACCCTCAAACACTTTAGCCGTGAGAACTTTTGTAAATGGATCAGCAACATTGTGCTCTAAAGTGATCTTCATGACTATTACATCCACTCGTTGCATTATCTCCCTAAATGAGATGATATTTGCACTCGGTGTGCTATCCTCTTTTGTGGCTTCTAGACTCTTTGGAGTTAGCCACAACACTAGTATTATCACAATATAGGGTGATTGGCATTGGCATATTTAGAACGACTTCAAAGTCTGTCAGAAAGCCAAACTGCTTCTTTAGCTGGAAAAATCCAAGGTTATTGCATGAAGTCTTGAACATGTATGTAATTAACATATGAGTGAATCATGTTTAAGAAATAACCTAAAGGTCTATAGTATATGGATAAGGTTGGGTGCTTTATCTTGTTGATACTATGGATACGACCCATTTTGTAATTGTTACAAGAGTTGTAAGTGTTACAAATGATTTGATCCAAATCGTACATGTGGAGACATGTGAGTGGGGGTATCCTGTATAAAGAGTTTATTTAAGATTAGACTACGAAATGATTAATCTTTCTTTATAACACCGCTGATTGAAGAGATTAACTTTTCATTAAGAATAACTATAAGTAACTCGATCTCAATCTTGAGTGAGTTATGAACTCTTGTCTACGAGGACAATCCTTTGGTTTGTATGTTTAAGAGTGGCCCGTGTCACTGTCTCAATAAGCTTACCATTTTGGAGATTTGTCCTAGTAGGTAGCTAGGAACATAACTACACAAGATGGAGTTTACTCCTTCCTATCCTCGGGGAAAGAAGATAAATTACTCTCTTAAGTGTTGAATCCAAGTCTTGTAATTTTGACACAGCTGTAGTTAAGAACAATTTGTGAAGAGTCGACTTAGTGATGACTAGTTATATCAATAGACACATAAATACATCTACTGTACGAAGATTGTAGTTGTAGGTTTTTAGTGGAGTGACCCACAATGAATGAATGTAAATTAAATTAATTAAAGAGTTTAATTAATTTAATTTCGAATCATTTGGGCTTTTAATATGTAGGTCCATGAGACCCCCTTGCTAACTCACCGACCAACGAGAATCAACTATGTTGAAAAAAAATTAGAAATGTCCAAATTTATGAGGGAAAATATTAATTGTATTGAATACAATTAATTACATGATTTATTATAAAGTTGATTTGAATTAAATTCAAATTATAACTTTATAATATGGATAATTAATTTATTTGAATATGATTCAAATAATTAATTATTTATTTAGATGAGATCCGTATAATTAAATAAATAGAGGGATAGTTAATTAATTAATTTGAATTGGATTCAAATAATTAATTATTTAATTTTGATAATATTCAAATGAAATATTTTGCAAAAAGATAAATATTTAAATATGATATAAATATTTTAAATCATTTAATATGAAATATTATTTGGATAAATATTTGTTAATATTAGATATTATTACATATCAAATTAAAATCTTGCAGATGAGTTATCCAATAGAAGTAGGAGTAACCATAGGATTCTATAAATATGGCTTTTGGAAGCTCTCATAAAACACACTCTACAACATAATTTCTCTAGTTATTTTGCAGACAATTCTCTCCCAATTTTAGAGAAGGATTTTCTTCAAAAAAATTCTTCTTCTCCATTCTCTCTCATCTTTCAAGAGTGGTTCCCACAAGCCGTTGAAATTATGGATCGGTAAAGGTATGCTGCTTAACATTTTTTGATTATTTATTTTTCTTTTTAATTCGTTTAAGAAATCAAAGAACACAATCACGCTTTCGCCAAGATTCAAATTCCTTCAAGATGATGTTAAGTAAAAATTGAAATGCATTTAATACATTATTTACAACCCCATTTAAATAAGTCAATGTGAAAACTGGTGGGTAAAAATTGATCTTGTAAATAATTTAACGATAATTTTTTGAAATGACATAAATAGTAACAACGATATTAATTGTTTATATAATTGTAAATATTGTCGCACATATTTTCGGTGATTTTTACAAATAGTTTATCAGGGTCAACTTTCATACGTTATTTCAATAAAAGAATATATTTTTTACAGTAAATTTTAAAATCAAGGGATAAAATTTAGGAGTAAAAGAAAGGGGAAAAGGAAAATGCAAAGTGACATTTGGCGGGGAAAAATAAGTGGAGCGGAATTTTGATACCCAGACAAAACAATTTTACTAATAGCGAGCGGAACCCAACGGTAGGAATTAGCCAATTTGAAACATTAATTTCAAAATCCGCCCACAATTATTTTGACATTTTTATTATAAAATTTATTTATTTTTATTAATATCCTCCAGGCTCCACCGTTCTCCGCCAATTCCCAATCTCTCTAATTTTCTCCATAGCTCCTAAAAAACCTCAATATCCCTTCCCACCATAACCCTCCTACTCTAGGGTTAGGGTTTTCACTTCTTCTTCTTCTTCTTCTTCTTCTTCTTCTTCCACTTTCCCTTTTGCCTGTTTCCTTTCCAATTCATCTTCCCTTCTCTCCTTTCTCTAATCTCTGCAACTGTCGCTCCACTCGTTGCCTTTCTTTTTCGATTTACTTTCTCGATCTCGATCTGTGCTTCGCTTCAATGGATATGCGCAAGCGAGGGAGGCCTGAAGCTGCCTTCAATTCTAATGGTGCCTTTAAGAAGCATAAGCAAGGTTTGTTTTTCTATTTTTAATTTTTTTTTGGCACTAGTTTATACTTTATATTGTTGCTTTTAGGAGGAAGGAGAGATAAATTAGGTGCTTAGCTAGTGCTTTGTTTTGTTCAATGTAGGGAGGAGCGACTTTTGGTCTCTGTTTGTTATTAGTTTCTTTTCTGAACTTATAAATGTCGCTTTTACTGTCTTAGTGCTTCATCTCGCATTTGTTTATATGGATTAGTTTGCTTACATGAATTAGTGGCGCCATGTGTTCTAGCTTTGTGATCTACCCTTATATTTTCGTTTATTTCAATTCTATTTTTCAAGTGGTGACTGGAAATACTCCCTTAGCAAGTGGATCTGCTTCCAGTAATGGAGACAGTTTTTGTCTGTAGGTTATGAGACAATGGGTTAGTTATATAACTAGTGGTGAAATAGGAAAGTGAGTAAATGGAGGACTTTTAGAACTGTCTGTTGGTGGTGAGTTTTGGGACCGTGTGAGGGTTTTTGGTCTCTATTGTCATTCTTTAACAAAGTGTCTATAAGGCTCAGTATAGAACTGTATTATTATTGCTAACTGTAGAGCCATTTTCTTGTTCTCCATCACTTCTTTGTTTTTCATCAACAATCTCTACTCAACAGACCATGGTTTGGGCTCTTGCCCCTCTTAATACCTCATAATTGGTTACTGCATTACAGTGGTCTGTTGGGAATGTTGATGAAAAACAAAGAATCGGCCGCTTTCTGAATACCTCTTGATGCAACTATTCTCCTCCTTGGACTAGAAGCTAGCATTTCTAATGCAGCGTTGAATCCAATTTCTCTATTTATTGTGAACTTGAAATTATCGTAAAAAAATTCCAATCTGTTCAATCTCTCCTTTTGTGTTATTATATGTTCTGTCGAAATCCTTGTTCATGATTTGGGGGCTTTTCAGTTCAGTGATGCGTTATTTTATCCCTTATTCTTCATTATTACTTTCATGCCTTTTATTATGAGAAAACATGTGGCTTTTAAAACTCCATGATTGTTGTAACTTAGAAGTACTGGTCTAGTTATCCTGTTATTAGGCGACTAGCTTCTCAGCCTTCCGGCATATTTGAGTTGTATACACATTTTAGGAGATATACGTTGAATATGGAAAAGGCCTGTTTCAAGAATTATGAATTTAAGAACAATTCCTAAATATCTTGTTCATTTGCTACATTATTTGTTCGTCTAGCAATAAGTGAGGGAAACAATTTCTTATATCATATATATCTATGGATAAGGTACACTTTGGGTCAAGACAAAAGTTAAAATTTTTCTGGCAACAAGTTTATTACATCCTTAGGTCAGTCATTAGGGCTATGAAGAAGGCTTAGAGTGGAGGGTCAAAATACTTATCTACAGTTGATGAGATTCAGTTCTAGGCGGGGTCCCACCCCCCCCGCCCTTTTTGGTGTTGAGCCTTATTGTATTTATAAGCCTAGGTGACCTCAAAATTCAACTGAAACAGTTGAAGTTACCCAATTCATATATTAAGAATGTTACCCTACAATAACAGAAGGCTACAAATTATTTAGTAATTGTTTTAGTTGCCTAAATAATTTAAGTGTGAAGATGTATTAAAGTATTAGAGTAAAAATCTGAACAAATTATAACTGAGAAAGAATAATTAATGTTTTGCAACAGAACTGGAGCCCTTATCAACTGTAGGGAGCAAATCGAAGCCATGCACCAAGTTTTTCAGGTTCATATCTTACCTACCTAAATAAATACTTGAACTGCATATTATATCTCCCTAATGATCTAAACTTTCTGTAAGAATTTAATTGATCATGAATTTCAAGATAAGGCTGAGTTATTGCGGTACTGAAAACTGGGAATGCAGGTATAAATTATTACTCTAAGCCTTCAACCAAGTGAAATAAGATTTTAAAACTAAACTTAATAATGAATTTTAGAAAGTTTGAATTTTTCTCAATTATTACAAAATTCAGAGGTCCCCTCTATTTCTCTGTTTTCATTATATTTTGCACTGCACCAGAAAAACGATCTCATTCTCATTGGTTAAAACTTAGTTTTCGTCCATTCTTTTTTTTTACTTTTAGTGGATTATTGTTTCCTTTTGGTCCAGTTCTATCTAACTGGCTGAAGTCCATTGTTGCATTTATCTTTGTAAAATGAGGTTTTGAGCCTTAATTTTCGTCAACATATCTCTTATCTGAAAATAGATGACTTATCTTCCTTTCCCATTCTCAATGTTGTCATTATGTAATATAAATGTGCCACCAGAAAAAAAAGACAAAAAACAGAAATATTGTCTACATCTATTTTTAAACAAAATTTTGTTTTTAATGAAAGAATGTGAAAAAATCAATTTAGGCCCCTAAGAATTGGAGGGGTGTATCAATTAAAACCCTATTCCCTATAGTAATAATTGTATCAATTTAAACTCCTAAAATTAAGTGAATCAATTTATACCCTCCCTTAGTGATTTATTATTATTTTCACTTATTCCATTTGAAATTAACTGAAAATTGGCTAAATAAACTTATTCTTCCAAAACCCAACGAAAGTCTAAAGAAAAGTTATTGCACAATTCTTTCTATGTAATTAGAGAAAAGTAGTGGAAGAAGAAAATTTGAAACCACTCATAAATAGTGAAAGTTGCAACTATCTGTTTGATTTTGTTAATCCTTGGATTTAAAGAAGTCATATACAAGTGTGAGAACTATCTATTGGAGGTTTTAAAATGGAGTCCTAGCGATAAGTCTAAGTTGATTCACTTATGAAAGTTTAGATTTTAAATTACTACAATTATTAGTTTGAGATTTAAATTGGCATGAACCCAAGGCTCTAATGAATTCTTCAGTATATTTGTTGGCTTGTACAAGTGTGGGGATGGAGAGTATGGGTAGAGGGGGGTGAGGCTTACAAGTCCCTTTCTATTCCATCCATGTTGAGTTGTCCGTTATCAGCTATGAGTTGTCTAATATTAATGGATCATGCTGATGGCATTTCCTTATCTTAGTATTTGTTGGAAATTCACGTCCTTCAATCCTATTTGTCTGCTATATAAATTATTGTAACCATGCGTCTTTATACTTCTGAAAAGGAGATGGACTACGATTTTACCTTGTCTGAGTAAAAATTGATTTTCAAATTGTTTGTGACGATCTATTAAGTGCTTATAGTTTTGAATTTCTTGAATGGATTAGACTACTTACTCATGTTTATTGTCTGTTTATCTCATGATAAGCGTTAAGTGTTAAGCTTATAAGATGTCTTCCTCCCAAGGTTCCAATTTTCTTGCCATAAGAGCCTCCCATTTTTTCTCTTGCCTGCAATGTGATTAAGCTTTGGTCCAGATGTGAAGATTTAGTTTGGGTTATTTGACTTGCTTAAGCTTCTATTTGAGGTCTGGCGGTTTGATTTGGTTACTTGATATGCTTTAAGGTTGTGCCAAGTGAACTTGATACAATCTATTGGTTCTACTCAGGATACTAGGTAGGAGGTTGTGTTTGAAAACAATTCTACTTTTAAGTATTAAAAAACTTTTTAATATGGATACCTTGTTTGTTTGCATGCGATCATTGTCTTGATCTAGATATGTTATATATTTAAAATAATTTGGTAAACAATTAGGTGAGTTGTAGAAAGATGAGTGCAGTTCATGATGCACAAGTATTTTTCTTTCTTCTAAAAGTAAAAAAGAATAGAAAATAGTTTTATTATATGTTTTTAGTAAACCGTTTCTACAATAATTTGTAGAATAGACACTTAAACAGCCCTTAGTTGTGATTGATTGTAAGCTGTTTATAAAAATAGAATCTTGTTGAATGAAAAGAATGAACTGTGCAGTTATATGTTGGTGGTGGTGGTGGGTTTTTTATTTTATTTTTTAAAAATAAATATTAATAGTATTATTATTATTACCATCACCACCTTCACCACCACCACCACCACCACCATTTTATTTTTTGTTCTTCTATCCCCTGTTAATGAACAATTGTAATTCTCTTTATTTATTATTTTTTATTTCGCTCCTTGTATCTTTTTGAGGGTGTTTGGCCTAAAGAGTTGGGGGTAGAAGTTGTGAACTCCACTACTTGTTTAGTTTGTGGGCCTTACAATGTGGGTCCTAGAAGTTCACAACTCCCCAAATTTCACAACTGTTTGGAGTTTACAATTACATTCCTTGCCCAAACACTTCCTTAAGTATTATTCTCTTTTCATTGGGCCATGAAAAGTTTCATGGCAGAAAACCTATTTGCAAGTTCGATTCCAGTGGAGCTGTATCTTTTACAAAAAGGCTGTTTATAAAGACTGTATATAGTTTCTTTTTTAGTATAGTGGATCTTGTATTGGCTTTTTCCTTCTACACATGGAAGAATGCTATTTTTCAAATCAACCCCGATTATCACTGATTTTCAATTTGCATTGGTTGATACTACTTTTCAATAACATACAGTTCATGTGGAATTTGATTTCTCTTTTGTACACTGTTTGTACTGGCTAGCCAATACAGTGTGTAGATTTATGAATGTCTGAGGAGGGATCTTGCCTTTTATGTACGTATTTTATGTATTGCGGTTTGGAGGTTTGGTTGATCTTACAGTTGGTGTTATTTATCATTTTGGATTTCAGTACTGCTGGTTGTCCGTTTGGTGAAAGCTGCCACTTCTTGCATTACGTTCCTGGTGGTTACAATGTTGTGGCTCAAATGATGAATCTTGCTCCTGTTGGTTCTCAACCATCTAGAAACATGGCTGTCCCACCTTCTGTCACCAATGGCGGGTCCTCTGCTCCGCCCCAAGTCAAAACTCGCATGTGCAACAAGTACAACACTGCTGAAGGCTGCAAGTTTGGTGATAAATGCAACTTTGCCCATGGAGAGTGGGAACTTGGAAGGCCTAACCCTCCATCTCATGATAATCCCCGTGCTATGGGAGGAGGACACATGGTTGGTCGTATGGGTGGGCGAATGGACCTGCCACCACCGGGTCCTGCTGCAAGCTTTGGTGCTTCAGCTACCGCAAAGATCAGTATAGATGCCTCCCTTGCAGGAGCGATCATTGGCAAGGGTGGGATCAACTCCAAACAGATTTGTCGCCAAACGGGTGCAAAACTCTCCATTAGGGACCATGAATCGGACCCGAATCTGAGAAACATAGAACTGGAGGGCACTTTTGAGCAAATCAATGAAGCAAGTGCAATGGTGAGGGAGCTTATTATCACGGTTTCGATGGCAGGACCTGGTAAAGCATCTGGTGGGATGGGAGGAGGTCCTGCGCCTACAGGTAGCAACTATAAAACAAAGCTGTGTGATAATTTTGCAAAAGGTTCTTGTACTTTTGGTGAGAGATGCCATTTTGCTCATGGGGCTGCTGAGTTACGCAAGTCCGGGGTATGATCAAGTTCCCGATTTTGTCTAGTTTTTATTAAAAGGGAGTTTTGCTTTAAAACGTGCAATCGACACGAGTGCGCGATATTGAAGTTGGGGAGGATTGTGGTTCGTTCTGGTTCTTCCTATGTTGTAGCTTTATGAGAGTATCTCTTTGGCATTCCTTGATTAGAAGATAATTAAGTTATTAATTTTTATGATTGCTAATCATTTTCATTGCCCATTACATTACATCAAATGTTTCCATAACTTACATAATCTGGTTAATGTTCAGTGTGACTAATTGATTACCATCTTTGCCTGTCCAAAACTAGAATACTTCAGTTAATAACTTTTAGGTTCGATAATAAATTTTTATTTGAGATAAAATTGAGATCTTATCTCAATTTGATTTGACATAATTTAGATTTTAGATAGAATATGAAATTCGCACAAATTTTAATTCAAAAACTTCCATTAAATTGGAAGAAAATCTGAACGGTACCCAAATTTATTTGTTTTAAACGAATTTCGATAGCTAATTATTCAAATTTACCATAATTCTACAAAAATCTAAATCAATTAGGATTTAAATCCATCATTTAGATTGTATTAGGGGGAGGGTGTTAGTAGGTTGGGTTGAAGGTGACTTTTTTAGACCCTACTAAACTGTTTAACTCAATCCAACCTAACCACGAAATACTGTTTAACTCAATCTAACCTAACCACGAAATATTTGGGTTGTGTTCAACCTAACCATGAAATATTGGGTTGTGTTGGTTCGAGTATTTGAGTCCTCTGAAAAGAAGTAAAAGTTAATAATTAAAAAATTTATTTAATTATTTTATAAATTAGAATTAACACCTCAATTTTAATATATAATATGGAAATTGTCTTTTCAAAATACTAAAAAATTGTTTTTAGGAGTGGTTGGAGAAAAACTATCCAAAAAAACGTGAAATTAAATAAAACTAGAATACATATAGGTATCAATTAGTAAAAAAACATACAATAAAATTAATTAAAATTCGAGTTGGTTTGGGTTGGTTTGGATTATTTAGGTGAATCCGTGAGTCCATAAAATTTTTATTTATTTGAACCCAATCCAACCCAACTAGTTTTGGGTTGGGTTGATCGGATTTTTTAACATTCACATGGACGGCATACTACTCCTTGAGTTCAACCCTTTTACAACAAAGTGAGTCAATTTAGGAATTTCTACTAAATGGTCATAATATTAACTTTAAGCCTATATTATATAATTGTCTAAAGATTTTTTTTTTTTTTTTGTTTTTGTTTTTGTTTTTTCCCAAATGGACTAATCAACTTGTTTTTTTCACCAATGTTGTAAAGAATTTACGTTTCAGCCCTAAAAACGATTGAAACATCTAAAAGAAAAAAAAAAAAAAAAAAAATCATATAAGGAAACTGAATGAATTCCTTATGAGGTACGAAATCTTAATAAAGAAAAAAATTATTTTGAAAAGGAAATTGAAGAAAATAAGGAAGAAAGGCTTCCAACTCTAATTTGGTCTCCCAAATTCTCCAATAGGTTGTAGACAATGCAGAGAGTTTTGGGAATCTATTGACATCTTCTTCTCTGTAATTTTACTCCTTAATCTGTTTTCTATTGGGTAAAAACGTTAGGGTTTCTTTTTTTCTTTTTCTAATATTTATTGGAATATTTGTAATCTGTTTCTCCTTCATCTAGGGACCTCTCAAGCCTGATTATTGAAAACAATATTGCAACGATTTCTACTTCTTGATCTTAACACCACCTTTCTAGGTGGTTCTAAAACTGTTTTTATATGTATTAAAACCACTACTATTGATGACATTTAATCTTAACTTGTATCTAAGACTTTGTCCAATACATAAATTTAGTCTCTAATCCTTAACTTTTCTATTTGCTCATTTTTATATTGATTATTTCATTCAAGTCTTTAATATCATAGAAGGTCAAAATTTACTAACAAAATCTTGAGCTTATTTTTATTGTAATCATATCTGTAAAGAAAATTTGAGTGATGACAAAATTAAAGAAAACAAGAAAAAGAAAGAAAAGAGAAAAATAACGAGTGAGTTATGTCTAATACGACAAGTATTTATCTAACTTTGAAAACACAAGTTGTGTAAAGTCGAGCAAATAATCACATTTCCTTTTGTTGCCCGCCGACATGTCGTCTCTTTCTTCAACATCGTATCCTATTGGACAAAAGAAAAGAAACATGAATCCCTTGAATATAAAAAAGAGTAGGCAATTGCGTCAAATTAATCACAATTATACTTTTCTCCCTTTTGCATCTTAATTATACTCCAACCATATTTAACCGCTATTTTCAAATTTTGCAAAATCAACCAAACTATTTATAAATATACAAAAGTTTTAGGGATAGATTGTGATAGACTTCTATCACTAGGCGATGAACCACGATACACTTCTATCGCTGATAGAAGTCTATCACAGTCTATCGTTAAAATTTTTCTATATTTGTAAATAGTTTGATATTTTTTTCATTTATAATAATTTCCTAATATTTAACGTAATAGACTTAATTAAGCTCACCATTTCTTTTGAAAAATTAAATTCTTCTCCACAAATATCCCGAAAATTTTAAGCACCATTTGACTCTCTTTTCAAAGTCCTTTTCCTCTTCCCTCGCAGTACTTGTTTGCTATTAATCTCTCCTCCATATTTAGTCTTGGAAAAAATTTATCGTCTGATTGAGGTTGCATTCCTAAACAACCCGACTCTTTGACAACGCCTCGTGGTGCGATAGGTTGAGTGCAACGAAGCTCTCACCCTCTCCAGTGCCCCCTGTTAGGGGACTTATGCCATGTCCGCCGCTGAGGACGCTTCTCCAAACTACAATTTGGACGTCGAGGGCGCTCGATTTTCAAGCTGGGCTCTTCCTAGTTCGCTCGCCGTTACTAGGGGAATCTTTGTAAGTTTCTTTTCCTTCGCTTATTGATATACTTAAACTCAGCGGTAGTCTCGTCTGACCTGGGGTCGCGTTGAGACGTCGTCCTTTGGGGGACGACATTCAGAGGGTCGGTGTAGGAGTCCACAAGGAGGCAACGTCAAAATTGCGACGCAGTACCGAGGTTAGATCAACCATTGTAGTGTCGCAAGGATGGGCACGGAGGACTCAGATTTAAGCCATCCACACTATGGTGCACAAGGGAGGCTAGCGTGTGCCCCTACCTGCGCAACGAGCCCGCATGGGGGGTTGTGTGGGGAGGCACTGATGCGTGACGCCTAGGCAGATGTGCCCTCGGTCAGAAGGCTCCAGGCGCAACTTGCGTTCAAAGACTCGGTGGTTTGCGGGATCCTGCAATTCACACAAAGAATCACATTTCACTACATTCTTTATTGACGCGAGAGCCGAGATATCCATTGTCGAGAGTCATTGTGAGTAATACGACAAGAATGCTCCGCCCCCCGCACACCGAGGTCGAGGTAGGGGGCAGGCGAATTAATTTCAAGTTCTTTGGTGCGACTTGCGCCGGGGTTTGGTTTAGGCACACCGAGGAGGAGGGGGCACGCAGAGAGCATGTTTCCCCCTACCCCTGGCACAGACAATTTGTCTGTAAACGTGTTTGCGGGTCGTTTGATGTTTAGGCAACAACAATGATCCTTCCGTAGGTTCACCTACGGAAACCTTGTTATGACTTCTAATTCCTTCAAATGATACAGTTCAATGGACTTCTCGCGACGTCGCGGGCAACGACCTTTTAATCATTCAATGTTAATTTAATGTTTTATTTTGCACTTTTAGAAGCATTTTTCATACTATTAAAATTGAATTTTAATGATTTAAAAGCATTTTTCGAGTGATTTTGAAAATAACAAAAGTGATTTTAACTATTTTGGAATTACTCCCAAAACATACTATAGATTATTATCTTCCAGTTACAATTATACCACATTCGGGGGCCTTCAACATATATATATATATATGCCACATTTGTGATTATAGCGGTTTTTGTATGGTGTATTCCAATCGATAAATTGCAATGTCTTCTATGTAAATCAATGACTTTTGTGATTATAACTTTTTGGTCTCGAAGTTTCCATATGGTTCTTAGGTTACAAAGTGCCACAATTTTAGTTCTGTAAGTTTTGAGTTTGATTTCTATTGAACTCTTTTATTTCAAAATGTTACAATTTTACCACTGAGTTTTTAGTTTTGTTTCATTTTGGTCTTTAGATTGTAAAATTTACACTTTTAACTTTAAATTTTTAAAAAATACTCTCTTTTATCTAGTCTTCGACGTTAATGTTTATTAATTAATTTAGACTAATTATGAAGCAAAATTAATTTTTTTTTAATAGTGAAAAAAGTAGTTAATAGACATTAACTTCAAAGACTAAATTCAAGTTTTCATTGAAAAATTGAGGTTATGCCAGTGTAAATTTTGAAACCTTAGGGACCAAATTAAAACAAAACTTAAATCTCAACAATAAAATTGTAATATTTTGAAACTTAGGGACTAAGTTGAAATATAAATCAAAATTTAAAATGATCACAAAAAGTGTAACATTCTCAAACTTGGAGACCAACAAATAAAAATTATACAAAAAAAATTTAAAAACCAAAAAGTATTTTTTTCAAAATATAAATAAACACAAAGATGTCTATTAGTACATTGTACAAGGAAGTTTACCTTTTTTTTTTTTTTTAAATATATTTCACATGATAATTTTTGTTGGAGTGTCTTTTCTAATACAAAGATAGGTACAACTTGGACCATATATAAATTTTTTGTAAACAAATATTTAATGTAGTAACATCTCTACAAGAGACGATCCTCCATATATACACGTCCAATATCAACAAGCACAGGGAAAGCATAGACAATGGCAGAGGCAGCGGCAGCCGGTTTCTGGCGGAAGCTATTAACCGGACGGTGGTTGATGCTATTTGCATCACTAACAATCATGGCAATGAACGGATCAGGCTACATGTTCGGGCTCTACTCCGCCCGCATCAAATCCATTTTTGGTTACGATCAGTCGGCTCTTAATTTGATCAGCTTCTTCAAGGACTTGGGTGGCAATCTTGGGGTGGTTTCCGGCCTCCTCTACGAGGTGGAGCCACCGTGGGTGGTTCTCTCGGTCGGCGCCGTCCTCAACTTCTTCGCCTATTTCATGCTCTGGTTGGCAGTTTCCGGCCGGACCGCCGCACCGGGGCTGTGGCTGATGTGCGTTTATATGGGCGTTGCTGCTAACTCATTGTCTTTTGCTAATACCGCGGCTTTGGTTACTTGTGTTCGTAACTTTCCTCTTCATCGTGGCTGCCTTCTTGGCCTTCTTAAAGGGTATACTCAACTCATCATCTTTTTTTTTTTTTATAATTTTTTTTGAGAGAGGATTATTCTAATCTCTTGCAATTATTGTTTTGTTTTATGTTTATAATTATTTTCATTCAAAATAATCCTGAATATGTCTTCTTGATCATTGGTTGGAGGGGGCATGGAGGGTTGGCATTTCCAAATAATTTCATATTCCAAATGTCTTACACTTGTTAACCACTCTCACTCTTGTATCAAATATGTAATCAATTTATGGAGAGTCTTAATTTTCTATATTCAATATAATAAGCTAAGGGAAGAATCATGAAAAGAATCATGAATTATGAATTTTGTGGCGTTCATGGCGGAGCCTCATCATGAATTATAAATTTTAAATTTTGTAGAAGGATTTTTATAAAGGTCAAATAGGTTAATTATTAGGCATATAGTTAAAATTTATGTTAAATGGAGCATATTGAACTTTTAAAATTTTTCAATATATTTGAAACAAAATTGGGAGTAAGACAATTTAATAAAAATAACCTTACAAATTTTAACAACTTATTCGACACTTTTTAAAGTTTATGAACCATATTAGATACAAATCTAAAAATGTAGGTTCCATTTGAGAAATGATAACCATTTGGCTTTTCAAAATCTCTTTTTGGTTTTTAGATTTTAAAAAACTAAAGCCATACATGTTTGGTAACTATTTTGGACTTTTTGTTTTTAAAAGATTAAAAACGAAAAACATATTTGATAATTGTTGTTAGTTTTCTATTTTTTTAAAAATTGAAAAACTATAAGCATATTTGATAATTGTGTATTTGCTTTTTGTTTTTAAAAATTCAAAATAAGTGTTGATAAAATTTTTAGTTTTATTTTAATTTTTGTAAAAATAAATTCAAACCTTTTTTTTTTTTTTTTGAAATTTTCCATATGGTATAGATAATTATAAAATTATATATTTATTTTGAACTTTTTTTAAAATTTAAATGGATAATACAATATCAATATTTTAATGTATTGATTAATTGAAGAAAAATAACAAAAATAAATATATTGACAGATACAACAAAATAATTTCATTTTTGTAAAAGAAAATTATAGGAAAATAAGAAAATAATGAAAAAATAATGAAAACAATTAATTTGATCCAATGAATTCATAATATTTCCTTATGACAATTTTGTTCCTCTACAATGTGTAAATAATTGTATATAAAAGAGATTGAGATTTTGGGGAATAATTCTCTATGTTTTTATAAACTATTTGTGGCAATTCAAATTTCAAATAGTATCCTTTCAATAAAGTTGTGTAATTTAGGAGAAAAAAAATATACTCTCTCTGAAAAATTGTAGTATGCTAATTTTATTTAAATAATTAATTTTATGAATATTTTCACACAATTTTTAACTTTTAATTTTGAAATTATTTAGAGAAATTGAAATTATTCGTGTTCAAATAAAAGAGAATCGGATAATTAATTTAAATTTGAATTGCAAAAACATATTTTCAAATTTTTTTAATAATAAATAATAATAATTTTATTCATATTTTCCAACCATTTAGTTTTGATTTTTTCAAAAAGAAATTATTATTAAAGTAAGAATATGAGAATTGATGTAGAAATAAATTGTATAACAAACAAAAGTTCTTTAATATTAGTTTTCATTAAATTTCATATAGAAAACGTTAAAAAAGTATTGCATTATCTAAGATTTAAACCCAAACTCTCAAATATGAAAAACAATTAAGCTAATCATTGAACCACGATGCATTTATCTTTACCAATTACAGATATACATCTAATAAATCCTATGAATCGAGTCGATCCCATGTATTATGAGATGCACGCACAAACTTACCACTTGAGCCACGTGCACGTTTATAAGATTCAAGCGTAAACACCTTTTTAAAAACCACATTTTTTTTGGTTTTCAAAATCCTATAACTATTTTAAAATTTAAAAAAACTCAATTGAATACCAAATAGATCCGTTCTTAAAAAAATAAAAAATAAAAAATTAAGTGATTACAAAATGACCTTAGTTGCGTAAAATTTTAGAGCTACCACTATAATGCCTTTAACTAGTTTATATATACATATAGTGTTTTTGTTTTTTTTTTTTTTTTTCCTTTTCAATTGGAAATAAAATTGGATGATGAATTGGAAATAAAAGTACCTAATTGCTCTATTTTCTATATATATAAAAAAAGTTTTCTAATCTTAAGTTTTAGAGAAGTTGACGAAAGTTAACAACCTTTTATGAATATTATCTTTTTAATATTGGGAATAGACTTTTTATTTATTATGTAGCATAAGTCATACCCCTTTTTTCCTCTTTGAAACAAAAATAATAATAAGAAGCCAATCACCACAAGAATTAATCAATCTTACTCCCTTTGAGATTCAAAGAGGAAATAACAGAAACTAGAAACCACTTTTTCCCTTGAACAAGATGCTAAAGTATAAATTTGTTCTACCAATAAGATTGAAAGTTTAGAATTTGTATTACAAACAAAATTGAAAGTTTTAGAACCTTATTATATACAAAATTTAAGAGTTTATAAAAGCTAAATAGTCACAAATGTCAGAGACTAGATTTGAAGTTTAAGCATTAACATACAGGTACATAGGTTAAGTAGTGCAATAATGACACAACTTTATCACGCCAGTATGGAGATGACCCAGAAGGCCTTATTTTGATGATTGCTTGGCTCCCATCTGCTGTCTCATTAGCTTCCCTTCCACTAATTCGAGTGATGAACACCAATAACCACCAAGCCAATGACCTCAAACCATTCTACACCCTTCTTTACATGTCCCTTGCCCTTGCCACCTCTCTCATCGCCATTATCATCCCTCAAACTAAATTTCACTTCTCTAAAACCCACTATATTGCTGCCGCTTCTCCCGTCCTTCTCTTTCTCCTCCTCCCACTCGTCGTTGTTAACAAAGAACTCGCCCTCTACAATCACCCACCTCCAACGTCGATACAAGTACAACCGTCGTCACTGCACCTGATGACGACGAGTCATTGGTACAAAAACATCTTTACTAGGTGGCCCTCGCTTGGAGACGACCACACCATCTTGCAAGCAATTTTAAGCATGGACATGGCAATTCTATTTGTCGCGACAACGTGCAGCGTCGGAGGAGCATTGACGGTGGTCGATAATGTCGCACAAATCGGTGCATCGTTAGACTATCCAACTCATAGCATTTCGAGTTTCGTGTCACTAATGAGCATTTGGAACTTCCTAGGTCGTGTAATGGCAGGGTATGTTTCTGAACTTCTTTTGATGAAGTATGGATTACCTCGACCATTGATGCTCACTTTTGTAATACTAATGTCTTGCATTGGCCATATCTTGATTGCGTTTGGTGTCCCAAACCCTCTCTATTGTGCCTCCATCATCACTGGGTTTTGCTTGGGGGCACAACTGCCATTAACGGCCACGATCGTCTCTGATCATTTTGGGTTGAAACACTATTCAACGTTGTACAACGTAGGATCTGTGTCAAGCCCTTTCGGATCTACATTTTCAATGTTACAGTGGCGGGTGGGGTTTATGATAGAGAAGGGGAAAAGCAAAGTAATGGGATCACAAAAGTGTGTAAAGGGGTGGGGTGTTATAGGCTTAGTTTTTCAATAATCATGGGGGCTTGTGTTTTTGGGAGTTTGGTTTCAATGGTTTTGGTTCGTAGGACAAGGAAGTTCTACAAAGATGACATTTATGCAAGGTTTACAAAAGGAGAAGAAATCACAACACCACACACTACTACAACTACTCCTTCTACTTCTTGTACTCTTTCCTTCACACAACAAGGATAAATGAATATATGTATATGACCGACTATCATTTCATATCTATTTCAAACCTTAAAATATATCACTTTTACTACTTAATAATTTGGTTTCTTTTTTTCTTTACTTTGGTTTATAGGATTGAAAAGTTTTAATTTTGTCTAACTCGTATATGATAATAAAAAAATAGATGAGAGAATCATGAAAGTTGAATATATTGAAATTAGGGTTTCCGCTCACGCTGATTGAAAGCATCCTCAAATAATACCAAGATTAAAACAAGCTCAATAAGCTTTTACATATAAAATAAATGGAAATTAAATAACATAATGTACAATACTCTAACACATTATATTAAATATTCTAACCTCAATTATTGATGTGGACAAATTACTTAAGTGACATTTAAAAGTATTAGGACTAATTTTAAGATTTATTGAAAATACACTCTACCACAACTAGCTAAATTACTTAAGTGACATTTAAAAGTATTAGGATTAATTTTAAGATTTATTGAAAATACACTTTACCACAACTAGCTAAATTTAGACATTAAAGAGAAAAAAAACAAATTGATGAAATTAATATTATTTTAATTTTGAAGTGAAAAAGTGATGAAATAAATTTCTATGTTTTAGTTCTTGATGTAGGAGAATGTTTCCAATTTAGTTCGTGTCATTAATTTTTTTTTTTTCGATTTAATCCTTTATGTTTTTAACATTTTACAATTATATTCATAAGGTTAGTGAATGGTAAAAATTGATAGGTGATATATGTCTACATGTAACATAATATTTCATGGGTTAACACAAGTTTTAGATAAGTAATTAAAAGCTAGAAAGAAGAAAAGTCTAAATTTGTGACGCCTCAAATTTTCAGGTATTTCTCCTTATTAAGTACATTGAATTAATTAGATAATTGTTTGAATGTTGAGGTTAAAGGTTTAACTTAAAGAAATTGGGTAAGTTTTCGAGGTAATTTCGGGTGGTGGAAATATTTGCTAGGAGATTTTGGTTTTAATAAAGGAATTTAAAGGAGTGGTTGGAAAAAAAAGCTTGATTTGGGGTGAGGGAAAGATATTATTTAAGTTGAGATTTTAGTTAAGGAGAATAAAAAGGGAAAAATAATATATGTTTATTTTGGAATTAGGGTTTGTTAAAAGATTAAGGAGGAAAGATTATTTATATTAAGTATGGTCTCGGTTTGGGTGCCAGGTTAAAAAGAAAAAAGGAAAAAGAAAATTTTTTTCTCTTCCTCTCCTTCTCCTTCGTACACCGTCGCCACCCCTCTGTGCTTTTCTTCTTTTTCTTTTGCCGGCAAAGTCACTCTCACCTCTTGACCGCTTGCTCTAGCCCACTGCTTCTGGCAGTCACCGTCATTACTAGTCACTCCGAAAGGCCCCACCGGTTAGAGAGTGAAAATGCATGATAGTTTGTAATCTTAGACTAAGGAAAAAGAAAAGAGTATACATGCCTTTGAAAAAAAAGTGTACAAAAAAATATATGAGCTTTATTTGCCTATCTTTTTAAATGTTAACTTGTAATGAGTATGCATGGATGGGGGTAAAAAGAGCTGCCTTTGCTGTGATCAGTAAGGACGCCTGGGAATTGACTAGGTACGAGTCCCTACAGTGAATGTGTGAAAGCTAGTGCCCCTAGGTAAAAGAATGCAAGTTTAGGGCCCATGAAAAAAAAAATGATTGAACGGCACCTTAGTGGACATATTACCTACTTGAAATGTGTGGATGCTTGAAGATTGGTACATGAACTAGAGTAGGGGGAAAAACTAAGGAAGATCTCTTAAGTCCCAATTTGAGTTCTAACATTTTAAATTGAATGAGGCTTGCACACACACACATGGGAGATAGCAAGATTTCGCCTTGAATGATTATAATAATATAGATATTTTTGCATGTTTCTACTTAAGCTCTAAATACTATTCTCTGAGACATGAGTCGATTGCATACTTCTTTACCTAAACTCCCTATTATTTGATTCTATTCTTTGCTCGAGACTAGCAAATCTCTAAGTTTGGGGTGAAAGTGCTTTATATTCTCTCAAATTAAGAGAGTTTATATTAGATTTCACTTGTTTGCTAGTGGTTTTCAGGTTAAAATGAGAAAAATTATAAGAGAAGACCAAAAGATCAAAACCGAGCTAGAATACAGTGAAAAAGAGAAGAAAAACCACAAAGTTGCCAAAACAAGGCAGCTCTAGTATTCCTTAAATGTAATTTTTGTATTTTTGGAAAGTTTTATGGACAGCCAACTCTATAAATTGGGGGGTTTCCAGCAACCCTAATGATCAATCTACGGACCAAAAGAGACACAAGAAGGAGAGAATTGAGTGAGAGTTCATAAAAGAGCCTCAAAGAGTGCGTTAGCTGCAAGGAAGAGGAAAAGAGTTCAAGAGAGTCGTGGTGTCGTTCGAATTCTGACATGAGAGCCAAGGAGATTGTGACGGTGCTACCTCAATCAAGAGCCTCTTTTCAGTAGAGTTTCCCTTTCTTTACACTTTTTCTTTGTTTATATTGTTTGAACATGTTGCTTCAAGCTATGAGTGGCTAAACTCTTTAGTTTTAGAGTTTTGATGAATTGTTTATGAATTCATGTTGATATTGTAGACTTTCATGGTTTTGTTGTAATGATTATGCTTTTCATTGTTATTGTGCTTAATTCTTGAGGATTGGCCACCTTCACATGTTAGGTTATATATATGGTTGAGAGATTATATGTCTAACTAGATCTATAATAATGAATTGTTGTTAATCTATCATGAAAATAGTTAGGTTAACAATGAAAGTTGCTAAAGACTACTCTTAATGCCATGTAATTTGTATTGGTTTCAAGAGATTATTAATCAATTGAGTTGCATGAGAAATAGTTGTTTTTGAGAGAAAATAACCTGGAATTAAGTTTCTGAACTTAGGCATATGAATTACAATAAAATCCATGAACCCTAGAATATTGCATGATGAAATAAACAAGGATTCATTACCCTAAAACTCTCTTTTGACTCTTGTGTTTCTTACTTTATTGCTTTCCTTATTTAGTTTCTTTCCTAATTCACAACTTAAATTCCTATCCTCAAATAAAATTGATTCGATTTTATAATAGCTAAGTAATATAAACCTTCACAATTGGATCCTCAGTGGAATGATATTCGGACTTTGCCGTCTTATATTATAACTTGACCCGTACACTTGCAGTTAAAACTCAAAGTGCGCATCAATTTATTAGTTGTTGAAACATGTTTAGTGGAGAATGATAATTCTACCTAGATACTTGATTCAGGAGCCACTCATCATGTTTGTTCTTATTCTCAGGAAACTAGTTCCTGGAAACAATTGAAGATGGCGAGATAACTATCAGGGTTGGATCATGGGAGATCATCTCTACCAAGCAGTGGGAGATATGAAGTTGTTTTTTTGGAGATAGATACATTTTATTTGAAAATGTACTTTATGTTCCTAAGTGTAGTAGGAATTTTTATCTATCTCATGTTTGTTAGAATATGTATATAAAGTATCTTTTGAAGTTAATGAAGCGTTCATTAGTAAAAGAGGTATCAATATTTGTTCTGCAACATTAGTAAACAACTTATATAAGTTAAAACCTACCAAAGTAAAAGCTGTTTTAAACATCTCTATTTTAAATATAGAGATGTTTAAAACAACTTATACACAAAATAAAAGGCAAAAGGTTTCTTCAAATGCCTATCTTTGGCATTTAAGACTTAGCCACATTAGTCTCAATAGGATTAGAAGATTGGTTAAAAGTGGACTTCTAAATCAGTTAGAAGATAACTCTTTACCTCCATGTGAGTCTTGTCTTGAAGGTAAGATGACCAAAAGATCTTTTACTGGAAAAGGTCTTAGAGCCAAAGAACTCCTAGAGCTCGTGCATACAGACCTCTGCAGTCCTTTGAATGTCAAAGTACAAGGAGGGTATGAATATTTCATCACTTTTATTGATGATTATTCGAGGTATGACTTTGTTTACCTAATACATCATAAGTCTGAAACATTTGAAAAGTTCAAAAAATACAAGGCTGAGGTTGAGAACCTATTAGGTAAAACTACTAAAACACTACGATCAGATCGTGGTGGAGAGTATATGGACTTGAGATTCCAAGACTATCTAATAGAACATGGAATTAAGTCTCAACTCTCTGCACTTGGTACACCACAACAAAATGGTGTATTAGAAAGAAGAAACAGAACCTTGTTAGACATGGTTCGGTCAATGATGAGTTATGCTCAATTACCTGATTCGTTTTGGGGACATGTAGTAGAGACTGCTATGTATATTTTGAACAATGTTTCTTCTAAAAGTATTTCAGATACACCATTTGAATTATGGATATGACATAAAGGTAATTTATGTCACTGTAGAATTTGGGAATGCCAACACATGTGTTGGTGCAAGATCCCAAAAAGTTAGAATGTCGTTCAAAATTATGCCTATTTGTAGGATATCCCAAAGAAACGAAAGGTGGATTAATCTTTGATCCTCAAGAAAATAAGTGATTGTATCGACAAACGCTACTTTCTTCGAGATTATCAACCTCGTAGTAAACTAGTGTTAAGTGAAATTTCCAAAGAAACTACAGGTCAATCAACAAAAGTTGTTGATCAAGCTGGTCCTTCTTCAAGTGTTGAAAAATCACATCCTTCTCAAGAGTTGAGAATGCCTCGACGTAGTGGGAGGGTTATTCATGAACCTGACCTTTACATGGATTTAGAAGAAACTCAACTCGTCATACCTAATGATTCGATAGAGGATCCATTGACCTATAGACAGACAATGAATGATGTTGATATAGACCAGTGGGTCAAAGCCATAGACCTCGAAATGGAGTCTATGTACTTCAATTCAGTCTGGAACATTGTAGATCAACCAAGTGGGGTCAAACTTATTGGTTGTAAGTGGATCTACAAGAGAAAAAAGTACCAAGTTGGTAAAGTATAGACCTATAAGGTTCGATTAGTAGCAAAGAGTTTTACCCAGATAGAGGGGGTGGACTATGAAGAAACGTTCTCTCCTGTTGCTATGATAAAATCGATTAGGATACTCTTGTCCATTGTCACTTTTTATGATTATGAAATTTGGCAAATGGATGACAAGACAACTTTTCTGAATGGCTGTCTTGAGGGAAGTATTTATATGGTTCAATCAAAGGGGTTTATAGAACAAGGTAAGGAGCAAAAGGTTTGCAAGGTTAAAAGATCCATTTATGGATTAAAACAAGCATATCGATCTTGGAATATGAAGTTTGATACTATGATCAAATCTTATGGCTTTAAATAGAATATTGATGAACCTTGTGTTTATAAAAAGATCATCAACACAATTATAGCATTTTTAGTACTTTACGTTGATGATATTCTTCTCATTTGGAATGAGAAAAGATTCTTGACTAACAATAAACAATAGCTAGCAATCTAATTCCAAATGAAGGATTTGGGAGAGGCTTAGTATGTTCTTCGAATCCAAATAGTTCGGAATCGCAAGAACAAAATGTTAGCTATGTCTCAGACATTATATATTGACAAAATGTTGTCTAGATATAAGATGCAAAATTCCAAAAGAGGTCTAGTGCCGTTTAGACATGGAATTCATCTGTCAAAGGAACAGTGTCCTAAGACACCTCAAGAAGTTGAGGATATGAGACGTATTTCCTATGCATCAACAGTCGGTAGTTTGATGTATGTCATGTTGTGTACATGACCTGACATAGGCTATGCAGTAGGGATTGTTAGTAGGTTTTAGTCTAATCCTGGATATGATCATTGGACTTCCGTTAAAAATATCCTCAAGTATCTAAGGAGAACGAGGGACTACATGCTTGTGTATGGCGCTAAGGATCTAATCCTTACAAGATACACTGACTCTGATTTTCAGACCGATATAGATTCGAAGAAATCTACATCAGGATCAATGTTCACTATAAACGGAGGAGTGGTAGTATGAAGGAGTATTAAGCAAGGTTGTATTGCTAACTCCACCATGGAAACAGAGTATGTAGCTGCATGTGAAGCAGCAAAAGAAGCAGTATGACTCAAGAAGTTCTTAACGGATCTGAAAGTTGTTCCAAATATGCATTTGTTTATCACTTTTTATTGTGATAATAGTGGTGCAATTGCAAACTCCAAAGAACCTAGAGCCATAAGCGCGACAAACACATTGAACGAAAATACCATCTCATCAGAGAAATTGTGCAGAGAGGTGATGTGACTGTCCAACAGATCGTGTCAAAGCACAATATTGTTGATCCATTTACAAAGGCTCTCACTGCTAAAGTGTTTGAGGGTCACCTAGTGAGTCTAGGACTTCGAGTTATGTAAACTAGGACAAGTGGGAAAAAGCTATGGGATATTGGATGCCCTAGTTTATTATATTTATATGTTTTTCTTTGTAAGCTCAACTGTGTATACTCATTGTGGAGTTTTAGTCCGAGTGGGAGTTTGTTGGATTTTATGTCCTAAAACTCGTTGTTAGTAATTTATGGATTTTATTCTCAATAAAGTTGTCAAGGTTTATTCAATAAAGTTGTTATTGAATATGTAAATTACATTTAAATCTAATAAACTAACAACCCATGGCTATATGGTGAATACTTAAACTTTATATGATAAAAGTGGATCAAGTTTAAGTAATAGCCAAAACGGTCTATAGTATATGGATAAAGGCTAGGTACCTTATCTTGGGGACATTATGGATACGATCCACTTAGTATTTGATACAAACGATGTGATCCTAAATCGTTCTTGTAGAGACATGTAAGTGAGAGTATCCTATGCAATAAGTTTGCATAAGACTAAACTAAGAAATAATCATGTTTACTTTTTAACACCGTTTACTGTTAAAACTGGTTATTTCAACCTGATGACCTAAGTAACTTGATCTTAATCCTAAGTTAATTATGAACTCCTATTTGTTTGGGATTATCCTTTAATCTGCATGGGTGAGAGTGGCTAGTTTGCTGACTCAATATGCCCCCCATTTTAGGGATAAGATTAGGTAGATAGTTGGGGACATAGTTCTGCAGGATGGATCAATTCACTCCTACCTTATTAAAGGATAGTAGATAAGTTGTTCCCTTAAGTACTGAATCTAGGTCTTGAATAAGGGGCCCCACCCTCTCATTGGCCCAATAGGGACTCGGTTTGTTGGTTGGACCACAAACCAATTATTTATTAGAGGATCAGTGAGACTTAAGGAACAAGAAGTAATTATAGGGGTAGAACGGTATTTTGACCCCGCTATAATTACGAACAACTTGTGAATGATCGACTTACTAATTATGGTTATATCAAATGAATAGAAGTATATCTACGGTGAGTTGAGTGCAACTATTGGGCTTTAGTGGAGTGACCCGGTAGTTAACGAATTTTAATTAACTAGGTTAAAAGTTCAGCCGGTTAATTTTGGATCATTGGAGCTCATGATCTGTAGGTCCATTAGATCCACTTGTTAGCTCGTGGATGAAACCTTAAAGCAGTATATTAAGACAATTTGAAGTGTTTAAATTTAGAAAAAGGAGCATTATACGATTTGATTCGTTTAATTGTGAATGTCTACAAATTGGAATTTTGATAATATTTAAATGTGGTTTAAATATATGCTCGTGAATGGAGATTCATCGAGTTTGAAATTGTCGGAAAATTGGAAAAGTATTAATTTAATATAATTAATTAATTGGTTAATTAATTATTATTTAAATTTATTCTATTAAATTGAAATTTTGATTTATGAAATCAAAATTGATTTCTCAATTTTCAATTGAGAACACAACTTTTCGGTTGCATGGTGAAGGATGTGGTGGAGACCTCTCCTTCACATGCAATTTCTACTTTCTTCAAGCACATTATTCATCAAGAGGTGTGTCATTCAACATGTATTTTTATATGCATGATTTTCTCTTTAAATAATAAAGAGAAAAACTGAAGGGGGGTTGGGCAATTTCAATTGAAAATCCTTACGGGAAATTGTTTCCTTTCTACCAAAACTAGTGTATTACATACTTTTGCCCCATTTTTCTGCTCAATTTGGATCCGTTCTAAGACCCAAAAATAACAAGAAAACTCTAACGGTGGTCCATGAATAGTTCGTCATTAGATTTTGGAGATTCTCGAGAACAAATTTTGAGCTACAACAGGTAAGAGTAACTTGCTTTGTATCTCAAATTATCTAAGCATGTTTTTCCTTTAAATTGATGTAATTAGAGTGTTTTGCATCCATTTTTCTTCCGATGCATGATTTCTAACTCCATCGAAAGGGCGCCTCAAGGGTCATGTTGTTGTCTAAGTATGGCCAGACATCTACAAAAAGACCAATTAGCGGCACCTCCCCAAGAAAGCTAAGTTCGTTTTTTATAGCTTTATGCCACTATCCAAGAATACGAGGTGCGTTTTTCCGGACGAGACATGTTCCATAAAGTAAACCATTGTTCTGCAAGAAAAGGTCACCATAAGGAGATAAGTCTTGATTGTATAATCTAAAAGAAATGGGGCATGAAAGGTTTTATTTATAAAAAAAAAATTTTGAATTTCAAAAGGCTTGGACATATTCTAAGCCCAAGTAGATGAAGAATAATAAAGGAAACATCTGTCTATGCCAAGTGTTAACATTATAAAGTCACCATCCTTAAACAACCATATAACAATAGGGTTGTTCAAATCTCTAAGGTCATCCCTAACTGTAGGAAGACGGCGAACCAAAATTGCCAAGATCTTCCCGGGGTCATCCCTAACTCAGTTGTTCAGATCCGTCAGTCCTCTAACCATCCCACAAGAGATACTTCTCACAGGCTTAGGAACTAGGTTTCCGGTAACCCCCTGACCATCCCGTTAGATTATACTTCCGACACAAGCTTAGAAACTAGATTCTCGGATCCTCTGACCATCCTATGTGGACTTAGCTTCCTCTATCAAGCATTAACATAGTTATACTCATTGCATAAATATTAACTCGTACCAAAATCACAATATAGCAGAGTTTCAACTCTTTTGAAGCTTCCTTTCCCACTTTGGATCTTTCTTTTTCCAAGACCTAGCTTGCTTTTAACTCCTAAGCACACAACTAGGCTTCTGGATCCAAGAGAATGGCAACTGACAGCACTTTGGAGCCTCATAAAACCTTCCTAAGACACCTGGAACTACACCTTGGACACAAAAACTACATTGTTGGACGCCTGGCAGGGTTCTTGTACACCTAGTGGATGTGTTGGACGCTTCCTAGGTGACTTTGAATGCCTAGATTCTCTTCCAACATTTCGAGAACCCTTTCTGTCACACCCCCTCCCGAGTTACCCTCTTAACCCGGAAAGAGGCGTGAAGACAACAGACATTGACTCTTTACAACATTTGTTGTCAACTTAACTGAAAGGAATTGAATCCCGGCGGAAGCATGTGATCACGTTCTTTGATTTCTTGAAAGAATTAAAAAAACAAATAAAGAAGAAAATGTTAAGCAACATACCTCAAAATCTTCCCTTGAACCGATAACCTTCTCTTTGTAGTCTTCTTTTTCCAAGAGATCTTTCTTGCTATTACTCTGGAAAGGATCCGGTTTATAGAAACCGCTTCTTGAAAGAATAGAGAAAAATTTTCTTAGAACTTTTCTAAGAAAATGGGAGAACTTCTAGAAGGAGAGCTTTAGAATAATCGTAGAGATTATTCTTGTAGAGAGTGTGTTATATGAGAGCTCCTAAGGCCCTATATATTGAACTCTATGGGTTACTCCTAATCCTAGGATAACCCATCTGCAGAGATTTTAAATTAAACATTTAATAATATCCAATATTAATAAATATTTATCTAAATAATATCTCATATTAAATGGTTTAAAATATTTAAAATTCTTATTTAAATATTTATTTTCTGCAGAATATTTAATTTGAATCTCATCCAAATTAAATAATTAATTATTTGAATTCAATTCACATTAATTTAATTAATTAATTTTTCCTCTATTTATTTATATGGATTTCATCCAAATAAATAATTAATTATTTGAATCATATTCAAATAAATTAATTTTCCATATTAGAAAGTTATAATTTGAATCTCATTCAAAGAAACTTTATAATAAATCATGTAATTGATTGTATCCAATACAATTAATATTTTCCCTCATAAATTTGAACATTTCAAATTTTTCTTTCAACATAGTTGATCCTTGTTGGTCCGTTGTGAGCTAGTAAGGGGATCTTATGGACCTACGGATTATAAGCTCCAATGATTTAAGATTAATTAATTAAACTCTTTAATTAAATTAATCTTTATTCATTAACTACAGGGCAAACCACTATAGACCCATAGTTAAACTCTTATGCACTGTAAGACAAATTATGTCCATGGGTATAATCAGTACAAGCAAGTCGATCATTCACGAGTTGTTTACCATTACAGCTAGGTCAAATGTCCGTTCTACCCCTTTAATTACCTATTATCCTTAAGTACCACTGATTTCTCTCATGAACAATTTGTTTATGATCCAACCATAAACTAAGTCCCTCTCGGGCTAGTGAGAGGGAGGTGCCCCTTGTTCAAGACCCAAAATTAGCACTTAAGGGAACTACGCATCTACTTACCTATCTGGGAAGGAGTGAATTCCATCTTATAAAATTATGTTCCCAGCTTTTCATTTAGTCAAATCCCCAAAATGATAGGCTTATTAAGTCGGTAACTCGTGTCACTCTCACCCATGCAAATCAAAGGACCAACCTCATAAACAGGAGTTCATAAGTCACTCAGGATTAAGATCGAGTCGCACATGATCATCCTATGAAATATTAATCTCATCAATTAATAGATTTACAAAGAGATATTAAATATTTTGCGGTTCGATATTATACAAACTCTTCTATAGGATACACCCACTCACATGTCTCCACATGAACGGTTATGATCAAACCATTTGTAACTATTACAAAGTGAGCCGTATCCATATTGTCACTAGGATAAGGCACCCAACCTTATCCATATACTATAGACCTTTAGGTTATTTCTTGAACACGACCCACTTGTATGTCAACTACATACATGTTCAAGACTTCATGCAATAACCTTGGATTTTTCCGTTAATGGATAAATTAATATTGCATAATTAATAACTAAATTAATTATCTAATCAATTACGTGGTTTTAGGGCACAAATCCCAACATTAACTTCTTTCACAAATCAATAAAATACAAAATTATAACTTACATCCAGCCCACAAATAATAATCTCAAAATTAAACCTTTATGAATATTAACGACATAGTCTTATACACAACATCCACTCCTTAGACCCTAATATGTACAATGCTAGGTCTAAGTATAAATATTTACAAGTTCAAAACTAAACAGTAGATCCAGATGAGTTTGACGAGTAGGCTTTACTTGGAAAGTAGAAAAACATTGGAAAGCATGAACTAGATAGCCCAGTGAGTAACAAGTTTTGAAAATCATTATTGGTTTAAAAGCTTAATGAAATCACGCTTGTCGTTCAAATAATAAAGCATTAAAAGCTTATACATATATGTATATGGTTTAAAAAAAATTTCTTTAGTTGAGGTGAAGTAAACTAAATGCTACTTAATGTAAAAAACAACCTTAGTTGGAATGAAATAATCTCATCATACCCAATGTCGAATAATCTCGATAGAGTAATCTCAACACAACAACAACGAATCTCCCTTTATGTGCACATAAGAATTATAATTCAGGTCGCCTATATGCTTTCTTCTAATCCTTTGGCATTAGGACCAATCCAGGCTGCCCATATGCCTTCTTCAAGTCCTTCGGCATTGGGGATCATATTTAGGCTGCCCATATGCCTTCTCCTAGTCCTTCGACACTAGGGACCATTTTTAAATAAAAGCATGCTAAATCTTTTATAAACACGAGTTTAACAATTTTTCAAAATTTTCAAGTATTTTCAACAACATGCTTTTCACAAAATCCGGCATTCTAGAGCATCATGTTCAAAACTATGTAAAAGCATGTTAAAAAATATATTGAAGAAACATATGCTTATCAAATTCAATTCATGCCAAAAATCTCATATTTTGTAATAAACCGAGCATTCTAGAACTATCAAGAATATAAACCGACATTCGAAAAACATTGAGAGAATAAATCATTTATCAAAATTAAGTTACTCAGAACTTGTCTCGGCTCTTTATGGATTAAATGTTTCCCTTAGCTTCTCTTCTCCCGACAAGCAAAAATAGAGCCAATCTTCTCTCTTTTCTCTCTTCTTTCTCTCTTTTCTCTCTCTCTTTTTCTTTCTCTCCTTCTCTCCTTCCAAAACAACTATCGGTTGTTGAATGAATTTCCTTTCCCAAATGAATCTATTTATAAGCAGAAACAAATCTCCACATTCCCGACACTTAAATTTTGATTTGTCAATTTGCATGTTAAAAGCTTCATGCATCAAAACAAATGTTTCCTTACATGCATCCTTAGCCATGCAGTTCAACAGCTCCTGCTTATGAAGTGTAATTTCCAAAATTCAGCCACTTAGCATAAAAAATTCGGTCAAAATAGAAGAGAAATGCATTCTGCCACTTTTCCCGTAAAGTTCTGTAGATTCAATTTCCCGTAATGTTTTGGCGGTTCGCTTCCTGGTAAGTTCTGGCGGTCCAATTTCCTGGTAAGTTTTGGCGGTTTAGCAATGATTTTCAGTTTAATTTCCCAGTAACTTCTAGCAGTTCAACTTCCTTGTAAGTTCTGTCGGTTCATCCTGGTAAGTTCTACCGATTCAACTCTTGAAAGTTGCTTCTCGGTAAGTTGACTTCCTAGTAGCTTCTGTTGACTTTTCTCGGTAAGTTTGATTTCTTGGTAATTTCCATTGACTTTTTTCGGTAAGTTTGATTTTTCTCGTAAAGCTCTGTTTGACTTTTCTCGGTAACTTCCGTTGACTTTTCTCGTAAACTTTGACTTCTTCCAGGAAAGTTCCTATCGACTCCTAGTGACCTTTTTTTAACCTTTTAAATGCCTAAACTACCTCCAAAGTCCAATGTTTAACCAATTTCCAACTCCACAAACCCTAATTTCCTATTTAAAAATTTTCCCAACTCCATAGGCTTATTTTCCAAATTTACGCCCTTTACTCTAACTTCTTCTCTTTATAACTCATAAGCGACTAGGTCAAAGGTTAGGGTGTCACACTTTCCTTTGTCTCTCAAGTTTTAAGAAGTGAGTATTTTATCCAAATTTTGGTGTGCTTCAACTTCTCAAACTCCACCCTTTTTATAGGAGTTGGATGACAAACCTTGTCACCCAACCTTTACTCCTTGGCTTGACTCTTGACCAAATATGTGACCTCCAACATGTTGTCCTACATATGCATGAGGACACCTCCTCCTTTTGAGTTGTCCAACCCTAAATGTGTCACCTCCTACTTCCTTCCACATCTGCTGTGCGTCTAACCTAGCTCAAAATGAGTCTTATGCGTCCAACATACCCTCTCCTACGCGTCCAACTTAGGCTTCCTTGAGGTATGTTTCTTTTGCTTCTTTTTACTCAACATGAACTATCCTACACTTAGGCATTTTTCCTCCAAGTAACTAGGCATGCATCCAACACCCTATCATTTTGTACTTAGCCAAATATTCCTTCTTTTAAGGGGCATGCTTCCAACCCTCTAATTTTGGTCTACACACCATGCGTTCCAACCTTGTATTTTGCCTTAACTTGAACAATTTCCTATCTATGAACTATACGCCCAACTCATTGAAGGAATCAAATTCCCAGCGGAAGCAAATGATCTCCTTGTGCTATTAAATTTGTTTTGAGAAAAACAAAATACAAAGAACAAATAAATGGATAAACAACTATATATTAGCATGCTTACATAGAATAAGAGAAAATGATGTTTCCTACCTTTGAAGACTGTCTTCATTGTTAGAAACACACCAAGTCACGAACCCGTGAATAAATTCTCCAAAACTTGAACCCCAACGCAGCAACGTTTATTGGGAACATCACCACAACAGTTACCTTGCTATCCTCTAGGAAGAACCAACAGAGGAATTGTGGGTTTTCTTTGTTTTTAGCAAGAGAAAATGTTCTTGTATGAGGAAAAAAGAGTTTGAGAGGGATGAGAGATTTTTCACAGAACTCCTCTGTAACTTCTCTCTACTCCTTCCCCTTTTTTTTCATAAAACTATGAGAGAGGGAATAACTCCCCTTAAACGTGGGGAGTTATTATTAATATTATACAGATCAAAGGATTGCCTTCATAGACAAACTCATTCAGGATTTAGGTCGATACCTATAGTCATCTTATGAAATGCTAATTTCTACAATTAACGGCGTTACAAAGAGAAATTAAACCTTTTGCAGTTCGGTCTTATACAAAATCTTTGCATAGGATACTCCCACTCACATGTCTCCACATGAATGATTAGGATTAAATCATTTGTAACACTTTTTAACTCCTTGTAACAATTACAAAGTGAGTTGTGTTCATAGTGTTACCAGAATAAGGCACCTAACCTTATTCCTATACTACAAACCTTTTAGTTATTACTTAAACGTGATCCAACCTTATATGTCAACCACATACATGTTTAAGTTTACATAAAATAAACATGGAATCTTAGTTTATTGGATTGAGTTAATGCATAAGATAGATAAAATAACTTATTATTTTATTCATCAAATAAAATATATATACAATTTACAAAACTACAAGATCCAAGGAATTTATGACACACCAGTCCCAACATTCACAAGTTCCAAGTCTCTTATACTTAGTCAAATTTCCAACTTACTTAGTCATCTATGTGTTCATCTTCCCCTTTTTGCCCTAAGTGTTGCTTTTCAACCACTAAAACTCTTCCAACACTTAGCTAGAATCTTCCCACTCATAGGCTATGGATCCATCTCTCCTTTACTTAGTGAAATTTTCCCTTGAAACATGGACCATGCATCCAACTTGCCTTCTTTGGCTTAGGTGTTCCATTCAACACCCATGAGTTCCTCCACACTTAGCCAAATTCTTCCCCAATGCTCCAACCATGTGTCCATCCTAGACATGTTATGCGTTCAAGCCTTTTTTTTCTTCACGAGGCATGTGTTTCAATCTTAGTTCCAAGTTAATTAAGCTAACCCTCAACTATGCTTCCAACTTTCTTACTTCAACACTTTAGTAAATTTTCTTTCATTCCCAAGTCACATGCGTTCTTGACATTCATTTTTAAACATAGTTGTGACACTTAGGAAATTTTCTAACACACTTGCCTTTTGTAGTCCAACATTTGGAAAAATTACCTATTGTGGTTTTCTTCCAAACACTTCTATAACTTATTCTCTCTTCAAAACTTAAACTTGTACAAACACTTTTCCTCTCACATTTTCTTGTTAAAATAAATTCTCTCACATTTTCTTATTAAAATAAATTTTTCTAAACTCCACAGGCTTTTATGAAACTTCTTACCCTAAAGTCTACTAGTTTCTTCTTTTCTTAGCATACAAGTTTTTAGGTCAAGTTTCTGGGTTTCACATCTAGGAGCATCCTACAGGTAGGGAGACGACGAACCATAATAGTTAAGATCTTCCTAGGGTCATCCCTAACTCAAAAGTTCAAAGCCCCAAGGACATCCCTACCTATAAGGAGACGAACAAATAATTTAAATCTTCATACGAGCCAAGGCAGCAGTTGAGGTGTTTCTACAAAATAAAATAAAATCAACCTTTGGCAAAAATAATTGAAGTACGTACGATGGGAAAAGTTAATCCGCCTCTAACTGGGATGCAAGTTAACCTGCAAACAACGAAGACAGGTGGTTAGAGTAAAAAAAATTAATAATAAAACAAAAGGAAACAATCGAGTTGTAACAAAAAAAGTTAAAAAAAAAAAACAAAGGTTATAAAAAAGGGTTTAAAGAAAAGAAATTTAAAAAAAAAACAAAACAAAAAAAGAAGCAAAAAAAAACAAACAAACAAAAAAAGAAGAAAAAAAAACAAAAAATTTAACAGAAAAAAAAACTAAAAAAAGCAAATAATTTTTTTTAAAAAAAAGAGCAAAAAAATAAATAAAAGACTGAGATAAAGATCTTGAATTTCTAAAAATAAATAAATAAATAATTAATTAATTAATTTTAGAAAAAACAAAAAAAGAAAAAAGGGAAACCTGGTTTAGGTCACCCTATTTTTCTTTTCGGTCGCCGCCCCCACACATTTTTTTTTGTTTGTTTCTCTTCTCTCTTCTTTCTCTCTTTTCCCTCAATCTCTTTGTTCTCTCCCTCGGCCCACTTATCTTCTCAACACCACCAGCGAAGACTCACACCACCTAGTCGGCGCTTAACTCGCCAACAAGGCCAGCCGATGACCAGTATCCAACGATAGAGGCAGCCCATAGTGGCGAACTCCTGCGCCAGTTTCAAGCTAACCCACGCGAGCATGAGTCGACACAACTGCCAGCGACTGAATCAATTATCCGACTAGGCGCAGGTCGGGACAATCACAGCCCGGCGACAAAGAAAGGAGTCCCAAAGCGCAAATGAAGAAGAAGATTAAAAAAAAGGAATAAGAAAAGAGAAGAAGAGCAAGGTAGATGATGAAGAAGATTAAAGAAAAGAAAAGAAAGCAAGAATGAGGGAGATGAAGAAGGAGATTAAAAAAAAAAAAAAGATGAAGAAAAGAGAACAAGAATGGGTAGATGATGAAGGAGATAAAAAGAAATGCAAGAATGGGCTAATGAAGAAGGAGATTAAAGAAAAAAAAAAGAGAAGAAAAGAGAATAAGAATAGGGTAGATGAAGAAGAAGATTAAAAAAACAAATTGGAGTTTTTTTCAGAAGATGTGATTGTTTACAAACCTAAGCGTTCGTCTATTAAAACCTAATCGATCGTATATAAAGAGCTAAGCGGCCGTGTATGCACATAAGCGATCGTCTATTTAACCGACCGATCGTGTACTGTGAACTAAGCGGTCTTGTATTAGTAGATAGGTGATCGCTTATACTGTATTAAGCAAACAATATGCATTCCTAAAAGAAAGCAACGGAGAAGAGCAACATACATGAACGGTGTCGATGATGTAGAAACAGACTGTGACATCGGAAGAAAACGTTCGGAAACGATGACAGAAAGTTCGGGACAACACTAAGAGAATAAGAGAGACGGTGGAAGCGTAAGTGAAGGTGAACGAGTTTTTTCAAATCGGGGGTAAAAAATGTATTTCACATCTATAAAAGGTCAATAACATTTAAGTTTTTAATAAGAGGTCAGTCGCAATAATGTTTTTAGTTTTTGGCTAATTTCGTACAATTTTCTATTAGAAAAAATTTGAATGCTTGTTAGTATGAACTACCAAATTCAAGCCAAGTGTTACTATGTACCTTAGGTGGAAGTTCAAAAAAAAAAAATACTGAAGCTTATTTTAGTATTTTACAATTGGGGTAAATTTTGTACCAATTTATAGAAGTCCCAGAATCAGTGACCAAAGGATTTGGGATTCAAAATACAAATTCTAAGAGTAAGTTGAGATTCAAGATTTAAAGTCCAAAAGAGAATTGGATTTTAGTTTGGAGATTTAACAATTTTGGATTTAATTAGATGAAATATTTTGGGTTTTTAAATCTAACAAAAATATTTCATTTATTTAAAAAAAAGTGGGTCAAAATTCATTCAACCAAATTTAAAAAAAAAAAAAAGATTTCATTTTAGTTCAAATGTAAAGTATGGTAACCATGTTTAAAAAAATCAATTGGTGGGATGAATTTCATTTTTGTTTATAATTTATTTTTATTATTTTTTTAAGCTTTTTGTCATAAATACTTGTAATGGGCAAAATCAATACAAAATCAAATTATGAGCAAAATCATATTTTGATAGACTAAATTGAAATCATTGGACAAAACGTACAATGTTTTCGAAATTCATCCACACATGAACGTGCATAAATTTCAAAAAGGGAAGAAATTTTGACCAATTGAACGTCACATCATCATGACCAAAGTCAATTATATCAGATTTTGGGTCAATTAAAGATTATTGTGTCCCTAAAATTAAAGTTTGGAGACAAGCAAATGGCCAAGTACAAAATGTCACGTGTCTTCAATCCGACCATTAGATCACAATAGTGGGCTTATCAACTTCAATGATAACTAAACTTGGTAAGCGACCGAGAAAATTGGCCAAATTTTGGTTTGGGCTTAAAATCACAAATTGGATCGGGCCAAGTCATTAAAATTATTTGGGTCCAAAATCTGACCCATTTGAAGCCCGCGGTGAAAATTTTGGCCTAAAGAAAAAAATTGGGTCCAAGCTCAACTTTAGCCCAAATCCAAAAAGCAATTGGGCCTAGGCCCAATGGTCGAAAAGCAAATAAGCCCAAACCCATGAAACTCCTCTATAAATAGAGGGTCTTCCTCTTTTTTTGGGGAGGTTGAAAAATTTAGCAACGAAGTGTGGAAGCTCTGGAAACCGAAGCTGTCAAGCTCCAAAGTTTTGAAGATTGAAGCTTCAAAGTTTCACAGAACTGAAGATTAAGGTTCTCAAGCCCTAAAGTTCTAAAGACCTAAAGATCGAAGACTTTGAAGTTGAAGCTCAAAGAAGATTTGGAAGACTCAAGTTGCTTGTATTTTCTTGAGCAAAAGAATCAAACACTACTATAAATTTGGTCTTTCTTGATGCACAAGTTTTTTGTTTTCTTGATGGTCATGGAAAGAAATCATCAAGAAAACCTTCATTTAGAGCTTTAAAATTATTATTAATTTAAAATTTATATTTCTTGATGGTCTTAGAACATCTAAAAAGGTTTATATTTAACTTGACGTGCATGGTCATTGCCTATCAAGGAATATTCGTTCTACCCTTGTAAATTACGTAAAAAATACGCAAGTCGATCCTTCACGAGTTGTTCATAATTACAACTATATCAAATGTTTGTTCTACCCCTATAATTACCTATTTTTCTTAAGTACGATTAATTTTTCTAATGAACAATTTGTTTATGATTCAACCATAAACTAAGTCCCTCTCAGGCCAGTAAGATGGTGAAGCCCCTTGTTCAAGACCGAAATCAACACTTAAGGTAACCATTCATCTACTTACCCTATATGGGAATGAGTGAATTCCATCTTGTGAAGTTATGTTCCCAGCTCCCTATTTAGTCAAGTCCCTAAAATGGTAGGCTTATTGAGTCGGAAACTGGGGCCATTTTCACCCATGCAAATCAAATGACTGACCTTACATACAAAAGTTCATAAGTCACTCAAGATTAAGATCGAGTCGCACATGATCATCTTACGAAATATTAATCTCATCAATTAAAGTATTTACATAGAGAGATTAAATATTTCCCAGTTTGGTCTTATACAATCTCTTTGTATAGAAACCCCCACTCGCATGTCTCCACTTGAACGGTTTGTATCAAACCTGTAACATTACAAAGTGGGCTATATTCATAGTGTCATTAGGATAAGGCACCCAACCTTATCCATATACTATGGACCTTTAAGTTATTTCTTAAACATGATCCACCCGTATGTCAACTACATACATGTTCAAGATTTCATGCAATAACCTTGAATTTTTCCGTTAATGGATAAATTTAATATCGCATAATTAATAATTAAATTAATTAACTAATTACGAGGCTTTAGAGTACAAATTCCAACACCAACACACCAAGATAAGTGAGCAAGCATGCCAAGTCGAGCAACAAGCAAGAAGACATGTATCAGTGCCATTGATAGTGTCAGCGACAAGCTCATTGGGGGCTAAATGGAACCCCAGGCCATGACCTTGAAAGTTAGGGTTCCATCATGAGTTTGGACAAGCAGCTCTGGAGTTAGATCCATATTGATGAAATATATAGAAGCACGTCAAATTTTATGTCAATCGAAGTTTAGACGGGCGCTTTACGCTGGTGAGTGACCACTCGCCATTTTGAATATGCATGGGTGTCAAAGAAGAAATTGCTCGGAATGTACTATAGGGGGAGGCATCATGTCAGCTCTCCACCATCTCTGGTCCCTATGGCCTAAGTGATCTACCCCATGGCACATAAGTGCTTCATGGTGTGGGTGAGCATTACAAGACAAGTGTCTTGGGCGTTTTCCATTGGGAATGGGATCTCATGGACGATGTCTTGGGCATGCTTGTCCAAGGAGAGTTTTGGTTATGGCCGTATACCCAAACCATCCTCAACTACCTTATATTTATGTCTTATAAATAGCTTAGCAAGTTGTTTTCATTTCTACTTTTGATATGCAAGCCTGTTAGACTAGCTTTTGCTTAGAATGTACTATAGAGAAAACTCACTAGTTGACTCCCCGACTAAGTATTGTTGTACTCGTTACAATCAAAGATTTCTTGCAACTATTAGTCTTCAATGCTTTCTTTAATGATATTTTCAATGCTTTTCCTCTCTTTCATTTTATAAAACCATTTTCTCCCAAAACGTGAGTGGAGAATACATCATACAACGAGATTGTCCGTGATCTTCGATTTTTGTTCGGCTGACTTGCTTGTTGAGTTAGAGCAAGTACTGCACAATCACCTGTCCTGTATTTTTAAAGTTTGCAATTGTGACAAGTGGTTTCAAAGCTTAGTTAGCTCCTCGGCCAGAAAATACCACTATCATGTTGGCTGTGAAGCAATTAAACAAGTTACAGTCTAACCGACTTACTGAGATTGAAGAGTAGTGGCTATATCTAAGGGAAGTGCCCAACGAAGTGAGATTTATTCAAACTTGATTAGATGAGGTGGGTGAGAAGGTCAAAGAAATCAATGCGTTGAATGCTCACGTAGATGGGCTACCGATAATAGAATTGACGCTAAGCTTGTTCCTTAAAAGACAAAGCTACATGTTCTGGTAGCTCGACCGCACACATGGAAGAACGTGTCAAAGAGCTCGATAGTTCCCAGAAGATCATGTTGAAGCTATTCAACAATTTGGCTGATGATTTTAGAGCAGTGGTAGAAGCCATTAAGACTGAGATGGCTGAGATGAAGGCTCAGGTCAATCTAAAGATGTGTGTTATGAGAAACCATACCTCAAATTAGACACTTTTTATGCCCAATAAGTTCAAGATCCTATAACCCAAAGCCTTCAGTGGGAACCATGATGCTAAGGAACTTGAGAACTTCATTTTTTACTTGGAACAGTACATCAAAGTAAGCAGAACCGTCTCAGAGGAGACCAAGGTTACATTGGCCTCTATGCATCTTTTTGACGGTGTGAAATTATGGTGGAAGTCCAAAGTCAGCGACATTCAAGATGGATTGTGCACCATCGAAACTTTGGGAGATTTCAAAAAGGAACTAAGGACTCAATTCTTCCCCGAGAATGTAAAGTTCATTGCAAGGAGAAAGTCAGGGGAACTTAAATACACAAAAACCATTTGACACAATGTGAAACAGTTCTCAGTTTGTATGTTGGACATCTAGGATATGTTCGAGAAGGATAAGGTGTTTTGCTTTGTCGAAGGACTAAAGCCATGGACCAGAACTAATTTATATGAATAGAAAGTCCAAGACCTTGCCTCTGCCTTGGTTGTTGCAAAGAGACTATAAGACCACAACGGTGAACAAGCCCTGCAAAAGAAAAATGATACACCATCAAATTTTGGGTACAAGGCCTCCAAAACCCAATCCCCCAAAGAATTTCAAAGCTGACAAGAAATTGCAGTCATCATGCGCAGGCCCCTCTCAGGGGTCCTATCAATCAAACCCAAATCAAACAAGGCCCATTTTTTGCTTTCTATGCAAGAGCCCATATCAATTAGCTAAATGTCCATATCGTGGTGGCCTGATGGCCTTACAAGCCTCAGTACAAAGTTGTAATGAATTAAAGGCTTAACTAAAGCAGAGAAAGAAGAGGATGGGGAAACCCCTCGAATAGGGGCATTAAAGTTCTTGTCATCTATCTAAAAGAAAACCTACTGCTAGAAGAATGCTATAGAAAAGTGGCTTATGTTTGTCGACACAATCATCAACTCCAGACCTGGTAAAGGCACCATGGTAGACTCTGGTACAACATATAACTTCATTTTGAACAAGAGGCTCGTCACCTAGAGTTGAAAATTGAAAGAGATACAGGTAAAATGAAAGCAGTCAATTATGAGGCCTTACCAATTGTCAAAGTATCCAAAAGAGTACCCTGAAGTTGGTTGAGTGGATTGGAAATGTTGATTGGGTTGTGGTGCGCATGGATGACTTTGATGTTATGCTCTAAATGGAGTTCCTCTTGGAACATAAAAAGTCATCCCCATGCCCTTGGCCAAGTGCCTGATAGTCACAAGCAGCAATTACATGGTAGTCTAAGCTGATATGAAACAACCTAGCGAAGTAAGGATGATTTTCGCCCTTCAGTTGAAGAAAGAACTTAGTTGAGAAGAGCCCACCTTTGTGGCTATCCCGATTGTTGATGAGTTCGCCGAAACATAGTTCATCCCTTTAAAGGTCCAGGAAGTTTTAGGCGAATATGCTAATATTATGCTGCAAAGCTTGCCGAAGTCTTTACCCCCTCGATGAGGGATTGATCATGAGATTGAACTTATTCTAGGAGCCAACCCTCCCGTGAAAAATGCATATAGAATGGCTTCCCTTGAACTAGTTGAACTTAGGAAGTAGTTGGATGAATTGTTGAGTGCGGGATTTATTTGTCCTGCGAAAACTCCCTAGAGGGCCTCAGTCCTATTCCAAAAGAAGAAAGACGAGACATTATGGTTGTGTATTGATTATAGGGCTTTGAACAAAGTAACGGTTCGCAACAAGTACCCCTTGCCGATCATATCTGTTAGCCCTAGTTCTTATTTTCCTTTGCTTAAGTTCAAGCTAAAAACAAATAGTTAAGGGTTGACTAGAGTTGGCTTGTGTAAGCATTCGTTCCTATTACTAAGTCTTGGGGCAAGGCAATTGAACTGTGGCCATGCGTTGTTAGAGGAGAAGTAGCTGAGAATGAGAGCAAAATTTTGGCTAAGTGTTGGCCAAGATTATGCGTTGGTGAATGAAGAGGAAAGTTGAACTCTTTGAGTGGCCATGCGTTGCTAATGGAATCACGAAGGGTTGTGAGCTGAAGTAGCTACCCGCGTTGGAGGATAAGTGATCATTGGCGAGGGAAGAAATATGCTTGAACCACCAATGTGTTGGTAAGGCCAGGCGCTGAAGTCACTTTCTGCTCTGAAATCACTTTGCGTCGAAGATAGTAGTCTCGATGCGGCAAAGATAGTGGTGTGAATGACTGAGTTGTATGTGTCGAAAGGAGGAGGCATTGAGGGTGGCCGTTTGCTAAGGGCGTTGAGGGTAGGCTGTGTTGAACGCCATACTTTGAATTAATAAGGGAAACCTCGCGCGCCAGCCTGCACCAGAAAGTTAAGTCGGCAATATATATATATATATATATAGGTAAGTAGCTTGAATAATTAATCATTTTTAGACATTTTCGAGAACTTAAGTCGGTTCCATTTCTCAGATAAACTGCAAGGAAAGAAGAAGAAGGTGTTCTTGTGGATTTTGGATAGAATTTTACTCGTTTTGATATCGAAATCTAAGCTGGAACAGCACGATATTAGCATATGCATAATCTGGACAGTATCGGATGTTTGGAGTAAAACAAATCGAAGAGATCGAGCCCAAGGCTGAAATTTTAACGTTAGTAAGTTAACTCAATTATGAATAACTTTTATGAAGGATGTTTGAGTTGAAATGGATTAGAAACATGTAAACTTTCAACTGGAAGTGATTGATAAGGAATTTCTGTGCAATCTATATTAGTGTGGAGAAATCTTGCAATATCTGACGAACGAGGACGAGTTAAGCTATGAAAATTTGAGGTAAGCTAGAAGACATATTTCTCTACAAGTTTGGTACTAATTTTGGCTGGAACTATAACTTTTAGTCGACTGCAGTGAAGAACAAAAGGAAAAGAGGGAAGGCAGAAGCTGTGGAACATAAGTAACGCTAAAGTTTAAGCGTGAGAAGCGAGACGGGTAACGCAGGTGTTGCTAGAAGCCTTGCGTCTCACAATTCTCGCTGGGTCTCGCTGGATATCGCTGATCAGGTGAGTATCGCTAGTCTTGCTCACCCTAGAATTGCTAGTGGCGTGTAGTGAAATCCAGTATCGCTAGTGGTCTCGCTAGTAGAGTTGAAACTCGCTCATTAAGGTTATATTGATCAAATATGAATGATTTAAGTTTGGTTGGTTATGGAAAGGAAGTTAAGGGAATGCCTAACCCAAGAAATTTGTATTTTCAGGCCGAGAGGAGAAAGGAAAGGCGTATAATCCATTCAAGGCCTAGAAAAGAGTTGTGAGTGACACTTCATTTCTTATTTCAACGATTCCATTGTACTTATCAGTTTGGTTTTCTTATTTATTTATGTTTTTGCTAAACGATATTGAAAAGTATGTTTATGGAATGTTATTGATTTATGAAATGCCCTGTTTTTCTTATGAAAGGTTTGACTATGAACTGGTTTGTATAAAGTATTGCAAAATTCAAAGGAAAAATGTTGTAGAGGAGACTCAGTGCTGATGGACATGGAGAAGGCATGTGAGTTTCCCGGGACCCAGTACTGATGGATATGGAGAAGGTACTTGGGCAACCCACCACGTTCCTATGTGCACATAGAGGTTATATGCTGGTGCGTTGAGTTTTGCTCCGCATCGAGCCTTACTTGTTTTCGACGTCGGGACGTTGAGTTTTGCTCCGCCTCAACTAAGAGAAAAGTATCATAACCGTACTGTTTTTCTTACGAATTGTTTGAAAACCACATATGATTTTATAAGGGCATTTAAAAGTGATTTAATCAATGGAAATGATATGATTCTATGTGCACATAGAGGTTATATGCACATAGAGGCATGTGAGTTTCCCCGGGACCCAGTACTGATGGACATGGAGAAGGTACTTGGGCAACCCACCACGTTCCTATGTGCACATAGAGGTTATATGCTGGTGCGTTGAGCTTTGCTCCGCATCGAGCCTTACTTGTTTTCGACGTTGAGACATTGAGTTTTGCTCCGTCTCAACTGAAGGAAAAGTATCGCAACCGTACTGTTTTTCTTACAAATGGTTTAAAAACCACATATGATTTTAGCATGAAAAGAAAAGTTATATGTTTTCTTATTCTCAGATGTTTTCCTTTTGAAGTATTTGTTTGGAAAGCATGATTTATACTTGATTTCTATAGCTTGAAGAGCATGTTTTATCTATTTTCTTAAGTTTTGAAGAAGCATGATTAAATGATGCTAGTTTCTGAAAAAGTTTAAGGTTTTCTATGAAATGTTATTCAATGAATTGTTTGTATCAAGCATGCTTGTATTTCTTAAAATGTTGTATTAGGGACCCAATGCTGAAGGACATTAAGAAGCCATATGGGCAACCCTGAGATTATTAGGGAACTCAATGCTGAAGGACGTTGAGAAGGCATTTACTATCCTTGGGACTCAATACTGAAGGACATTGAAAAGGTACTTGGCAGCCCGAGATAATAATTCCTATGTGCACATAGAGAGAGTTGCACGCTGTTGTGTTAAGACTATTCCACATCAGTTAAGGTTGTTTTCGACGTTGAGTGTGTTGAGCTTGCTTCGCCTCAACTTAGGTTATCTTGATTTTAGAAGTAATGATTGATGAGTTTGGAAGTTTTATTTATCAGTAAATTGTTTAACTTGTTTTCCCCACTACCTAAGCATGATTTTTATGTCAAAGTTTATGTTTTCCATATCATGTCACGCACTAGGCTTTCCAGCTCACATTTTTCCATGTTTTCTTTCCCACCAAGGTAGCAAAAGAGTTCCTGGAGCTTAGCCTACTCAAGTCTCATCCTGCTCAAGATCTTGCTAGTAGCAAACACTTTTCTTCCCAGTTTTTGTATGTGTAATCGACAATGAGTTAAAGTGGCATGTAGACATAGTTAGTGGAGTCTGGTTTGGGGAGTAGGGGAGCAGGGATGTACTCTTGTATGTATTTGGTTGGTGTAAGTATTTATCCTCACGATCCTGTATTTCTTTTAGATGTTGGTCTTGTAATTATCTTGGATGTTGATCTTGCATGCTATATGCTTTAAGGAAAAGATATTGGGTGACTATGTTAAATGATGTTTCCAACAGGTTAATTAGGTACAAGTGGACAGTGGACCTCATACAAGGGGTGAAATTTACTGTCTTCACACCTTTTTCTAGGTTAAAGAGGGTAATCTAGGAAGGGGTATGACAACATCTGATTTGTTGACCAGCTAAATGAAGCCTAATACTGCACGAAGCTCAATTCCAATCAGGTTATTATCAAGTTTGCATTACCCAAGGAGACGAGCCTAAGACCTCATGTGTGACCAGATATGGGGCGTTCGAATTCCTCATAATGCCCTTCGACCTTACAAACGCCCCTGCGATGTTTACTACCCTGATGATCCAAATACTCCACAAATACCTTGATCAATTTGTGGTGGTCTACCTCAATGACATAGTCGTATATAGTCCTAACTTTAGAAGAACACAAGTTTCACCTCAGATTAGTCTTCGAGAAATTCCAGCAGGATCAACTGTACGTAAAGAAAGAGAAATGTGCTTACCCCCAGAAGCACATTAACTTCCTAGGACACGTGATTGAATATGGAAAGATTGGGATGGATAGTGATAAGTTAAAAGCCATCCAAGAGTGGGAAGCCCCCACTTCCCTGACTGAATCGCGTTCCTTCTTAGGATTGACCAATTATTATCATCTATTCGTTGAAGGATTTTCTAGAAGAGTTCCTACCCTGATTAAGTTATTGAAGAAAGACACAACTTGCGGTGGTCAGTCGAATGTCAATCAGCCTTTGAAATGTTGAAGGCAACCATGACAAGGGGTCCTATCCTCAGATTGGTCGATGTGAAGAAACCGTTTGAAGTTGAAACAGATGCTTCAAATTATGCCCTTAAGGAAGTCCTCCTCTAGAAAGGTCACCCCATAGCTTAAGAAAGTCGAAAGCTCAATAATGTAGAGAGAAGATATACCATCTCTGAGAAAGAAATGCTTGTCGTAGTCCACTGCTTGAGGGTCTAGAGGCAATATTTACTGGGGTCGTGGTTCATAGTTAAGACTAACAATAGTGTCATCTCCATTCTTCAGCCAACCAAAGTTAACTTCAAGCAGGCGCGATGGCAAGAATTCTAGGTTGAACTTAACTTTAAGTTTGAGCACAAGACAGGGAAGAGTAATCAAGTTGCTGACGCCCTAATTCGAAAGGGTGAGCATGCAGCCCTATGCATGTTAGCCCATATTCACTCAAGTAAGGCCCATGGTTTGATGCATGACATCATCAGAGAATTGCTTCAGAAAGATCTGTCAGCCCAAGCTGTCATTGCGTTAGCTAAAGTCGGCAAGATCAGACAGTTTTGGGTCGAAGGGGACTTGTTGTTGACAAAAGGGAATCGATTATATGTTCCCAGAGCAGGCGACCTAAGGAAGAAGTTGCTACACGAGTGTCACGATACTTTGTGGGTAGGTCATCCTGGGTGGCAAAGAACTTATGCATTGTTGAAAAAGGGCTACTTCTGGCCCAATATGCAAGATGATGTCATGCAGTATACCAGGACTTGCCTCATTTGTCAATAAGATAACGTTGAGAAAGCAAAAATTGTTGGGCTTCTCAAACTCTTACCAATTCCTACCAGACCATGGGAAAACATATCCATGGATTTCATTACCCATCTCCTGAAGGTGGGCGAACATGAGACCATCTTGGTTATCATTGATCAATTTTCAAAGCATGTCACCTTTATACCAACACCTAAACGATACTCCGCTAAATTGACAGGTCAACTATTCTTCAAACACGTTGTGAAAATGTGGGGAGTTCCAACCAACATCGTTAGTAACAGGGATGGCAGGTTCATTGGTACCTTCTAGGCTAAACTATTTTCCTTCTTAGGGACAAGCCTAAACATATCCAAGTTACCATCCTCTTACCGATGGCCAGATAGAAAAGATTCAATTGCCTGCTCAAATAGTATTTGCACCACTTCGTTGACGCACGACAAAAGAATTAGGTCCAATTATTAGATGTGGTTCAGTTATGTTTCAATTGTCAAGCAAGCTCCTCAACAAGGAAGAGTCCCTCTGAAATTGTAAGTGGAAGACAACCCTTGTTGCCTTTTATGCAGGAAAAAATCCTCGACCCCACAACTTCACAAAAGAGTGGAAGCTAACCACAAAATTGCACGAACTTACTTGGATAAAGCCTACAAGCACATGAAGAAGTGGGAAAACAAGAAGCGTTGTCTCCTCAAGTTTCAAGTTGAGGACCAAGTTCTTATAAAGTTGAGACTAGAACCGATTCGATTTTGAAGCCGTAAAGACCAACATCTTGTCAGAAAGTATGAGGGACTAGTGGGAATGCTTCATATAGGATGGCATTGCCTGCATAGATGAAAATCTGCCCAATAATTCATGTAAGCAATTTAAAGCCCTCTCATCCAAACCCCGATGATGATCGTCGCAACACTGTCATTTGACCAGGTAATCTCAAGCACAAGGGCGAGAAAGAAGTTGAAGAGATCATTGTTGATAGAGTCAAAAAAGTTAGAAGACCCACTCGGAGAGTTTACGAATTCCTTGTCAAATGGAAAAACCTCCCCGTGGAAGAAATAAGTTAGAAATGTCTCAAAGATTTAGAAGCCTGGAAGCCGAAGATCAAAGAGTTCAAGCTTCGCTAGACAGTAGAGACATCAATTGTTTAAGTGGGAGAGAATGTCTTGAACATGCTTGTCCAGGGAGTGTTTGCCTATGGTTGCATGCTCAAACCATCCTCAACCACCTTATATTTATGTCTTATAAATAGCTTAACAAGTTTTCATTTCTATGTTTTTTCCTTCAAGTGACATTTTGCCACTTTTGATATGCAAGTCTGTTAGACTAGTTTTTGCTTAGAATGTAGTATAGGAGAAACTAACTAGTTGACTCTCCGACTAAGTATTGTTGTACTCTTTGCAATCAAAGCTTTCTGGCAACTGTCAGTCTTCAATGCTTTCTTTAATGATGTTTTCAATGCTTTTTCTTTCTCCCATTTTATAAAACCATTTTCTCTTAAAATGTGAGTGAAAACTACATCATACAACGAGAATTATCCGTGATCTTTGGTTTTTGTTTAGATGACTTGGTCGCCGGGTCAAAGCCAATGCCACACAATCACCCGGCTCGTATTTGAAAGTTTGAGATTGTGACAAACGACACGGGTGTGTCGACATTACGCCTCTTCCCATGGGGCGGAAGTTCGATATAGTACCTGGTATGTCGTTTTTGCTCGACATTGACTTAGCATGGACACGGGAGGGTTCATGCCTCAATATGTCTAGATGGATGGAGGTCCAAGAAGCCTTGAGTTGGAAAAATACCCATGGGTTGGTTATGATGGTTCTTGATAAGTAGGCCCGAACAGGAGAGAGAAAGCTGATGTCGTCCCAACACTCAGGATGGCATCAAAACACATCAATGGGACTCGATAGTGTCCAGTTAGTTTGGTATTTACCTGAGTTGTCCCGATAAGCAGTGTAATGTATTGGTAAAGCCCGGTAGGTGACCATTAGGCTGATAGAAGCCCGGTGGTGCCAAAGTAGGCTGGTAGAGCCTAGTAAGCGTTATTATGCCTTAGAAAGTTCTAGTAAGTGTCGGAGTCACCCGATAAGCCTCGGTAGAGTGTTTTAAACATGTTTTGACCCAACGAAGGGTCCAAACTCATCTCAGTGAAGTTTTGAAGTGATGTAGAAGTATTGCAGCCATGTTTTGGGAACCAAGATGATGAAGAGAGATGTGACATCGCATTGTGATGGGCCTCATATATGGGCAAGGTCGAGCCTCAAGACTTGGCCTAGAGTAGAGGCAAGCCGACACTAGCGACGTGTATGGCCGAATGAAGTTTAATTTTGCATGAGTTAAGTTCAGTTGAGGATGAAAAAACCTCCCCTAAGGTTCAACAAAGCTTCAAAAAGAATGAGCAAAAAGTAGATTGGGGCTTGAGTTTCCCCTAAGGCTGACCATGATCGAGTGTAAGTCATGGTGTCGCACAATTGGAGAAGTACAACCGTGACATCTAGCATCACACCGCTAGAACACGCATTCAATTTTTTTCAAACTCTAGAGCGTCACGATACTCTAGCATAGCGTCACAATGCTACATAAGGGCATTTCAAGTCATTTTGCATCTTTCCTTCATGGTCGATGCTCCAATGTTCCGTTTTGGTTCGTTTTAGCCCGGTTTCAACTCCAATGATCAATTCTACCTTTCAAGTGCTCAAAACCTACAAAATCAATTAATAAACACGTAATACTATAGAACAAGCCCAAATTAAGTAGAACAAAATGCCACCAACCTAATAAGGCACGCCCCAACCCAAGGGATTGTCTTAGGCCAAAAACAAGGCTAAAGGGAAGATGCTCAACCTCAACAAGTAAAATGCCAAACAGAGCACACCCTAGCCCAATGAGTTAAAGAATATACTCAATGGAACTCTGAAACCTATTGGGAAGGACCTAGGTCAACTACACCTATAAACACATCATAATAGCTCTAGGAAGAAGTAAGTTCATTCTAATATTCAAACTCTCTATTAGCTACACATATACATGTGACAAGCACCACACCATTGTGCAAATTTTTCCATCTTCCATTTACTCTTCTCTAAATTCCAAATTTGTCATTGTTGTCACGTTGAGGTTAGGTGCATTTTTTCCTGTCCGAATTTTGGCATCAACATAATCTATGTTAGAAACATGTGGACAAAATATTAATTAGTTATCAATAAATATAAAACATTGATGAAGCAAAGAAAAGGAAGAGAGGCAATAATTGTCCTCCTAAATCATCTAGATTTTAAATTTTATGTCTAATATGCTCCCTAAATTATCAAATTTCCCTAGATATGTGCTTCTTTTTTTTCCTTTTGGTTAAACTATATAAAAAAAAAAAAAAAAAAATGCCCTTGAATTTTATACTTCATGTCAAAAATACTCAAAACTTTCAAATGTTTCAAAAATACTCTTAAAACTTGAGTTCAAAAATACCCTTTGATAATTTTGGATGAAAATCATTAGTACTTTCTTTCAAAATACCCTTGAACTTTTAAGAGTTTCAATAATGCACCTAAACGTTTTTAAAAAGTATCATTAGTATATGGACATAAACCGTTAATACTCCGTTTAAAAAATATCCTTGAACTTTCAAACACTACATTAATACTCTAACCTTTCAAAATAGAAGTTTAAAAGTGCTTCTTTTGTTAGTATAATGATCAATTTATTTGAAGCTATCTTGAGTTAGAAAGAACCAATTTCAAAACAAATTATATAAATACTTTTCTTTTCATATAAATACTCTTATTTTTCTCTCCTTCAATGACCAAATATAAACCAAACTTCAAATTAAAGCATAAAGTCCCATTGAATCTCAAATTCAAATTCTCTTGGTAGAACTCACCAAAATGATAAAATCCAAAATACAAGAACATATTTGGATATTAACTGCATGTTATAGTCTATTTGCCTTAATTGAAGGGGGTAATTTTTTTTATAAGCAAAGGTCAAACATTCAACCATAAGGAAAGTAAGAGGGCATCAAAAAAGAGAGCAGAGAAAAAGAGTGAAAAAGTAGAAAAATGGCTTAGATCATAGGTTGGAGTAGGTGATAGCTCCTTAAACAAGCTATCTTTATCAGCCTAAATCGTGTTAGTTCCTAAGTATTGACGCTTACTTGAGTTCTTAGACAAGTTATCGAGCAAAAGAATCCGCCAGGATGTCTTGAATGCAAATTGAGCTAAAATAGGGCTCTTAACAAGCAACGGGGAGAAGAAGGATAAAATCGAGCACAAGAAGGCATAACTCTACGCGCTTGTGCGCAGTGCCGCTCATAGAGGTATCAAGTCTGGCAAGCGCAGCAGTGCTGCCCTATGTGCCACAATTTCCACACTTTAGACACGTGTGCATTTACTGCTCATGTTGCAGCGCTCCACAACACTTCAACAAAGGGCTTCAACGTTGCCGCACTATCTCGATTTCTATAAAAGCCAGCAAATTTTTAGGGCAAAGATGTCATGTAAGAAGGCAAGGTTGGAGAGGAAGGCACCCATTCAGAGCTATGGGCCTTTTTTAGAGTTCTTCCTCATTTCCTTTTCTATTTTCTTAGTTTTAGGTTGCATTCTTTGAGATTGAAATGCCTCAATGTTTCCTTCTTTCAAGGTTGGTTAGTTCCATTTAGTTTCATGGATTTTGATGAAGCCAAGTTACTTTTATGTGAGGATTGTTCTTAATTCCATATTTCTATCTCTCAACTTCTCTTTTGTGTCTAATCCAAGGTATGTGTGAGTGATTAGGATTGACAAAACATTTCATTAAGAATGCTAATAGCTAAAATTAAAACATGTAATCCAAAATTGTTATGCGTTTGGGTGCCAAGTCGCCTAGGTCATCTCATAGATGCATGTTTTTTATCCGATATTCTAGAAAATATCATGTAGTTAGCTTTAATGGCTTAGATATAAAAAGTAATTTAAAAGTTAAACAATGTTTTTGTTAGTTAGTCGTTTTGGCTTAGCCCTACAACTTAATGCATATTCTTAGGTTAATTTTGAATATGTTTCATTCTTAATTAACCAGCATATTGTTTAGTTATGACACAAATCTTAATTAATAATTAAAGATGCTTAATGTCGACATTACCCGTTAAGTAGGACATGAGTTGAGTATAATTTGGGGATTCCAAGCTAAATGCATCTTGATCATTTCCTTTTGAAAGGATCAACTATTTTTCTTAGCTCGCTTATTTTCATTTCTAATCACACACAAATCCTCCCCCGCCCCCCCCCCCCCCCCCCCCCCCCCCCCCCCCCCCCCCCCCCCCCCCCCCCNTAAAAATAATCTTCGCACTTCTTTGTAGATCAACCCCAGTAATAAAGATTCAATATTGTAAATTTTATCTGATGATAGGACCTTCGACAAGTTCTTTTTATCAATAGCAGAGAGAGGAAACTAAAAGGGAGGTGATAAGGGTACTCAATGCAATTTTTGAATGTTTAAAAATATTTTTACAACAATGTATTAATAATTTTTGTTCATATAAGGGTAATTTTAAATAAAAATTTAAGTTGAAGGGCAAAATTCTCCGTGGGGTCAAGTCCCCACCCCGATCGAGGCAAGGATCCCTAGTTTGACCAGGTACAAGGGTCAAACTAGAGATTTAAATCAGGTCCCCAATCAAGGATGGGACAAGGACCTGTCCCCGTCCCAAATACAACGCCCACCTTTGTCCCAAATTTTTTAATTATGTATTTATATATGTATAACAAAAAAAAAAAAAAAAAACTAAAACTTTCTAATTAAAAAACATATATAACAACTACAAAAACAGTGCGTGTTAACATTTTTTTGTAATAAAATTATAATAAAAATATATTTTAATTATTCATTTAAACAACTATATATAATAATAATACTAACTTCTCATAAGATATTTATAATTTTAATACAAATACTAAATTTGATTCCCCGACCCCGACTCCCCAAAACAGGGAATGGGGCTGGAACAGGGATTAAAAAATTCCCACGACAGGGATGGGAAGTGCATCCCAACAGGGCCCTACCCTATTGCCAAGCTTAGAAGTATATTTTAGACAAAACATTAACAAAAATCTATCCAAAACTAATCGTAAAAATAATTTTTGAACTCTTAAAAGTTCAAAGGAGATTTTTTATAACCTAGCCTTTTCTTTTTTCATGGCACATGGAACAAAAAGTGGATGGTAATCTCATCCAAAAGATATAATGTGACCAAACCTGAATGATGTTGAAAATAGAACCGGTTGGTTGGTTGGTTGAATAATCAGAACCCTGACAACGGAACTCTTACAATAATACATAATTATATTTTACAGACAAGCAAGCCTGCTTTCAACTAAATTCTCAGTTTCATCAGCCTAAATTACAACTCAATACCATTGGATTTTGGGAGGAAAAAGAAAACAGGGAACTCAATCCACAAACAAAAACTCTACTGTTACCTTCAAATCAATAAGGGAAAGCTGGAATTCACAAGGCCCTCCTCAACGAAGAAAGGAAGCATGGGATAAATTAAAATACTACAGAGACATTATTCGTTTCTTTTTCCCCAGAAGAATTACAATTGAGATTAGCAAATGCTCGTTTTTTTTTTCTTTTTTTCCTTGTTCTTTCCTGATCCCACCACTACGTGCAGAGGGTTAGCTCTCGGCTACTAAGAGCAAGTAGAGTACCAAAAAGGAATTGGCGAAACAACTAATTGACAATTGAATAAAGAAACAAAAAACAAAAAAACAAAAAAAAAAAAAAAAAAAAAAAAAAAAAAAAAAAAAAAAAAA
>QLSR01000086.1:925127-1090376 GCA_031780015.1 Citrullus colocynthis
AAAAAAAAAAAAAAAAAAAAAAAAAAAAAAAAAAAAAAAAAAAAAAAAAAAAAAAAAAAAAAAAAAAAAAGAAGAAAATAACCCTGCTTTTACCATCGTATTAGACCTTATCTTGTTCAGTCCAAATCAATTAGTCACCTTGCAAGCAGTAAAGCTGACGGATGTTTCCTGAAGCTGCAGGACAAAGAGGAACAAAGAGAACCAAAATAAGCCATTTATTTTTTGAGAAACAACTTTCATTGAGAAAAAAATGAAAGAATACAAGGGCATACAAAAAAAACAAGCCCACAAAAGTAACCCCCCCCCAAAAGAAGAGTTTCCAACTAAGACGTTACCTAGAGAATTAATTACAAAAAAGCTTCGAAATCGAAGCCCACATGACACATGAAACCTTACTAAGGACCAAACCTCACTAGATCCTTAACCCCCCAAAATGCCCCACAAGACCAAACACACCCCAGCAAACCACAAAAAACAATCTTTCTATTTAAAAGGCGGATGGAGGAGGAACTCCCCGATCATAGCACGAATATCCCTCTGACTGGCTTACTGAACGTTGAACTCCTGCAAGAAGCAAATCCACACAGACCTCACAAACTAACAGCCCCAAGGAAGGTGGTCCAGGTTTTCCACCACCTTCCGTCAAAGAATACAGCAGAAAGGACCCATTAACGGGATCATCTTCCTAGCAGGCATATCTATAGTGTTCACACGGCCAAGTAAAGAACTTAATTTTCTTTGGTATCTTAGTCCTCCTGACCGTATCAAAGACTGACTCACTAACAGGGAGGGATCCAACAACAATCTAAAGAAAGATTTACAAGAAAAGCTTTAGAAGGATTAGGCTTCCAGACACGAATATCCCTTCTCCCCTCCCTAAAATTTCACTTTCTCTAAGCCATTTAACCAACAAACATGCACAACCCATTGCAGATTAAAAGAGAAGCCATATTCATCACTACAAAAGAACCTTGGATTGAAAAACGTATGTAGTCCTTAGTCCTTAGTAATCTAGCTAGTCTAGTCATATCTCCTTTATCAAATACCTCAAATGATTGAGAAACTCATCCTCTCCCCACTCAGTTTAATAACTTTTCTCCATTTGCTTTTACTGCAGATAATTGGATAGGCTCAATAGAACTCTTGCTGATTGAACTATATTAATTGGTAGTAACAATTCTCTACCGAAATGCCAAATGGTGAAACAAATTGGAAAGTAGATCGGAAGCAATGGAATCGAGAAATTGGGAATGATAACAGAAGAATTCAATATGATCCCAACAGAAAGCAACATCTCTAAATCTCTAAGAGGAGCACAACCCAACTAAAGACACCAGAAATCATACATCATACATCTGTCATAAAGCCATTGGTGCAAAAACAGGTTAAGGGAGGAGGAATGAAATGTCGGGATGCAATGACAAGTGAAAGAAGAAATAGAGGTAGGAATAATGGAAGAGGGAGGTTGGTTTGTAGGTCCATGATGCAATGGCAGCAAACCCAATGGATCAAGTACAATACATCGAGATCAATTTTGGGCGAAAGAATTAGAAACATCATTTCCAGTAGGTTTTCTTTTTTTTTCAAAACGCAAACAAGACTTTTTCATTGAAATAATGAAATGAGTCTAATGCTCAAATTACAATGAAACAGACAAAGAAAAGAGAAAATACAACATAGAAAATGGAGCAACAAGAACAAAATGAAAGATAAAGGAGATCAATCCTTAATACAATGTCCAATAAACAAAAATTTCCGAACTGCCAATCTTCTTGCTTTGAAAGTAGAGGAAACTTGAAAAGGAGCTCAAAACCAGACTAACTTGCTCACTGCCAACCCTAGAAACCTAGCCAATCAAACAAAAACTTAAGAAGCATAGACACTGACAGGCGACACGAATATGACACAACACCATGACACCGCCAATTTCCAAAAAAGTAGGACACAACACATTGGAGACACGTTATTATTATTATTATTGTACAAAAATAAATATATGTCGTGCATTTAAACATATCATGAAAATGCAACTAGTGTAAAAAAAAAAAAAAAGATATTTAACAAAAGGAAGAAAACAGAACAGAAATGGACAAAAAGGGACAGAACAGAAGGTCTGAGGAACAAGAATGGGAAAACAATAAAAACAAGGGAAAAAAACAGAACTGGGAGGGAAATAAACCAAAGTCGCCGACAGCGGAGGATTATTTCAAGTCGCCAACGTGGAGGGTCTTCAAATCGCCCGTGGTGGGTGGTCTTCAAGTCATTGGCATCTGATGAAGGAGGCACAATCGTGGGTGGGTGGGCATGGGAGACTCTTCAGCAAGTGCGTAAGTCAGTAAGTGTGACAAAACAAGTTTAAAGATTTAAAAATTTTGGATTGGGCTTGGGCTTAAAATGCCCATAATGGGTCTTGATTGTTATTTTAAAAAAAATAAATTGCAGCTCCCATGTCTGAAGCATGTCCTAGAGGTGTCCTGTCGTGTCGGAAATAAAAAATAATAATAATAAATTAATGGACACGCCAACTTGCGTGTCGGACACATGTCAGGGGCATGTCACTGTCCAACACTGACACTTTGTCATTTTAGAAGTGTCAGTGCTTTATAAACAAAAACTACCAAAACCACCATCCAAGATGGAGGAGAGCACCAGTTTCCAAGAAATTTAAATAAAAAAAAAAAAAAAACGCATTGAAGACTTGCACCACAACCAAAATACTAGAAGAACTCCACAGCTGAAACTGACCAAAATAAAATCTCCATGCGAACACTATATGAGCACCCCCAAACCAAACAGAAAAACCTTCCAAGAAATAAATGTTGCCCAACTGCTTCAAAAGCCAAGCTTTTCCAATATGCTAAAGGTAAAATTTTAAAACATGAGAAATTTGCACAAATAGTTCAATTCCTGGAAAAGAACCACCAAACTATGTTTTAATTGAAGGAGAATGAGAAGGAATCACTTCCATCTGAAAACCACATTGTTCAATCAAAGCAGAGAACTTGGCAGGGATAATGGGAGACAATTTTGCTCGATCATTTTCACCATTCTCAAACAAATTATCAGTACCATCTGCAAAACAAACCACTCGAGTCTCCTTAATAAAATCATCTTGTGCTAGAGAATCCATAATATCCTCACTGCTTAAACTAGCATCTAAATCGTAACCAAAAGGAGTGTCTTTAGGAGATGGATGACTATAAACCCTTTAACAAAATTAATATTTGATCCCAGAACTTTAATGGTTGACTGGCTGAAATTTGAACTATGAGGAAAACGATGTGGACTTTCTGCTGATTGTGAATCAGTTAATAGGAACGTGTACAGGACTCCTCCAAAACATCTGAATTGAACTCAAAATGTTCCTTTGCAAATGATGGCTTCTTTTTTCATCGACTGTAAGAAGTAGGACAATAAAAAGATGGAGAACTTTCAATGTTCACAACCTCTTTACTGCTCTTTAAGTCGACAGGCTGTAAAGAACTAACTGCGGTTTCCTTAGGACAATTAGGGCTCCCTAGAGGAATCAGATTTGCCTTGAGAACAGAATCAAATCTGGTTTCCTTGACTGATTAAATGGGAACATCCTCTCCAACAAAATCAGATACCTCAAACTTTTCTTCATCCCGCTTAAGAGAGATAATTTCATTAATGGGATAAAGACAAAAACCAAAAAGGAAATAAGGATATTCAAGCTTGTGAGACTGAGTGCTATAATGGAAGTCGCACAATTGGTGGAAGATCAAAGCATAGCATCAAAGACTAAATATTCCTCCAATAGTATTACAGCCTTACAGGCTGATGGCCAAAGGTTTTCGGGCCAACCTCTTTTCCACATCAAATGAGACAGTTACATCCTAAAGAATGTATAGAACAAGGGGCTAGAGTGATGCCACAGAGTGAAAGTCAACAGTAGCTCTAAATGGGAGACCTCACTCAAAAAGTTGTTAGATGGATGCTGAGTTACAACGTAAAATTTAAGGGGGTATGCTTTTGATCTACATAGCACCATGGACCATCAAAGCTAGAATAAGGAAATGAAGATATTATTGGTTTAAGAAGACTACAACCAGACAGGGAACAAAATATTGCAGTTAACATGTCAAAGGATCCACACATGTTAACGTCCCAGCTGTAGGGGTATCCCTCTGCTTAGAAAAATGAAATTTAGGTCCTAGATCAAGATGGAGAAATCTTTGCCCACTTAAATTGTTCAATCTAGACTGCTTTTTTACTAGTTGATGAAAGAGAGAAGGATGGGAACTCAAGATTTTGAATGGATTATTGAACTAATCGTGAGACTATTCTAGCCAAACAGACCTAGCAATGTTTTAAGATTCTATATTTTGATCTTCATCTAATTCTTTATGTAATTGTTTATATCTAAGGTTAAATCAAGTTGGAAATTTTAAGCCCCGTATGGTTTGTGGATTACTTTGTAAGCTTTTCCATAAATCAAATATATATGTATGTCTGCTGCTTCCAAGAAACGTTTGATTTTAATTCATATTTTTTTCTATGTTATCATTCATCTTTCTGTGGCTCATCTTTGCAGGCAAAAACAAGTCTTTCAAACAAAAATAATAAAAAATGCACTTTTATCATTCACAATTTCTATGTATATGTAGAGTACATGCAAAGAAAAGAAAAGATCATTACCATATAGCCAATCTTTGAAGTATACATGAAGTGCAGATGATAATTCTCGTTTGCGGTTCTCTTCAAGTGGGGTTTCTCTCAGTATTTGCTTTACTTCCCCCAAAGTCTTTTTCTGAGGGTGAACAAATATAATCAGTCCACTATACAAGGTAATTGAAACCAACAAAAATGAGTTCAAATAAAGACATTCAAAAGCTGAATGCAATTGTTTGACAAATATGCATGCCAATGCAAGCTTAAATCTAATAAGCAAGGTTTTTCAATGCAAGCTTAAATCTAATCAGCAAAGTTTGTTGGACATACATTCCTCTCAAGAGAAGCCAAATAAGCATCTGGCAATGGGAATGGATTGCAGTCAGTAGCTCCAGGAAATTCACCAGAAACCCAGTTCGGAATCTGCAGCAGAGACAGAGCACCATAAGAAAAAATGTAAGACACTCTTTTCCACAAAAAAAGTGCAGAAACCCACGTGACCCTAATAAGAAACTGCAGTGCCAGAATAATATAAATTTGAATCTTAATTTACCGACTCTAGTAGGCTACATCATAAGGTGAAAACAATATCTTTGTCTTATGTCATTTATTTATTTATTACTTCATAGGAACCAAACGAGTTCATTAATCAGTTGATCTAACATAATGGAGATGATATATCCCCAACTAGCCAAGGGGTAACAAAAAGGACTCCCAATCGGTATAAATATGCATAACAGAAGAGCACAGTCTGATTTGATCCTGTAACTCCTCAAGGAAAGAGCACACGCCCTTGAAACAACTTCATGTTTCTTTCACACTGAAGTATCCATAAAAGAGCCACCACACCACTTGACTCAATGTTTTGAACCACGGACCTCTTGGTTCTTAACATACATTGACGCTAGTTGAGCTAAGCTCTTATTGGCACACCACTTGACTTAATTATATCACATTATTGATAAACAGAACAAAACAACTCCAACAAATGGTTGCATGGAAGATTAAATAAAAATACTGCCACCATAACTTTTTCTCCCTACAAGAATAGAAGGCCTACCAAAAAATTTGTGAACTGGTCAGGATCCAGACATGTAGCAGTCTCAGTTTGTACATCAGAGACACCCGCAGGATGAGATAATGAATCATGCGGATCTACAACCCCAAGGGCAAGTGGTTCATCCCATCTGTTCAAAGCTGCCTCGATGCCAACTTCACTCATGTGTTCTCCCAATTGAGAGTAAAATGTATTATATGGCGCCACCTGCAATGAGATATAAAATGTCCAACTTAATGAAAATTTAAGGCAATCCTATTTTCTAGTGAACAATATTAATAATAACTCGCCTGCAACTTGTGATTATCACCAACAATCAGCGGTCGTTGATTTACCCCCAAAAAGAATAAACACTCTCGACAGTTTGCAATGCAAACTCTTTTTGCAACTGTAATTAACTGAACTCGCTCACAATGTTCAACTCTTACAGCCTGAAAAAGAAAAGGAATATATGTAAGAAAGGTCAGGTTATTTATGTCGGGGGAAATAAAAACCACATGAAGTAGGATGAACAAGAATAGAGGACCAAGAGTGCAACCCTCACATCTGATGCGAAATAATAGCATTTGATATAAGAAACAATTTCATTGATGATATGAAATTATGAAAGAAATGGATGCCCCAACAGAGAGATTTCAAAAGACCTTCCTATTTTTTTTAGTACAACAACTGCAGGGACAGAGGGATGGGGATTAAACCTTCAACCTCTACGAAGGAACGTCATGCCAATTACCATTCAAAGCTCATTATGGCTCAAAAGACCTTTCACATTTGAAAGGAGTCTAAAATAAGAATAATAATAGCATATCAATTTCGTTGAAAGGATGAAGAATGTAATACAAAATTGTGCCTGGAAAAACCTATCATGGAACTATGGATTATCCAAAAGAACATAAAAACGATGGATAATGCCACTTTCAACCCTTCAAACCCAAATCATATCCTCCCATAGAAGATCCTATTTACATACTCATCCACATTCCTTCTGCTTCTAATTACTCTTCCAAGTGTGTATATATGTCCTTCATGATTAATGTCAATTGAAGTTTTCTTTTGTAGACTCTTTAGCACAAAAGATGTTTTCCATTAATGGTAGCCTCCACAGATTACTAAAATCTGCTCCAATTGGCATGAATCAAGTTAGATACATGATTCCAGAACAGAGAGAGTATGCTAGCAATGCAAGAGCTATTGAATTTACAATATCCAACAACTCAAAATGCTCTTGAGAAGATCCTCTAATCATGCAATGGGTGGAACGGGCAGATTTAGCCTCAAACTTCCATCAATAGTACTCTCACAACGGGAGGATGTTGGGAGATGGATGTCACACCCTAGTGGGGCCTTCACCACCAAATCCTTAGCTAACATGAATACATGATGGCTCTTGGATCAGACATTAGGTAAAGGAATCAGGAAGGGAAACTATCTCAAAAAGATTAAATTGTTCCTTAGTGACATCCTACAAAGGTGCATGCCACCATTTCACCAAGATGGAGCTCACTCTGCAAATCAGAAGATAAATCTCATTCCATATTTTCATTCATTGCTCCTTCACTCCCAAATACTTGGACAGAATTATCAACACTTTTGGTTGCCCTTTGACTCTCCCAAGAGATGTTAAGGATATCCTCACTCTTGTCTTATAGGGCCACCACTTTAAAAATGTCAAAGCTATGTTGGGTCCACGTCAACAGGGGCTTCTTTTGGGTTATTTGGAAAGAGCATAATCAAATAGTTTTCTTAGACAAAGCACACAATTTTGAAGTGTTCTTTGATCTCGCTGTCTACAATTCAATCTCTTGGTGTAAATTGCCTAGCATTTTTAATTCAAACAGTTATGCTTCTTTTTTGCCCAATTGGGAAAGCCTTTTGCAACCATCAAAGATATCTTGTAAATTTCATACATCATGAAATTGTTTCTTATCAAAAAGAAAAAAGGGGGGAATAGAGAGAGAATCTTCAATGATGCTCTCAGCTCTTTTAACCTTCGAACAAAAGCTTCCAAGAGACTAGTGAAATTGCATCAAACCAATGAATTTAAGCTTTCATTCTGAGAAAATAGTTGGAAGGAAGCTGCAGACAAAGTTTTTGAATAAAACATTACTTAAGACTAAAGACATTGAAACGAAGTCTACTATTATAGAAGCAATGACAAGGTGGCTTACAAGATTCTATTGACAGAGGATGCACCATTGAGGAGAGACATTCATGAGGAGACCTACTTCAGAACCCAAGGATGCATTTTCACTAAATCCAATTTTGGTTTTATTAACGAACATGTAAGATCCTCCATACATTTGGTTTCATGTATGCTCATCATAGAGATACTAGTGTTATGATTGAGGAGTTACTTCTCAATCAGTCTTTTGGGGAGAAGGGCTACTTTTTATGGTTGCTAGGGTGTGCAGCTTATGGGTTCTATGGGGTGAGCAGAATAGTAGTATTTTAGGAGTGGAAAGGGAACCTAGTGAGATTTGGTCCCTCGTTCGCTATCACGTTTCTTTGTAAGCTTCAATTTCAAAAACCTTTTGTAACTATTTTACAGGTGTTATTTTGCAGAGTTGAAGTCACATTTTATAGAGGGTGCTCCCTTCTTTTGTGGGCTTGTTTTTTTGCCTTGTATGCCCTTGTTTTCCTTCATTTTTCTTAATGAAAGTTGTTTTCATTTTAAATAAATAAATAGATATATATATGAAAAACTTGTACCAAACATGACTAAGTCTCACATAATAATGATTCTGCAAGTCTAGCAAAACATAAATTTATTATCTTGCAAAAAAGGTTAAACATAGACTGAAACTGAAATTTGATTTCTCTTTCCTCTTGCTTTGTGGAACTTCCTTCCCTTCAACCTCATGTATGGTTTTGTCTGGCTATGAGGCACACCAGGAGCAGGATCGCAGTGCTTCACAGCTTCGAGAGAGTTCTTTGGTCCACGCGCGATGGAATAGCTTTCTATGGGGCAAGACGAGCCCCCAGCTTTCCAAAATCTGGCCAAGAGGAACCCAAGGATACATTTCCAACCCAAGCGTTTCCAAAATCCTCATGAAATAATGTTAAGACAGAATTTTAGCATTCCTTCTAAAGGGGCTGAAAAGTTAGTCGATCACCTCTAAAGTGTTCTAGGGGGAACAATCTCGAGACTGAAGATACTGAGCAAATCGAACCAAATTTTACTGCCATAGGGCCAAATGGCCAACCATGAGGTGGTTTTATATACTCCTCATTCTCTTTAATGAAGATGCACCATTGAGAGATGAATGAAATTTTAGTATCTTGGCTATAGTGTTAGCGACAATAACTCAATTTCTCATTCTCTCATAGCATAATTTCATTCTAGTATGAGTACATATACAATCTTCAACTTGCCAACAAAAAAATACGTGAAAAAATAGATGATGTAAAGGAAACCAAAAGTTCATTATCACATTGTGTTTCATATATTTACATGTGATAAACAAATTTTTTTTAAAAAAAAAAAAAAGAAAGAAAAAAAACCTTTAAAAAATAAGATTGAACTAAAAGCATTTCTTAAGAAAATTCAAAGTTGATTCTCCAAAAAATTAATGTTAAATTGCTTTGACCTATAGTCACTTTCAAATCACTTCATAGTAATTTGAAATTTATGGAATTACTTTTGGTTGCAGTTCAATCAAACCTGTGATTACAATCATTAAAAAAGATACAAACATATAATTCTTTTATTTAAACACTTTTGTGTTTAAACTAATAGGTGTTAGGAGGGCAATCAAATTTCTATATTGGCTAAGGGAGAGAACTATGGAACATAAGTGAAGACAATTGTCTCAATTGATATAGAACCTTTTAGGCGAAAAAACAAAACAATGAGAGCTCCAGCTCAAAGTGGACAATATTATATAGAATTGTAGCAATATGAATGGGTTCTCTTATTCTCAAGAAGTGATATCAAAGTCATGGTCTAAACCTAATTGTTGTCCAACAAAACCTCAAAGTTTGAACAAAGAAAGAGTGAAGCCTTATAGTCATATGTTGTTGTGGATGAATCCCTAGATTGGATAAAAGGGTGCTCAAGTGGCAAGCAAGTAAAGTAATATCAAAGTCGAGTAGATAGAAAGATCAAGAGTAACCCTTACAAGTTCAAGGGGTGGGATGAAGAGTGCAATAGTAGTTGACACCACGTATATCTCACAATGATATCCATGGTTGTGCTTTACTATCTAATTATAAGATCAAGCTCTCACAACCAGATGAGAGTAAGCGCGCATGAATGACTATTTGAGAAGATATTCAAGTGGCACTTTGTTCAAAGAGAATATTGTTATCCCTATTGATACAATGCCTTTTAGATGAACCAAAAACAAAGTCATAAAAGCTTATGCCCAAAGTGGACAATATCATACTATTGTGGGAATATTTGTGGGTGCCCTTGTCCTCAACAATAGGTATGCCAAACTCACCCTAAATAGAGATTAAATGCCACAATCATATTACTCACCTAGTGCATAATCAAATCCAAACCAACAAAATATGTTTGTCATCTGTTTCATTAAGGAAAACAATGGTATAGCACTGCACTTAATGTTACACATACACAATTAACAAACAGCATCTCATGACAAAATGAAATTACTACTAATCATTACCTTTCCCACAGCTCCAAGTACAATGGTAGTATCAGAACATCCATATATTGTGGCATATCTCAAAGGTGCTAATATGTAAATGACAGATTCATGGCTGTTAAGCACCTGTAAATACAAATAAAATATTAAAAAATAAAGTTCAATTTCACAAAGCACTTAAAGAAATAAAAAGAAGCAGCAGCATAACTCTCTGGGATCAAACTGCATTTCATACTTAAATAGAGATACCAAATCAAGTCAAACAATCATTATCAGTCATCAGTAAAACAAATAAAGATGATTGGCATATTACTCCAAATCTACAAAGCTAGAGAGTTGACTACCTCATTTAGGTAAGCTACAAAATAGTCGCAACTCATGAAGAAATCCCAAGGTTGTTCGATTTTTTAAATAAATAGTAAAGAGAGAAACGCCTAACATATTGTTGTAAACATACAATGATATTACATCCAGAAATGAGTCACTTTTTTGAAAAGGAGAAAAGGCTCACTGTTGAAAACAAAAACAATAACACTACCAATACAGACACTAAGCTTATTATACAGCAGCAACAAAACAATACATTGACAAACCTTCACAGAAGAACCTTTGAGATCAGATGCTTGCTTCACAAGTGAGGACTTAGAAATTCCCTCAATATAACTAGGACCCCTGCTGATGCTACTCTTATTGACTGAACTTGTGGATGCATCAGCCATAGCAACATCTGGGTCTGATGCACCCGATGGCCCATTTTCTTTAAGACAAGCTCTCTCTGAAATATTTTCTAAAGAAGATGCAATGTTTTGCAAAATCCAGTCCAACACTTGAGCTGCTGGCACAGGAACAGCAGGCATATCAGGATCTGAGTTAGCAAAAAATGGAGCATGTTGGCTCAGTTGACTTCCATCAGATCCCTTATCACCAAAATGAACCAAAAACCCGAGGTGCTCAAATCTTTCCACAGATAAAACCTACAAGATTGCATCCAGTCAGCAAAGAAGATATTTTGAAACTTGTAGGTGAAAGCAAAATGGTAGGAATCAAACCAGAATCAAACCATATTCAAATATAAAGGATGAAAATTTACAACACAAACCAAGTATTTCGAGGTACTTGGACCCTCCCTTGAGAGATCACTTCCAAACCGTAATTCACTTACAAAAAAAAACATCTACCCCGTCCCTCACTCCCTCTATTTGTATCAAATCCCTTAACAACTCTCTTCTCTAAGAACTACTATACCTTTTGAACTCAAAGACACAGTTGTACAACCTATAGAATAAATCATGTTCAAGTAAGGTCGTTATACCCTTAATATCATAATAATACTCTAATAGTATTCCAATCACAAAAAACCAAGATAGTAGACTATTTTCAAGTAGACCGGCCATAATAAACAAATAGAAATTCACCCTACTGTTCCAAAATTTCTAAGATTTGTAGTGAGAAAATACAAACTAGGAAAGACATCAGGACTTAAGAATTTAGAAAAAAAAAAAAATTGGCCTCATTATTTGCATGCTTGTTGTGTATAAATTAATAGTCTAAATCAATTAAAGTCAGCCATAAAGCACTTTGGCACCTATAAGAGAAGCCAACTGCAAGTACATAGGAAATGCATCAAAGTTTTAGCACGTTTCAATTAAAAGTTAAAACAAAACTCACAAAAAAGTTCTTAAAATGAGCCCAATGCAAAATGTTAAGACAAGCCATATTAGAGACATTGGCCAAACCATGGATAACCACATTAAAAAACTAAAATATTGACACAGAAAAACCAAAAATAACAATTAAATCTTAGTATAGTTAAAGCTTCATCACAGACTTAACATTGTATCCCCCCTCCCCCCCTCCCCCAATATACATTTCCAATCTTGCGGATTACCAAGGAATCCTAGGATGACCCAACCAACTATCAAAGAAATCTTCAGCCTCACAAGTGCATGAGGTAAGTTCAACTAATAATTGCATTGATGAGGCCAGTCATGTACGACGACTGTAAGAGTGAAATACTACATGCCTGTCTGCAGAGTGCACAAAATTATATTTCTTGAGCACACAATGCATTAGCAGTAAACTAACTGCATTTTGAAACAATTAGATTACCATACTCCTTTTGATTTAGAGATAGCTTCCAGGTTACAGTACAGTTAGGTGCTCATTGAGGGGAACATTGGATGGAAAAAGAAACCAATAAAAAAAAAAGGCACATAACATAAATTAAACTGGAGGTGAAGGGTAACAACAAATTATTTATCAAACACCAGTATTTATTTTTCTAATTTCTCCTGCTTCATCATGGTAGATTTCTACTTTTAAAAAACTAACAAAGGAAGAACATCAAAATATAAATAGATTTTGCTAAGGAGAGAGTTGTAGCCAAAAATTACTAACCAAAGATTCCTCGCCTTCCCCCTCCACAGTCTCTGCCAAGAGAGAGAGAATGTTGGCCAAGTGCTTTTGTAAATATGATAATTGGTGAGCCTCTTCATCCGCCTGTGATGGCATGAATCTACGGCTATTGCTGCGAACAAGCTGCAGTGTAATGGAAGAGATTTGGGCTTACTTTAGCAGTACGCTGATAATGAAGTGATTTATGTGCTGTAAACATTTCTACCATACAGAAACAAAGAGATAATTCTCAAAAATGTGCAGGTACAATGAACCTGAATGGTAAAGCATCTAAAAGTGAATAATCAACTTCCTCAGTTACTTTGCACATCTAAACACCTGCTCGTATGCATGGAAAGAGAGAGGAAGCACTATTTCTACAATGCAGAAGTACTACTGTCAACAAGAAAAGCTCAGCAGAACCATGACAAACAAATGATACTAACAGAGCCCTGTCCAGAAAAAACATTAATCACAAGAAAACATTAGTGTTATTATCTAAAAAGTTCAAGCCCATGGATCATGAACACCAAAACAAGGTCTACTCCATGGACCATCAATGGTTGAAAGCAAGTGATTCAATTTCTGGTTCAGCAAACAAGTTAAAAGTGAAACCTACTTCAGAAAAATAAACAAATAAATGAACTCTAAGCCAATAGAGAAAAATGAAACCAGGCTGTTAAGAAAACAATTCTCTACTGTTAACCCAAAAACCATTGTAACCAAGCACCAAGCAGGTAATCTATAAATGAAAGTACTACACATTCGGAGTTAATAAAATCGAACATATCAAGCCAGTAAACTGAAGCGCTTAATTCCTACCACGTCACATTGTACTTAGGCATAATATAGAATTCGTTAGCCTCATTCACTAAAGCCCGGGCAATACCAATGCAAAACTACCGAAGACGCACAAAAAAAAAAAAAGAAAAAAAAAAAACCACCATATCGAACAAATGACTGAACTCTCAACAATAAACTTATTGCCACCAACACCTATTCAACGATCAGAAACCCCAGAAAGGTCTGAGCAGCAGAAACCCAGATAGAAACTTACCTGCAAGGGCGAAAGGGCGGACAAGTAGCCATCGAAAGCAGAAGTGGAAGGCCAGACATCGGCAACAGCTGCAGAATCCTTATGCGATCTAGGGAGCAGTCTCTTGTAAGATTGAATATACAAGAAGAGAAGAAGATCGAGAACATCGACGCCAACAGAGTCGACATCATCAGGAGTAGCATTGACGAGGGGGTCGGAGTCGGAGTGGAGAACGGAAGCGAGGGTGTCGAGGACAAGGCGAGCATGGTCAATGGAGATCTGGAGGGATTCGGAAATGACGGAAGAGTTGAGGCGGTGGGAAGGGGAAGATTGGAGGAGCTTTTGCTTGAGTGGGATTAGGGTTTGGATGGGGTCGGAGAAGACGAGCTTGGGAATGGGAAGGAGGCCATGTTCGAAAGGCTCACGACGTGGATGGATCAGAGAGATTGGATCTTTTGGTGGCAATGAGGAGGAAGAAGGTGAAGGAGATTGGTCAGTGGGTTCGGTCATGGCGATGCAGAGAGAGAGAGAGAGAGAGAGAGAGAGAGAGAGAGAACGAGCGAGTGAAGCGCAACACAGAGCTTTGTGGAGATGGCAGATCCTTTCAGAGATCAATAACCAAAGGAGAAGGGATGTATTGGGATTATCTGCGGCCGGATCCACGGTTTATACACACATGGCTACACTTGATTCGTCTTGGGATTTTGATGACCAAAGTTTTCTTTTTTTTTTTTTGACAAATTGCAAAGATGGTAATTGCAATTACACCATCAAACTTCAATTGAAAAAATTAGGCCCTCAAACTTCTAAAAAAAATATTAGACCCTCAAACTTCTACCAATGTCAAAATCGGACCCTTAAACATATAGTAGTGGCAGAAAATTGACCTCCAAATAATAAAAATTGGCACTTCAAAATTTATACAATTGTTACAGTTTCTACATTCATATAAATTTGAAAGTCCAATTGTGACACTCATATAAGCTTGAGGGTCTAATTTTTAGTATGAAAGTTTGAGGGTCTAATTATAACTACCATCATACTTAGGGATTGTTTACGAAAGAGTGAGAAACATGTACACGGAAGCAATTTGAATCTAAAACACTCTAACTACATCAATCTTAAGGATTAAACATGCACGTTCATAAACACAAAAAATAGAGTTTTGAAGCTTACATTGTTGTAGCCCAAAATTGAAGCAATTTTCTTGTTAATTCTAATTACAAACACTTTGTAGACAACCATTAGAGTCTTTCGTGTTAATCCCTAGCCTTAGAATGAATTGTGAGATCCAAATTGTGATGAATTTGGAGCAAAACTTGGAGATTGGTGAGAGTTTAGAGTTGAAGAGTTTTAAGGGAAATTTCTTTTGAAATTTTTAGCAATCATCAAAATCATTTGATGTTAAACAACTTCTATTTAAAGAAGTAAACATGCAAATCAAATTACTCCTAATATGACACTAAGTAGGAGACAAATTATGTGGATTTTGATGTGGTTTCATGAGGTTTCGAGGAGAAAATATTTCCTCCTTAAAATTCATGCAAAAGAATTTCCCAAATTCAATTTAAAATGAATTTCTAAAATTCATTTAATAAAAATAAAAATATTTCATTAAACAATTAATATTAATTTAATGTAAAAATTAATTCAAATAATTGATAATTAATTCAAATAATTTAATTAATTATATTAAATTAATAATTTTTTCACTAATCTCGATAATTTCCAATCCGATGAATCTCTATTCATGTAATTAATATTTAAATCATATTTTAATGTTTTCAACTCTCCATTATCATTTAATTCATAATTAAATGACTCTATATTTAACAAAACGTAATACTTACTACCTAAATTAAATTTGAACGTTTCCAAATTCTCTCATCATACTGTTCAAAGATTTAGTCCGATATGTGCTAATAGGGAGACCTAATGGACCTACAGATCATGAGCTCCAACGAACCAAAATTAATCGGTTAAACTCTTTAGCCTAGCTAATTAATATTCGTTAACTACCGGGCTATTCTACTATAGCCTAGTAGTTGTACTTTCCTCACTGTAGATATATTTCTATCTACTTGATATAACCATGATTAGTAAGTCGATCCTTCACAAGTTGTTCATAATTATAGTTGGGTGAAAATTACCGTTCTATCCCTATAATTACACCTTATTCATTAAGTCTCATTGATCTTCTAATGAATAATTAGTTTGGGGTCCAACCTCCAAACTAAGTCCCTCTCGGGCCAATGAGAAGGTGGGGCCCCTTATCCAAGATCCAGAGTCAGTACTTAAGGGTCTACTAACCTAGAATGAGTAAATTCCATCTCGCAAGACTATGTCCCTAGCTATCTACCTGGTCTTATCCCTAAAATGGTTGGCTTATTGAGTTGGCGAACTCGGGTCACTCTCACCCATGCATATTAAAGGATAATCCCAAATAAACAAGAGTTCATAGTTAGCTTAGGATTAAGATCAAGTTACTTAAGTTATCGTATTGAAATAATCAGTCTTAATAGTAAACGAACTTATAAAGTAAAAGTGATTATCTCATGGTTCGATCTTATGCAAACTCATTACATAGGATGCCCCTATGCTCATGTCTTTACATGAATGATATAAGATCACATCGTTCGTATCAAATACAAAGTGAATCGCATCCATAGTGTCTCTAGGATAAGGTACCCAACCTTATCTCTAGACCGTTTTAGTTTTTACTTAAACTTGATCCATTTTTATGTCTACACATAAAGTCTAAGTATTCAAGCTATAGGCAGGGGTTCTTAGTTTATTGGATTTTAGATTTATACGTAACTTACATATTCGATATCATCTATTCTGAATAAACTTCAATATCAACTTATTGAAAATAGAATATGTTTATTATTTATAAACTACGAGTTTTAGGACATAAAACCCAACAATTTATGCAATTTTCCTTTTTTTCTTTTTTGTTCAAATACCATTTTTGTATCTATACTTTCAAATGTCCAATTTTAGTTCTTGTATTTTCATTAAATCTTAAACTTAATCCCTACTACTAATTTATTGCAATTTTTTCATTATATTTTATTTTTTATTAGCATTTTTACTATAAATTTGAAAATATATTCATATATTATGTTTATTTGCATGAAAATAATAATTATTATTTAATCAATTTCAATAAAATTGACTTTCAGGACTAAATTAATCTAATCAAACTTTCAATTTTGTAATTAAACATTTTAAATTAAAAAACTCTTTTGGTCTCAAAATTTTCATGAAGGTAATAATTTAGTTCGTGAACTTTTGTTTGTAACGATTTAGTCCTTATACTTTCAATTTTGTAACAATTTAATCCCTAAACTTTAGTATGTAATAATTTGGTCCTTATACTTTCAAAAGTGTAACAATTTAGTCATAACGTAAAAAAAATTCATCAAAATAAGATGTCATTTTTTATTATTTTATGATGTAGACTTTGTATTATATAAAAATATTAAGTCTCTAATTTGCTTATCAGCTTATTTATGCAAAAAATCTCGTTAAATCTTAACACTAATTTCTACGATAGGGATTACAAATTTTCAAGTAGAAGGATTAAATTATTACATAGTAAAATTTAAGGACTAAATTGTGACAAAATTATAAGTATGAGGACTGAAAATCATTACAACTCAAAGTTCAAGGACTAAATTGTTATTTTTATGAAAGTTTAGGTACTAAAGGTGATTGTTAACCAACATTTTACCTCAATATCGATACGATAGACTTCATGCTAATTAAGATAGGCTCATTTTGGTTTTAATTTTGTTTTTTTTTTCTTTGACAATAAAATGGTGAAATCAAACGTCTAACCTTAATATCAATAATACAAGTTTTATGTCAATTAACCTATACTCTTAACGGCTTTCAATTTTATATTCAATGGGTTTGGGTTATTGCCAAATTTGGGGAAAATAGGAATAGAAGACAAAATTGATGAACTACAATTTGGGCAAATATGGGGAATAATATGTGTCACACTCCCTCCTAGATTAACATCTTTAACTAGAAAGGAGACGTGAAGACATCAAATATCACCCTTTTGTGACACTTACAACCCGTCTCTTCAATTCTTAACCATCCACCCATACCAATGCTTAAAAAGCAAGTATGTCTACACATTACGAAATTTAATTAATTGTTTTAATGCTTGTATAGATTCGTTTACATGAATACAATGATCCTTTTATCCCAATTCTAACTATTGAAGGGAAAATCTATCTTGTGACAGACCTCAACTTCAAGTAACAACCAGAACTCCTCAGCTACCAGAGGAAAAGAAATAAAAAGAAAAGAATGAGCTAGAAGCTCAATCTGTAAACAACAAATAAGCATAGGGTTCTTCTCAACCCTTATTAGTAACACAAACTTAGACATCAACGCATTATAATGAGGTTTAGACTTCATTACCGGTTATCTCTCTACCGTATTCATTCCCTGCTAGTTCTACTATATGCAGCAGACTGTCATTTCCGCTGTGTGTACATAGACCTACTTCTTATGGGCTCAGAAGCCAGACCCGTCGATCTTCTAATCATCCCATGTGAGGTTCTTCTCACAAGCCCAGAATCTAGGTCCTCTGACCATCTTATGAAATTCTGCCACAAGCTCAGATTCTAGATCTGAAGATTCTCTGACCATCTTATTCGTAATGACGCCATATGCTCAAAAACTAGATCTAAATATCCTTTGACTATCCTGTGAGGCATTCCTTTTTCTCCACCATATAAACATCATTACTGTATGGAATTAACATTAACTTCTGAAAGAAAACCACTCACATTTACAAGTAAGGACTTTAGCCTCTAAGTCCTCTTAACCTCATCTCGGATCCTTTACTCTTCTAGAACCTAGCTTGCCCTACACCTATGAGCACACAACTAGACTTCTGGCTTTAAGAGAACAGCAACAGGCACTCGGAAAACCAAATGAACACCCAAAACACCCTTTTGGACGTTTGTCTGGACGCTTAGACACAACTTTTTGGACGCTTAGATTAGTGTTGGATGCCTGGTCTGCTTGAGTTGGATGCCTAGGTGCTCCTTATTCCTTCCATAATCAAAACTCTTCCTTTCCTCTAAGCTCTCTTTGTAAAATTTGCTTATAATGAATTGTGTGTGTGAGATTTCCTTTGTTCCGACATTCTATTTATAGGCTTAAGAATTATCCTTGTCATCCCAATTTCACCTCAAAGCTTGACACCTTCTCACTAAGTGGCCTCAACATGCATGAGCCAACACACCTCTTCATGCATGCTACCAATTCCACCTTCAAATGTCTAAGTGTCCAACCAAGGTGAAACTTTACCTTAGAGTTCACCACCTCTTACTTTGACACTTAGTCAAATTCACACTATGTTGTCACTTAACTTCCTGAGGCATGCGTCCAACCTTAGTTACAAGGGTGATAGGTTGAATTCTTCATATTTTGCTTCATGCTTCCAACCTTCTCTTCCAACACTTAGTCAAATTTTCAACCCGTAACCTATGAGTCCAACATTTTAGGCCTCAAGTTCACCTTATAGTGCCAAGTTCACCTCCTAATACCAAGCTAAAATTCACCTCATAGTTTCCATTTCAAAGCATAGTTAACTTCCATTTTCAAAGCATAGTCCACAACTTTTAAAGGTTATAGTGTAGTTTTCTCTTATCAACTTCTATAACTAATTTTCATCTCATAATTCAAACTTAGACAAACTCACTTTCTCCCTTTTGAGTTCAACGTCTAGCCCTACTAACACCCTAAAACATTTTCTAACTCCACAAATCATACTTCAACTCAACTCATAGGATCCTTGGAAGTTTTAGGTGTTACAATATGACCCATTTTAGCAAATTTTGGGGTAAAGAGTTGTGAAGTGGGGGAAGCTATGAACTCTTAGGACCCATAGTGTAAATAATTGATAAAACATGAAATTGATGTTTATTAGTTGTGGGGCCCATGAACTCCTCGAACCAAACAAGGATTGGAGTTCACAACTTTACTGTTGCAACTCCTTGGACCATACACCCTGTTATGGTGGATTTTAAATTTATTGCCTAAACTTTGATAGATGTAAAATGTCCATGTTGTCTCTTTTTAGTAAAGACTCTCATTAATTATATTCAAAACTCCATCTTTTCTATTCCACTTTCTCTCATCTCTCTATTCTTTTCTAAATTTCTCTCTAGTTTCTCTTAATCTCTTGTATCTTCAAGTTTCTCTCAAGCTAATTCTTCCCTTTTCTCTCTCTTGTGATAAAGTTTTACAATTTTGTTATTTGTTATAGGTTTTGGGTTCTCTTACTTTCAGTTATAGTTGAGCTAGGTTAGATTGTTTTTAGTTACATTTTTATGGTATTTTGGTCTCTTATATCATCTCTAGGTATTTGATTTGATCTTCCAAAATATATATATATATTTATATATATATATATATATATATATATATATAAATGAAAATCATTAATTGGTAATTTCCCACATTGCATAACTGTGACAAATGTGACCCAAAAGATCATAATAAATTAATCTTATTGCATACACTGAGAAGTCAATTGTACAAGATAAATAAAAATGACTTATTGTTCGTCCTGTAGAACACTTTAATTATTTTACTTCTTGTTTGTGATGAAATAAACCATGGAAAATGTTTCATAACCTATGTAGACTCGCTCCAAAGCCCCATAATCGTAGATAGAAATGTGTCTCAACTCAATACAATATAGGTAAGGTTTAAGATTTATTATGCTGCAAGATAATTGTAAGATAAAAGACAACACTTAAAATTACATGAAAAAGTTCCATAACCTATATAGGCTCGCTCTAAAGCCCTTATAAATATGCAGACAAATGTGTCTTAATACATTAAATATAGAGGCTAAGTTTTTTTTTTTTTTTTCTTTTGATGGTGCAGGATACTTCCAAAGATAAAAGACAACACCGAAAATAACATTAAAATATTTCATAACTTGTATAGACTCACTCCCAAACCCCAATAAAATGTGCATACAAATGTGTCTCACTACATTAGAAGTAGGGGTTGTGATTTCATATTATGTATGATATTTACAAGATAAAAAAACATCAATTGAAATGTCATAAAAGAGTTTCATAACATGCATAAACTCACTCCAAAACCTCTAGTAATGTGCATATTATTGGGATTAGTGCCCTAAATCTCGTTGATCTCGTAGTTTATGACCTTGCATAAATGAATTGTTTTATTAATAAAATAAAAAGTTATTTTATTTATGCATAACTCACTCCAATAAACTAAGATCCAAAGTTATTTAATGTAACTTAAATAGTATGTGATAGACATATAAGTGGATCATGTTCAAGTAATAACCTAAAAAAGGTCTGCAATATATGGATAAGGTTGGGTGCCTTATCCTAGTGACACTGTGGATACGACCCACTTTGTAAATGTTACAAGAGTTGTAAGTGTTATAAACGATTTGATTTAAATTGTTCATGTGGAGACATGTGAGTGTGGGTATCCTATATAAAGAGTTTGTATAAGACCGGACCACAAAATAATTAATCTCTTTTTATAACACCGTTGACTGAAGAGGTTAACATTTTATAGAATGATCGTGTAACTCTATCTCAATCTTGGGTGAGTTATGAACTTTTGTCTATGAGGACAATCCTTTGATTTGTATGGGTGAGAGAGACTTATGTCGCCAACTCAATAAGTTTACCATATTGGGGACTTGTTCAACTAGGGAGCTGGGAACATAACTTTCACAAGATAAAATTCACTCCTTCACATCTTTAGGGTAAGTAGATGAATTTCTCTCTTAAGGGTTTATTCTAGGTCTTGAACAATGAGGTCTCACCCCTCTCACTGGTTCAAGAGGGATTTAGTTTATAGTTGGACTCTAAACTGATTGTTTATTAGATTGATCAATGGTACTTAAGGAGTAAGAGGTAATTACAAGGGTAAAACGATAATTTGACCTAGTTGTAATTTATGAGCAATTCGTGAAGGGTCAACTTACTAGTAACGATGATATTCATGGACATAGAAATTTATCTACAGTGAGAGTGCAGTTGTAGGTCTTTAGTGGAGTGACCCATAATTAATGGATGTTGATTAATTTAATTAGAGGTTTAATTAATTAATCTTGAATCATTTGATTTTCTAATTTGTAGGTCTATTAGGTCTCATTGCTAGATTACTAAGGATAAAACAAGAATCATTTAGTTTTGGATTAATTTGAATTGTTCAAATTAAATAAGGGAACATAAATTAATTGTATGAGATGCAATTAATATAATGTATATGGATACATTATAATATAAAGTTAATTTTAAATAAGATTTAAAATTAAAGTTTATAATATAAGAGAGATATATATTTGAATAAGATTTAAATATTAATTATATGGATGAGATTAATATAAAACTATAGGTTAAAATTAATGTGAATGAAATTCGTATTAAAACTACAGGGTATGAGAGAGAATTATATTTGAATACGGTTCAAGTATAATTAAATAAATGATATTTAATTTGTTAATTAATTAATATTATTTAATTATATATTAAATTAGATTTAATATAAAATTAAATAAAAGTCAACTCCGATGGGGAGTTATCCATTGTGTTGTAACTCCCTCTCCAATTAACTTCTCTTTTAATTATGAATTTTGAAAGAAGTGAAAGAAGGATGATTAATCATACCAAGCAATCTAAAAAATTATTCTATAAAATTCATCTTCCCTTCTCTAAAAGTTGGATCCCACCTGAAGGGAATTGAATCCCGGTGGAAGCGTGTGATCGCGTTCTTTGATTTATTGAAAGAATTTAAAATACAAAAAAAAAAAAAAAAAAAAAAAAAAGTGTAAAATAGCGTGTTATGACATTCAAGAGTTTAGTTCTAAAATTTCACAAGGCTTAAAAAGCAACGGAGGAAAGCACGAGTTAATTGCAAACTTCACGTGGAAAAAATCAACGACCTGGAAAAGACAATATATTATCTTGGCAAATTTTGTTTGCTCATTAAAACTGTGTCTACTATACTATAAAATTGAGCAGGGAAAATCTATGAAAATAAATTACTTTCAAAAAAAAATTTCAAAAACCAACCCTAAAATATAAAACATACGAGAAAACAATATATAATTTTGGGTGCTCATTCTTTGTGATTTAGAGATCCAATTTCTACCACTATTATAATTTGAGCATCCAAATTTAACGCCCTAAAAGTTTGAAACTCAACTTGTAAGTTTGAAGGTGTAATACAATTACCACCATTTTTGCAATTTGCGGAAGAAAAAAAGGGTCATTCGTCCCATCCNCAAGGATCCAGTTTGTGAGAACCACTTCTTTGAAAGAATGGAAATAAGAATTTTCTTAGAATTTTTCTAAGAAAATTGGGAAAATTAGTAGAGGAAGATTTTTAGAGTAACCGTAGAGATTATTCTCTTAGAGAGTGTTCTATGGAGGCTCCCAAGGCCCTATTTATAGAACTCTATGGGTTACTCCTAATTCTATTAGGATAAACCATCTGCAAAGATTTTAAATCAAATATTTAATAGTATTCAATATTAATAAATATCTACCTAAATAATATCTCATATTAAATGATTTAAAATATTTAAATCTTATTTAAATATTTACTTTATGCAGAATCTTTAATTTGGATCTTATCCAAATTAAATAATTAATTATTTGAATGCAATTCAAATCAATTAATTAAATTTTCTCCTATCTATTTATATAGATTTTATCCAAATAAATAATTAATTATTTGAATTATATTCAAATAAATTAATTCTTCATATTATAAAGTTATAATTTGAATCACATTCAAATATAATTTATAATAAATCATGCAATTAATTGTATCTAATACAATTAATATTTTCCCTCATAAATTTGAACATTTCAAAATTTTCTTTCAACATAGTTGATCCTTGTTGGTTCGTAGTGAGCTAACAAGGCGATCTTATAGACCTACAGATCAAAAGCTCCAATGATATAAGATTAATCGCCTAAACTCATTACCCACATTACTCAATATTCGTTAACCGTGGGTACACTCCACTAAAGGTTACAACTGCACTCTTCTCACTGTAGATATATTTCTGTGTCCATGGATATACACCTAGTCCTTCATAAGTGTTCGTAACACCACCTGGGTCAAATTACCGTTTTACCCCTAGGTTACTTCTAAATCCTTAAGTATCAGTGCCCTCTAATGAACAACTTGTTTATGGTCTAACCATTAAGCAGAAATCCCGCTCAAGCCAGTGAGAGGGTAGGGCCCTTTACTTAAGTCCCGGAGATACCACTTAAGGGAACACTTATCTACTTATTCTAAAAATGGGAAATGAGTGAATTTCATCTTGTATAATTATGTCCCCAGCTCCCCATTCGGTCTTATCCCCAAGATGGTAGGCATATTGAGTCTGTAAATGGCCACTCTCAACCATACAAATTAAAGGACAATCCCTCGTGGACAGGAGTTCATAATATACTCAAGATTAAGACTAAGTTGCCTAGGTCATCCTATTGAAATAGAAACCAAATTAGTCAATGGAGTTACATCTAGTGATTACTATTTCGTGGTCCGATCTTATGCAAACTCATTGCATAGGATACTCCCACTCGCATGTCACCTACACGAACGCGTTAGATCATTGCGTTTGTATCAAATATAAAGTGGGTCGTATCCATAGTGTTACCAGGATAAGGTACCCAGCCTTATCCCTATACTGTAGATTCTTTAGACTGTATCTTGAACATTGATCTCCATATGTCCCCATATACAGTTCAAGACTCATAAAACAACCTAGGATGTTAGCTTATTGGATTTAGGGTTATTAAGACAAAACAAACAAAAACAACTAATAATGCTTATTGAAGTAACACATTAATAACTCTTTATTAATGATTTAATTACGGTCAAATTATTACATTTACAATCTACGAGTTTGAGGGCATAAAACCCAATACCATTATCCCGTTCTTGCCTGAGAATAACAAGGTAACGCTAATGTTAGTGGCCATTCAATTGGTTCCTGATCGATGAAGAGGTTCGAAGTTCGTAAGAGGTCGTACAGGAAGGATTTTTGTTGAAGACAGTCTTCAAAGGTAAGATTTCTTTCTCCTTTAAAAGCATGCTTAATTAGAATGTATCTATACTTCTCTATGTTTTTCTGTGTGTTCGAAAAGTAAATTAAAAGCACATGCTTTTGCATTGAGATTCGATCCCTTCACATACAAATGTTTCTTAATACATTAAAGGTAGGAGTTGTGATTATTTATGCTGCACGATTAAAATAATGTCAACCAACCACAAAGGATGCTTGAAGATGAAATCTTTGAAAGATCCTTTAACTGCAGAGGATGCTTCAAAGGATAAAGATAAGATGGTCAAAATGTCTTCTTAGGAGCAACCAGTACATAATCAACTAGGAGTAAGCAACATGGTTTAGCCACCTATTATAGCTCCATCTTAGGTTGAGTTCATTGGTCCATAGATTCAGTAGTGTGTCATTACAAAGTATGACCTATGTTCCCAGTTAATATCGAGTCATTTAAAGTGTCCAAGAATTAGAAACGATTGAGCATAGTTGATGAAGAAATGCACAAGGTGGATACACCCATAAGCCCAAGAAATTCTTCATAGGCCTTGCGAAGAACACATGGATCATAGGTTATGCAAGTACCCTGTACATTATATTTTTGTTTTCTTTTAATTTTAGAGGTTTTTAGCGCATTTAATACATACTTTTCATAAATGTAGATTATGGTCTTGATGTAAACCCGACTTTTACTTCCATGTACTTAAGCTAAGTAAGTTGATAGAATGTTGTGGACTTAGGCAAAATTTTCCTTGTTTAGGCTTGAAGAGGCGTGAAAAAGAAAGTGGTTCAAAGAGGCTTTTGTTGTGGACTTAGCCGTGGAAAAGGTTCCTAGCAAGGGCCAAGGCGTGTAGCTTGAGAAGAAGAGTAGCCGAGTGTTATGGAGAAGTGTGGTGTACTTGGGTTGTACGTCTTTGCGTGTGGTCAGCATTGAGGGAAGAAGTATGTGAAAATTTTGGCTAAGTGTTGGAATAGGGTGAGGAGAATCAATGGATAGCTGAGCTTAAGGGTGTGTGATCACTTGTAAAAATACAAGTTATTATAGTCACTATTTGAATTAATTAGAGTAACTTTAGAGCTAAACGCATGATTTTGGTAGTTGAATTATGTAAAATGTATCACCATGCGTTGACACTATTTACAAAACAAAATACCTGAAAAATTATGAGCTTTTCTGTCCTTAACGCAGGATTAAGAAGAAAAGAAGCCCAAATAACCCAAAGACTAGAGACGAAGTTGCTCCGAGAACAAATGGAAACCCATGCGTCGAAACTATGCGTCTGAGACCATGCGTTGAGACCATGCGTCGATACCATGCGTCGAGGAGAGTAAATACGGACACCTGGGCAAAAGTTGTTAGGTCATTATGAAAAAGGACAACACGTTATTAGATCATGGCAGAACCAATGTACCTACAATGTAAAAAGTCTACACAGCAGGGCAGGGAATTTAATGCAAAGGTGTTAGGCCATCATGAACTTCAACTTTTCAACGCCTATAAAAAGCCCAAAGCTTCAAAGGAAGAGGAGGGGAGAAAAACTAGTTCAAGAAGCAAAAGCTTTGCACAACTCCCCCACCATAACCAGCCTCCACTTCGAGCTCGTCTGAGAAAAGGATTCTGAGAACTTTCAGAATCATCTCCCAATGAGTGAGAACCTTCACCCTATGGATTTTATGTATCAGATAGCAACCATCTCAAGCCTCCATGAAGCAAGAAGTTGCTAGTGGTGGCTTGAACCCGTCTAGCGCCTTTCGGTTGGGGCCCACCCCGGGGGACAGAAGAAGTATGCCCTTTTTCAATTTGAGTTCTCTGTAAGCCATTGAAAGAAAGGTTGGTGAATCCATTGGAAGTTCCCTGAGCTCCTTCTTTTATTTCATCAATGTTATTATTAACTTGTACAGTTCACCCTCTTTGGCTCTAGCTAATTCTCTTCCATTTCTGTTTATTTTCCATTTCCCTCATATTTACTTATGTTTTGTTAATGACATTCGAGAGAATGGATTGTTTTCTTAATATAAGTTTGATTGACGACTATCTTCCATTTATTTCCATATTAAATATCTTACACCATGTTATTTGAATGCTAAATGGGTTAGATGTTAGAGTTAGTTTTTCTTAAGCAATATGAAGTATGTTACATCCTGATGAATGCATATCATTAACTTGCATAGCATTATCTGACAAACAAATGTAGTAAGCACAACTGTCTAGCTTGAGAGAGTAGATGGTTAATCTTTAGCATTTATCAAGACTAGATGAAGTGCAGAGATGTAGTTCATTTTTTGCCAACGCAAACTTACCATGCGTCTTAGAGATAAGATTAATCTGGCGTCGAAACATCGAAAGATGGATTCACAAACTCAGTTTGTTGGTATGTATTACTTAGATAGGCTAAAGTAACAACTAGCTCCTGCATTAACTCTACCTTTATCGCATGGTTCCATTCATTCTCAACGCATGCTATCTAACACTAAATGACATTTGAAAAATCATCATCGCGTCCACCTCATTGTTAGTTGTTGGAAATTTTATTCATTCTTTATGTATAGTTATAGATACATACAAATCTTGCACATATTAGTTGTATAGTCCACCGCATAATCAAGTATCTATTCTCAATGCCTAGTTATTACAAATCCCTGCGTTCGACCCTGGACTCACCAGGAAACCTATAAGAGCTTATACTTGGGCTTCTTATAGGAAAACTTGCTTAATCATTATCATACGTGAGTAATTCTCGACGCATCCTTATACAGAAAATGATAACATCTATTTTTGTGCAACATGCTATGAAACTCAAATGTAAATCGAAAATAAAAAACAAACAAATAAAAAATCCAATAACAACAAGTTTTTGGCACCGTTGCTGGAGATTTGAATTAATAATTTAGGTTTTAAAATATTTTCTTGATCTATGGAGAAAATCTCAATCTTGGGCCGTACAGAGCGTATAGCCGAAGACGCAACTGACAGTTTATGAACAAAGAACAACCTGTGCTCATTTATGACCTTGAGATCGAGAGAACCTTTCGAAAAAGAAACAGGACATTTCAAAGGCGGCGACAAGTTTACAGAGAGAAACAAATGGAAAATCAAGCAAACAACGCCAATCAGCCTTTGAGAGTGAATAATGGGGCTAATGACAGGCATGACGGGGCAATGGACCATGCATTAGCCCAAGCGCAGCTTCAAGCTCAGTTGCAGAATGATCAACAAACTCATCCTATTCTATTGGCACATGTTTGACCCTGGATTCACTAAAAAACCTATAAGAGCTTATACTTGGGTTCTTATAGGAAAACTTGCTTAATCATTATCATACGTGAGTAATTCTCGATGCATCCTTGTACAGAAAATGATAACATCTATTTTTGTGCAACACGCTATGAAACTCAAATGTAAATCAAAAATAGAAAACAAACAAATCGAAAATCCAATAACAACAGTGTGTGTGTATGATGCGGGCATGAGTGTCCTTAAAGGATAGACAAGCCATTTAAAGTAGGTGAACATGTGTTGAATGATGCGTCCTTGTTGAGGTTAGTAAGAGGAAATGATGCATTCCTAGTGTGTAGACAAGATGGGAAGATGCGTCTTAAGTGCTTGGTTGAAATCATTGGCAAAAGGTAGAGGATGCGTTTTTGGGTTTGTTGGCAAGAAGGCATGATTCGTCTTTGATGCTGATGGTGAGGGGGAGGATGGATCCTAAAGGGGCGTCCATCAGCCAAGAGGAGGCTGCGTGTAAGGTCTATAGCCGAGAGGAAGGAAAGAACTTTTAAGGGTGATCAACATAGAGAAGGTGTCTTTGAGGGATGCATTCATGACTTCCTCCCAATTGGATAAATATGACAATTAAATATCAATTAAGTCAGATTAGGTGTCAAATTAAGGTTGATTGTGGCATTGGTAAGCAAGAGTTGTCAAGCTGAAGTTTTGCATGAATTTCTAGAAGAGGCTATAAATAGGAAGTCAGACGTTGAAGGTTAGTTTGTGTAAATTACTCGTGTTATGTAAGAGTTTCTTCAACCAAAATTCTCCTAAGTGAGTCTAGTTTCAGAGTGAGGGCCGCCAGAAGGGAATTCGTTGAGGAAGAAATCAAAATTCGTCGAAGATTCAAGGTTGTTCAGGCTGTCGAGCAATTTGGAGTAGAGTGGAGAGAATTGTTGACATTTGGCAAACGAAAAGAAATTAGAGGTTGAAATTTTGAGGTAAGCTAGTTAAGGCATCTATCTACAAGTTTGTAAGAGGAAGCAAAGTTTAATTTTGGCTAGAAACTTTATTTTTGACCACTTGAAGTGTAAACAGTGGTTTGGAGGCCATCGGGTTTGTTTGGGCCAAGGTTGAAGACGACAGACGTGCAGGAGAGCTTAGGTAGTGGCCGAAGGTAAGAATTCATTTGAGGTTATTTTAAGTGTTTTGGATACTCAGTGGGTCGGCTGACATGCTGATAACTTGTAGAAATACAAGTTATTGTATTCTTTATTTGGAGTAATGAGAGTAATACTAATGATAAACGCATGATTTTAGCACGTGAATTATGTAATATGACTAACTTTGCGTTTATTATATTTACAAAAGCATCTATCTTAGAAATTATGTGTTTTTACCTTTTTGAACGTAGGATAGAACTAAAAAGAAACCAAACATAATCGGAGCATAAAGGAAAGGATGCTGCTAGATTCATTGAGGTCAAAATGTTTGAAGATCAACACGTCGACTACCATGCATCGAGAAGAAAAAGTGAATTAGACGCTTGGGTGGCAACTGTCATGTTAATATGCAATGGATAATTGACTGTACCATATTATGACAGATCCAATGAACTGAAGACATGAAGAAGTTTGCGCAGCTGGACATGAAATTTAATGCAAAGGTGTTAGCTCATCATGAAACCACCTTTTTAGACGCTTATAAATAGCCCATTGGACTTCATGTTCAAGGCAGAGAGGAAAATATACAGTGGTGAAAGTTCTACCCAAATTCTCTCTCAACCTCCATAGCCACCCTCCATGTTGAGCTCTTCTATGAGAAGATTCTGAGATTTTCAGAGTTGCCTCTTAGAGAGTGAGAATCCATCCCCTGTACAAATCATGTCTCAGATAACCACCATCTCAAGCCTCCAAGGAGTAAGACATTGTCATTGGCGGCTTGACGACTTTTATTTCCATTCTATCATTATGAACATCCTTTTTGCTTGTATTTTGTTAATGACATTCAAGAGATTTGCTCATTTTCTCAATACAAGTTTGATTGAAATTAATCCTCCATATATTTTCATCTTTAATACTTTACACCATGAATGTTGAATGATTAAAGAGTTAAGTGTATGAATTTAGCAATTCCAAGTTTTACTGAGAATGCTTTCATCTTGATTAAATTGGTACTCCAAACTTGCCTAAATCTATCGAACAAATAGGTTTAAGTAAGCATAACCATTTGCTTGAGGGATTATGTGATTAATCTTAGACATTTAACAAGAAAAGAATTGGCTTTAGAGATAAAGTTCAACTTTTGCCTGAAGAACTCACCATGCGTCTTAGAGATAAAATTAATGTGTGATTAGAGCATCGAGAGATGCGTTCTTAATATCGAGTTTGGTGCATGAAAAATTATTTAGGCAACACTTAGGAAACTGCTAACCAAGTTATCTTAACGTTACTTTTCTTATGGTTTCATCTCCTTTCTCAACACATGCTGTCTGAACATAATGTGTACTTGACAAATTCATCCATTTCCATCCCACATCATCATTCCATTTGTTTATGCATCAATTCTTTATGTATAAAATTAGCTTTAGAGAATTCATTCATGAACATATTGATAAATTTGTACAGAAGAATGCACCAATTAAAGAACAGTCTCAACGCATAATTATTACAAATCCCTGTGTTGACCTTGGACTCTCTAGGAAAACCTATTTAAACTTGCACTTGGGTTTTTATGGAAAAAATTGCGTTTAAATGTATACAACTTTTGAGATTTTCAACACAGCATTAGGCCAATATGAACATAATAACACTTCATACACACTTTCAACGTGACATGCCACTGACAATGCGAGCATGCAAGCAATTGGGCAAGGCGTGCTGGTGTGCAGAGTAGGTAGATGATGCGAGCATTGGGTGTCACACACTCCTTCCCAGGTGCCCTCTTAACCTAGGAGAAAGTGTGAGGACAGCAGACACCGACCCTCTTATGGCATCTACTATCAACCTGTTCAATCCTCAAGGCTTCTCCCAGCACCTAATATATAGTTTATAAATCATAATTGAACATTAACCTCCAACTTAGGATAAAATAGATACAAGTACAGACTTCCATTTAAACCTATAAGTAACATAAGATTATGAGCTCCCACTCTTTAACCCTTTACATGTACAAAACATGACTTATTTACAAATATTTACAATGTACACACACTAGTGGCAAGCCCAGACGAGTTGTTGTGTAGGCTAAGCACCCTGGTTTCGCTTGCTACTTGAAAAACAGAAAAACGAAGGAAAACATGAGCTAGGTTGCCTAGTGAGTGACAAGTTCAGAAAATCCTTACTTAACACAGGAATATGAAAAAACCATGCAAAAAAAAAAAAAAAAAAATCAGTGATAAAACAATAAATAGTTCATCTCCAAGCTCAGGAAAAACATGCTCGATAAACGATATTAAAACCATATACATTTCATCCTCAAATACCATAAAACAAAAATTCAACAATAGTCTGAAAGATTTTCCTTAGTTGAGGCGGAGCGAAACTTAACACTACTCAACGTCGAAAACAACCTTAGTTGGGGTGGAGTGATCTCAACACACCTAACGTCGATTAACCTTAGCTGTGTGGAGTAATCTCAACTCAACAGCGTCAAATATACCTCTATGTGCACATAGAAATCATAACCTGGGTTGCTCGTATATCTTCTTAAGTCTTTCAGTATCGGGTCCCATATACAAGATTTAAGCCTCCTATATGCCTTCTCTGTGTCCTTCGGCATTGGGAACCTTTTCCATATTCAGACTGCTCATATGCCTTCTCTGAGTCCTTTAGCATTGGGAGCCTTTCTAAAACATAATCTAAAAAGAATGTGCTTTTAGAAATAACAAGATAGTAATCACGAGTTTATGACGTCTTAAAACTTCACACCATCAAATATCATGCTTCCCTAAAATTGAGAATTATAAATAACATGTCTTTCATAAAACTTGTTTAACAACTAGCATGGTCTCGAACAATTTTCAGTGCAAAACACATAATATCCACATGCTGGAAAACACATGCTTACTTCAAAACAAGTAGTCATAGTTGCCCAATAAAACTCGTGAGAATATAAACATTAGAGCATGCTTACAAACATACTAGCGCATCATGGAATCTTTGTATAAAATAAATATTGTTTTAAATAAAATTTGTCACTCACAACCTGTCCCGGGCTCTTAATGGATTATAAGTCTTTCATAGCTTTTCTCAGCTTGAAATGACATAATTTCTTTTGTTAGATTCTTTAAGATTTCCATTAAGGTGTAACAAATATGCCTTAAGCATTAATGTAAAGCTCACTAGCGATACCAAACTACTTAGCAAAACCAATCAATTAGTGAGACCTAGTCAACTAGCGAATTCCGTACTAGCGATACTAGATAAACAAATGAGATCTGTACCAATGAAACCAAGCAACCAACGAGATTTACCTAACCAGCGAGATTTGTGAGACAAAAAAGGCCAGCGAAACTTAGCGAAACCAGCGAGATTTGTCTTGCTCCACGCCCAGAGTGTTGCTGTCTTTACCAGCGAGACTTGTCTCACCGGAGCTTTTGTCTACACTTTTAACTGCTAACAATAGCATTTCCAGCCTGAATTAGAATTTACTTCCTCTTATAAACTTGTAGAGAAATGAGTTAAAGCTTACCTCCAAATTTCAGGGTCTCATGCCCCTTCGTTTGACGGATAACTCAAAATTTCTCCACCTTGCTCTAGATTACTCGAAAAATCACACTAGTCAATTCCACCCACAATTCCACCTGTTTCCCTTCACATTTAGCTCAAACATTTTTCATAAAGGTTGTTAAGAAATGAGTTAACTTACTAACATCAAAGTTTTAGCTCCAAACTTGATCTCTACAGCTCACTGTTCTCTATACATCAGACCTTGTGCAAATTGCTCGAATTCCTGAACAACTTAACCTTCTCTTCGATTTTCCCCCAGTTTTTCCTTAAAATTCTACTCCAAACCACCTAAATCTTCTTCTTCTTCTCCCTGTAGATGCCTAGCTGAAAAACCACAAAGTTTGGCTTTGAGGGATATGGAAAGTCAGCAATGAAAATGGGGGAAATGATTTCCCTTCCAATTTCATCTCTTCCACCGCCTCATTCTCCACTTTTTCTTCTTCTTCTTCTTTTTTTTTTTTAATCCAAAAACTTAATTTTGATTTATAACTTTCCTATTTACTTAGTAACAACAAAGTAATAATAATAGTACCATTATATTATTACTAACGATAATCATAATTCTTAATAGCATCTTTCACTCTTGGTCTCAATGGTGATAAACCTCTTGAGTCTTTTATATTCTAGTTGACATATCAAAATATATTCCAAGCTCTATTTATCTCATAAGGATTTAGAATTAACTTACCAAAAGTACTTTCGACTTAATCCATAAGTATATCTTCCTCGGCTTTCCTCCACTTCTTCTTTCAATCTAGACAAGGAAATGCAAATAAGTCCACAACCCATTACATACTTAAGTTAAGTGCTTAGAAATGAAAGTAGGGTTTACATCGGGTAAGTAGAAGATTGACGCCCTGTTGGTGTGAGTAGCCGTGGAATGCGCATGTGCCCTACCTCTTTTGAGGTTATTCCGTCTGAGTGTGTGTGCGAGCTGCCGCCCATAGGTTCCAATGTGTGCGGAATAGTGAGATTGTGCATAATCTATCGTATATGGGCTAGGCAGACTGTGCATGAGCTATGTGGGACTATAGGACATGCCTAGGGGCAATTTGCTATATTTGGCTTCTTTTAAGAAGTTTTTGATTGTGGGTGAGTCTTTTTGTGTTGAATTCAATATTTAAAACTCAATTGACTTAATTTATGAATTGAGAGGATTTTAAGGAAGCTTAACAAAGAAAGTTAATTTATTTCAGGCCGGGAAGAGCTAAAGGAAGTGTATAAACCAATTCCCGAGACAAGTAGTGAGTGACAGTTTTATTTAAAAGGAGTTTTACTTATTCATTGTGTCTAGAATGCTCAAGAATGTTTACAAAGCATGATTTAAAGTATATTTCCTCACAAGATTTTCTTGAGTAAGCATAAATTTTCAAGCATGATTTTAGATTATGATTTATAGTTGAATTGAGATTGGAAGCATGTTGTTTAATTATTCCAAGTTTTATAAAGCATGTTTGCCTGATAGTTGACTTAAGGAACTCTGAGATTTCATGAACTCCTATTTATTATCAAATTGTTTTCAAAGCATGCTAGTTTTTGGAACATGTTATACATGAGACTCAATATTGAAAGACATTGAAAAGGCATATGGGCAGCCCTAATATTATTATGGGACCCCAGTACTGAAGGATATGAGAAGGTACATGGACAACCTGTGATTAGATATTCCTATGTGCACATATAGAGAGATTTGATGTTGTTGTGTTGAGATTACTCCACACAGCTAAGGTTATTCGACGTTGGGCGTGTTGAGATTACTCCACCCCAACTAAGGTTGTTTTTGACATTGAGTAGTGTTGAGCTCTGCTTCACCTTAACTAAAGTTATCTTAAAAGCTAAAAGCATGTGTTTTATGAGTTTTCATAATAAGCTCCTTCAATGATTTATTACTTGTGTAATGAGCATAATTTATGTTTTATGTTAAGTTTAAGTTTTCCAAAGTATGTCAATCACTGGGCAACTTAGCTCCTGATTTTCTTTAAATTTCTATTTTCCAGGTAGCGAGCAAAACTACGGTGCTTAGCCTACACCGACCTCGTCTAATGCAGCTACATAGTTTGTAGACCTAGTACATATTTGTAACTAAGACTTGACATTGTAGATAAGGAGATTTGAGAATGGGAACTAGTAGTCTTGTGAATGTTTAAGTTAAATTGTTGAATGAGTGGAAGTTTGTAATTTATGCTTGGCATGTCTATGGGTTTTGAGAATGTTATTGTATGTGGATTACAAACTGTATATCAGGTGCTATAATTTATGAGCTTAAGAGGAGTACAGGTTGACAGTAGATGTCGTAAAAGGGTCGACGTCTGCTGTCTTCACATCCTTTCCTAGGTTAGGAGGGTAATATGGGAGGGGTGTGACACCTGGCATAAGTTTCAATCTTGTCTAGAGATGTTGAGGTACAAGTTCATGATTGTGAATACATGCTTCGTGGTAGGTCTTAAAAAACGTTGGTGAAGACGGCCAATATAGCTTTTCACCAACAGTTTTTTGTTTTATGTCAGCATCTTTTCTAATGCAAAAGCAAAAATTGGACAAAACATATATCTTCAATGCATACGACATTGGGAGAAAGAGGAACTTTTGTCAACCCAAATTATTGCATCGACAAAAGTTTGAGTGGAATTATCAAGTTTTTTTTTGTTAACACCATTTACATCGACAAAAGTGTTTACTTTTTATGTTCGTTTATTCCTGCATCAACAAAACATTTTGTTCTGTCAGTAGTAGCTTTAATTGTATTCTCAATTCTAGTTTGTAGAAGTGTTGTTTGCCAAAAATATTTTATCATTTTATTTTATAATTGTTTTAGTTTTCTACAAATATAATAAGCATTCCAAAATTTCCAACACAACTTAAATAATAACATCAAAGACAATGTATTAAAACATAATATTGTTACCAAAATGTCATCCAAAACAAATTGTTAGTTTGCTTGAGAACCTAAGTACAAAACAAAATTTCAAAGTAAAAACAAACAGAACAAAAGTATTACATGAAAGTTTCAGTTTGTTTTTTTTTTTTTTTTTTTTTGCTTGTTTGCTCCAACTTACGCCTTCAAGATAGCTATAGATTTGAAAGGAATACAAAAAAAGTTGAAACATAAGAAAATGTATGGTAAGATGAGCGAAGTCTAAAAATAGCTTAAACCTTCTACCTTGCCCCTCCAAAACCAATGAAGTAGCTCAAAGCTCTCTAAAAAGTATCAAGTGCCCTATAAAACTTAAAATAAACCTTTTCGCACTCTACATGCCCCCAAAACCTAGGCAAGAATCATAAAGGTGTCAATTGAAGCATTATCCAAAAACAAGTTTAAAAAGAGATAAAACCCTCAACTTTGTGCCTCCAAAACCTACAAGTATCCCAAAACACCCTAAAAGGTGCCCAAGGTGTCATTAAAACCTACAATAAACATTTATACACTTGAGTCAATTGACCTTTCTATTGGGACTAGTGTCCTAAATCTTTTAGGGTCTCTTAATTTGTAAATCTTGTACATATAAATTATTTATTTAATAAAATAAAGAGTTATTTTATTCGACCTTTTAGATCGCATTAATTCAATCCAATAAACTAAGATATGAAGTTATTTTATGTAACTTAAACATATATGTGGTTAACATACAGGTGGATCATATTTAAGTAATAACCTAAATTGGTATGTAATATATGGATAAGGTTGGGTTCCTTTTCCTTGTGACACTATGGATATGACTCACTTTGTAATTGTTACAAGAGCTGTAAAGTGTTACAAACGATGTGATCCTAATCGTTCATGTGGAGGCGTGTGAGTGAAAAACACTCAAAAAGTGCTTTTTGTCCTCTTAACTTAGGAATGTTTTTATTCGATTTCATGTGTTTGCTAGTGGTTTTTAGGTAATTATGGCAAAAAATAAGTGTCAAAGGCCAACTAGATCAAGCCAAAACTGAGTGAAAAACAGAAGAAAATGCAAGAAAACCCTAGAAGCAGGACAACACAACTGAGAGTGTTGTTGCACTGCCCTCGACGCTCTTGACCCGAGAGCATCAAAAATTGGAAAAGCTGAGAGCGTCATTACATTCAAGGTTAGGCATCAGTGATGGACAACATCGTGACGTTGCTTTAGGACGTCGCTACGCTATGCTTCTATGAGAGTGCAGCGACCAACTTTCCTATTTTAAAAAATATTTAATTTTGAAAATGATTTTAGGCGGCCAAGTTTATAGATTGAAGGGTTTCCAACAACCTTAATCATGAAATTGAGAGCCTCAAAGTGTGACTTGGCTACAAGGAAGAGAGCAAAGTGTTTGAGAGAGAGTTTGGTGCTTCTTTAAGTTCCTAACATGAAGATCAAGGAAGTCTTGGCAGTTTCACCTCAATCAAGGGCTTGTTAACAGTAGAGTTTTCCTTTCTTTACACTCTTTCTATGTTGAAAATTGTCTTAAACATGTTGTCTAAAGTTATGAGTGGTTGAATTCTTTAGTTTAAGGGTATTGAAGAACTATCTATGAAGTTATGCTAATATTGTAGACTTTTCATGGATTGTTGTAAAGATTATGCCTTTCATTGTTATTGTGCTTAATTCTCGTTGATTGGCCACTAATGTAAGCCTAATTTTCTTTCTCAAAGTACTTGACATTCTTGGGAGAGATGACAAGTAAGTAGGCGGGTAGATGAGATGAAGGTAGCCGAGGGCCCTTGTCATAAAGTAGTCGGGTAGTGTGTGGTAGGCGTGGCCGACAAGAAAGTTGGCATTGGAGCATGTGTTGAAGACCCTTGAGTAGCTGAGCTGTCACACCTCGTCTCGAGCCACCCCTTCGTAACTTGAGATGGGGTGTGAGGACAGCAAACACCGACCCTCTTGCGACATCTATCATCAGACCATTACCCTTTCCAACTATCATGTGCAACTTAGATAGGCAGGAAGAAAACTAACTCATAATAAACATCCATAATTCTATTATTTACAACTATTTAACAAGTTTGTTTATAGAAGACATTGAAAACGCTTGAAAAGTGCTTTCTATTCTCTCAAATTAAGGGAGTTTATATTAGATTTCACCTGTTTGCTAGTGGTTTTCAGGTCAAAATAAAGAAAATTAGAAGCGAAAGTCAAAAGATCAAAACTGAGCCAGAATCTGTTGAAAAAGAGAAGAAAAATCCAAATCTGCAAAACAGGGCAGCGCCGCGTCGCTAGTATGGCGCTGCCGCGGCACTTTGATGCGCACTTTCCCTGTTACTCGCAAGTGCACGAGTCAAGTTATAATATAAGACGATGAAGTCCGAATACGTTCCACTAAGGATTCAATTATGAAGGTTTAAGTTACTTAGCTATTCTAGAATTGAATCAATTTTATTTGAGGATTGGAATTGAAGTTATGATTTTGAAAAGATTTTAAAAGAAAAGCAAATAAATAAGAAACACAAGAGTCAAAGAAAGTTCTAGGATAATGAATCGTTGTTTACTTGATCATGCAATATTCTAAGGTTCATGGATTTTATTGCAATTCATATGCTTAAGTCTAAAAATATAAATCCAAGTTATTTTCTCTCAAAAACAACTTTTTCTCATACAATTCAATTGATTACTAATTTCTTGAAACCAATACAAATTACATGGCATTAAGAATAATCTTTAGCAACTTTCATTGTTAACCTAACTATTTTCGAGAGAGATTAACAACAATTCTTTGTGATAGATCTAGATAGACATACAGTCTTTCAATCATACATCTAACCTATCATTGAAACATGGCCATTCAACAAGAATTTAAGCACAATAACAAAAAAAAGCATAATCATTACAACAAAACCATGAAGAGTCTACAATATCAACATGAATTCATAAACACATCATAAAAACCCTAAAACTAAAGAGTTTAGCCACTCATAGCTTGAAGCAACATGTTCAAACAATATAAACAAAGAAAAAGTGTAAAAAAAGAGAAACTCTACTAAAAAGAGGCTCTTGATTGAGGAAGCACCGTCAAGATCTCCTTGGCCTTCACGTCGGAACTCGGACGACACTACGACTCTCTCTTGAACTTTTTTCTCTCTTCCTTGCAACTAACTCACTCTTTGAACTCTCTAATGAACTTTCACTCAATTCTCTTCTTCTTGTGTCTCTTGGTGTGTAGATTGGTGACTAGAACTGCTGGAAACCCTCCAATTTATAGAGTTGGCCACAAAAATTCTTTCCAAAAATGCAAATTCTTCAAAAAAGGAAAGATGGCGAAATCTAATATAAACCCCCTTAATTTGAGAGAATAAAAAGCACTTTTCAAGCGCTTTTCACTCTTTTTCCCGAGAGCAGCCTCTACCTCAGCGCAGCACCACCGTCACAAAGTTGTGGCATGGCACCAGGGTAGAATTTTATGATGCACAGCGCCACGGCTCCATCCAGTAGCGCGGCGGCACCACCTTTCAATGTCGGTCAACGCGGTGGCGCCATCTTTCCTAATTTGAAGAATCTATATTTTTTGAAAGAATTTTGGGCAGCCAACTCTATAAATTAGACGGTTTCCAGCAACCCTAATCACCAATCTACACACCAAGGGACACAAGAAGAAGAAAATTGAATAAAAATTCATTCGAGAGTCCAAAGAGTGAGTTAGCTGCAAGGAGGAGAGAAAAGAGTTCGAGAGAGAGTCGTGGTGCCGTTTGAGTTTCAACGTAAAGACCAAGGACATCTTGATGGTGTTTCCTCAATCAAGAGCCTCTTTTTAGTAGAGTTTCCCTTTCTTTACACTCTTTCTTTGTTTATATTATGAACATGTTGCTTGAAGCTATGAGTGGCTAAACTCTTTAGTTTTAAGGTTTTGATGAATTGTTTATGAAGTTATGTTGATATTATAGACTCTTCATGATTTTGTTGTAATGATTATGCTTTTCTTTGTCATTATGCTTAAATTCTTGTTGAAAGACCATGTTTGAATGTAAAGTTAGATGTATGATTGAAAGATTGTATGTCTAACTAGATTTATAAAAAAGAATTGTTGTTAATCTCTCATGAAAATAGTTAGGTTAACAATGAAAGTTGCTCCAGACTACTCTTAATGCCATGTAATTTGTATTGGTTTCAAAAAATTAGTAATCAATTGAGTTGCATGAGAAAATGTTGTTTTTGAGAGAAAATAACTTAAATTTATGTTCCCAGACCTAAGCATTAGAATTGCAATAAAATCCATGAACCCTAGAATATTGCATGATGAAGTAAACAAGGATTCATTACTGTAAAATTCTCTTTAACTCTTGTGTTTCTTATTTACTTGTGTTCCTTTTTAGTTTTTCAAAATCACAACTTAAATTCCAATCCTCAAATAAAATTGATTCAATTCTAGAATAGCTAAGTAACTTAACCTTTCACAATTGGATCCTCAGTGGAATGATATTTAGACTTAACTGTCTTATATTATAACTTGACTCGTACACTTGCAGTTAACACGGAAAGTGCGCATCAAGTTTTTGGTGCCGTTGCTAGGGATCCAAAAAACGGTTTTTGTTATTTAATATTCATTAGAATTGATAGATCTTAATTTGAGGTGTATATTATTTGTTTGATTATTTTGTTGGTTTATGCATTGTGATAATACTAACCTCCTCCCTCTTGATCCCGAGATTGATAGGACCTATAGAAGGAATCTAAGGGCTCTACACAATCAAACCGAGGAGATGGTGGAGGAGATACCAAAGGCAATTCAGGACTACTTCCAACTGACATTACCGGCAAATTAACCCGAAATTATGAATGTGCCCATCAATGTCAACAACTTTGAGTTGAAACCGAGGTTGATCCAAATGGCTAGAGAGCTAGCCTTTAGAGGAAGAACCAATGAAGATCCTCACAAGCACTTACAGTCCTTCTTGGAGATATGCGGAACGATAAAGATGAATGGCGTTTCTAACGATGCAATTAAAAAGACTTTTTCTTTTCTCTTTACAGGACCGAGCAAAGGATTGGTTGGAAACCATACCTCCAGATAGTATCACCACATGGGAGATTTTGGCTCAAGCTTTCTTGAAAAAGTATTTTCCACCTACTAGATCTTAAAGGCTAAGAACGGAGATAGGAACATTCTGCCAACTTGAAGATGGACAATTATATGAGGCTTGGGAAAGGTACAAGGATCTTTTGTGGATGTGCCATCAACATGGTTGTCTGGATTGGTTGCAAATTTAACTCTTCTACAATGGATTGTCAAGTTCAACCAAATCCATCTTAGATGCCACTGCCGAAGGGTCAATCTTCTCCAAGAATGCTCAAGAGGCTTACACCATACTGGAGGACTTGGCCACTACATTGTACAATTGGCCATGTGAACGGTCTTCTCCAATCATCTCAAAAGCTGTCGGATTGTATAAGGTGGATGAGGTAAATTCTCTTAAAGCTCAAATTGCCTCCCTTACTATTGCTCTCTCTAAATTGACTATAGGGGGTCAAGCTCAAGCAAGTCCACCATCCATAGCATCTCTTGCTGCCTTGGCATTGAAGATGTCTACACAAAAAGAGTTGGAACAAGGAGACGATGAGACGGTCAATTATGTTGATAGAGGACACAATAAAGGCCACAAACAACAACAACTTCCAACTCATTACCATCCTAACTTGAGGAACCATGAAAACTTTTCTTATGCTAACAATAGAAATGTTTCGCAAGGTCTTCCCGATTTTTCCAATGTAGGTCCACCACACATCGAAAAGAAGTCCAACTTAGAAGACTTGATGGTGGAGTTCTTAAAAGAGTCAACAAGAAGGACCACCGCATTGGAAAGCACCGTAAAAAGTCATAGTAAGGCCATTCACAACATTGAGGTACAAATTAGCCAAATTGCCACTTCACTCCAAACAATGCAAAAGGGAAATTTTCCTAGTTGCCCCGAAAGAAATCCAGAGGAGTGCAAGGCCATGACTTTAAGGAGTGGGAAAAGCTGTCCACACCCTTGATCAATGATGAGGAGGATGAGCAAGAGATAGAAGAGACCATCCAAGAGCCTACCATAGAGGATGAACCTAAGGAGGTCTTAGAAAAAGAAAAGGTAAAAGGGTCGGCATCTTCAAGTAAGTCATCTAACCCTCTTCTTTTTGTACCTAATACCTTGCCCTGTCCTTAATGTTTTAAGAAGAAAGAAATAGACTCCCAATTTGCTAAATTTTTAGAATTGTTCAAAAAACTTCAAATTAATATCCCATTTGCTGAGGCTTTAGAGCTAATGCCCAACTATGCTAAATTCATGAAGGATGTCTTATCTAAAGAGAAGTTTGGGCAATATGAGATGATTAGCATGACTGAAGAATGCAGTGTTGTGTTGCAAAAGAAGCTACCACAAAAATTGAAAGATTCAGGGAGTTTTACTATACCTTGCACTATTGGTTCTTTAAATGTTACAAGAGCTCTTTGTGATCTTGGTATTTCTATTAATTTAATGCCTTTATCTATTTACAGGAAGCTTTACATTGGAGAGGTGCAACCTACCACCATCACCTTGCAACTAGCCGATAGATCTTTAGTTTATCCTAGAGGTATTGTTGAGGATGTATTAGTTAAAGTTGACAAATTTATCTTCCCTGCAGATTTTGTAGTATTGGACATGGAGGACTCTGAGATTCCTATCATACTTGGGAGGCTATTCAATAGCCATTTGAATCAACCTCGGATTCAACTCAAAGTTATTGACATTGATAGGCACATTCATTATTCCGGGTTGATTTTTCGGTAATGTGGGTTGGAAGTAGTCCCGAATTGTCTTTGGTATCTCCTCCACCATCTCCTCGGTTTGATTGTATAGAACTCTTAGATAGGTCCTATCAATCTCGAGATTAAGAGGGAGGAGGTTAGTATTGTTACGAGGCATAAACCGACAAAAATAATCAACCAAAAAATAATATACACCTCAAATTAAGATTTATCAATTCTAATGAATATTTAGCAAATAAAAACCGTTCTTTGGATCCCTGACAATGGCACCAAAAACTTGATGTGCACTTTAAGTGTTAACTGCAAGTGTACAGGTCAAGTTATAATATAAGACGGTAAAGTCCGAATATCGTTCCACTGAGGATCCAGTTGTGAAGGTTTAAGTTACTTAGCTATTTTAGAATCAAATCAATTTTATTTGAGGATTGAAATTCAAGTTGGGAATTTTGGAAAATATAAACTAAATAAGAAAAGCAAATAAAGTAAGAAGCACAAGAGTCAAAGAGAGTTTTAGGGTAATGAATCCTTGTTTACTTCATCATGTAATATTCTAGGGTTCATGGATTTTAGTGCAATTCTTATGCTTAAATCTAAAAACTTAAATCCAAGTTATTTTCTCTAAAATACAACCCTTTCTCATGCAACTTAATTGATTACTAATCTTTTGAACTCAATACAAATTACATGGCATTAAGAATAGTCTTTAGCAACTTTTATTGTCAACCTAACTCTCATTAGAGATTAACAACGATTCTTTGTTATGGATCTAGTTAAACATACAATCTTTCAATTATACATTTAACCTAACATTCAAACATGCCCATTCAACAAGAGTTAAGCACAATAACCAAGAAAAGCATAATCATTACAACAAAACCATGAGGAGTCTACAATATCAACATGGAGTCATAAACAATTCATAAAAACCCTAAACTAAAGAGTTTAGCCACTCATAGCTTGAAGCAACATGTTCAAACAATATAAACAAAGAAAGAGTGTAAAGAAAGGGAAACTCTACTGAAAAGAGGCTTTTGATTGAGGGAGCACCGTCACAATGTCCTTCATCTTCACCTTGGGAATTCAAATGACACTACGACTCTCTCTCAAACTCTTTTCTCTCTTCCTTGCAGCTAACTCACTCTTTGAATTCTCTAACAAACTTTCACTCAATTCTTTTCTTCTTGTATCTCTTTTGGTTTGTAAATTTGTCTGTAACTTGCTGATTAGGGCTGCTAAAAACCCTCTTATTTATAGAGTTGGCCACCCAAAAATCTTTCCAAAAATGAACATTCTTCAAATATGGAAAGCTGGTGTCGCGGTGCTTGTCAATGGCGTCCCGGCGCTGACCAATATGGAAAGGCAACATCACCACGACGTTGACGCTGTTCTGAAGCAGAATCAACTCTCAGAAAAAAGCGCCGCAGTGTTGCCTGTTTTCCGCAGATTTTGACTTTTCTTCTCTTTTTCACTGGATTATTGCTCGGTTTTGATCTTTTTGGCTTTCACTTCTAGTTTTCTTCAGTTTGACCTAAAAACCACTAGCAAACGAGTGAAATTTAATATATACTCCCTTAATTTGAGAGAATATAAAGCATTTTTGAAACGCTTTTCACCACCCCAAACTTAGAGATTTGCTAGTTCCGAGCAAATAATAAAATCAAATAGAGGGAGTTTAAATGAAGAAGTGTGCAGTTGACTCATGTCTCAAAGAATAGCATTTAGAGCTTAAGTAGAAACATGCAAGTATATCTATATTAATATAATCATTCAAGGCCAAATCTTGTTATCTCACATGTGTGTGTGTGCAAGTCTCATTCAATTTAATAAGGCTAAAACTCAAATTGGGACTTAAGAGAGCTTTCTTAGTTTTCCCCCTGCTCTATCTCATGCACTAACTTTCAAGCATCCACACATTTCAAGTGAGCAATACGTCCACTAAGGTGCCTTTCAACCGTCTTCTTTTTATGGGCCCTAAACTTGCATTTTTTTACCTAGCGGCACTAGCTTTCACACATTCACTATAGGGACTCATACCTAGTCAATTCCCAGGCGTCCTTACTGATCACAACAAAGACAACTCTTTTTACCTCCATCTATGCATACTCATTATAAGTTTATCATTTAAAAAGATTGACATATAAAACTCATATATTTTGTGTGCACTTTCTTTTCTCAAAGGCATGTAAACTCTTTTCTTTTTTCTTAGTCTAAGATTACAAATTATCATGCATTTCTACTCTCTAACCGGTGGGGCCTTTCAGAGTGACAACTAAATACACCCAACTTAATCCTTTTTTCAGTTAAAGATTCTAAATAAAAGTGGCTACGTGCTTAAGAATATGGGAGACTTTAAGTGTCACACCCCCTCCTAGGTTCCCTCCTAATCCAGGAGAAAGTGTGATGACAGAGACACTGACCCTCTTTCGGCATCCACTACCAATCATTAAACTTGACCCTCACCTAATAAGCAGTTAAACACAATATATGAACATCATACTTAATCTAGGGTTAAGTTATCTTACAGACATTGTTCTCCACATAGGAACATATAATTACATAAGTTTCACACACTCATCCTTAACACTCTATATGTACAATCATATGATTAAGTTCAAATATTTACAATTTTCAAAATACTAAACACCGATGATGGGCCCATACGAGTTTTTGTGTAGGTTAAGTGTCATGGTTATACTTTTTCAACCGTGCGGCACCACGATTCATGCTTGATCATGGTTAGCCTTAAGGAAAACGCAAGTCCCAATCTACATTTTGCCCATTCTTTTTAAGCTTCTTCTGACCTTAAGCGAGATTCTTTCCTCCTCAACCGAACTGAACCCATGCGGAACTGACTTCATTTGGTTTACACGTCGCTTGTACGTGCGACTTCCCTCCTTTCGTCATCATGTTTCTCAACAACCCAACCCCCGTAATCCTGTATCGATTCGGAACCTTGTCGAGGCGAGTTTAGACCCTTCATCGAGCCAAACAGGCTTATGATACTCTACCGAGGCTTCTCGGGATATTAGACTACTTATCGGGACAACTCAGGCAAATACCGTGTCAATGGGGCTATCAAGTCCCACAAATGCTTTTGGATGTCCCCCCGAATATCGAGGCAACATCAGCTTTCTCTCTCCTGCTAGGGTCAGCTTATCGACAACCATCATGATCACCCCATGGGTATTCTTCCACCTCGAAATCTTCCGGACATCCACCTATCTGGACATCCCTGGGAATAGAGCTTTCCGTGTCCATGTCAGGTCAATGCTGAGCCAAGATGGCATACCGGGTACTATATCGAACCTCCAGCCCATGGGAGGGGGCGCAATGCTGGCACACCCGTGTCGTCCGACACTATCCATCGAGATCCCATTCTCAATGGAAGACGCCTAAGACACTTATCTTGTAACGCTCGCCCACGCCATGACACACTCGTGTGCCATAGGATAGCTCACTTAGGCCGCAGGGCCTAGTGGTGGTGTAGAGCTGACACCATGCTTCCCCCTATAGTACATTCTGAACAATTTCCTCTTTGGCACCCATGCATATGCAAATTGGCAAGTGGTCACTCACCAACATAGAGCGACCGTTTGAATCCTGATTGACATGGAATTCGACGTGCTTCCATCTTCCATCAATATGGAACTAACTCCAGAGCTGCTCGTCCAAACTTGCGACGAGACCCCTACTTCTAAGATCATGGCCCGGGGCCCCACACGACCTCCACCGGCTTGTCATTGACACTGCCAGTGGCAACAACGCTCGTCTTCTTGCTTGTTGTTCAGCTTGACATGCTTGCTCACTTATCTTGGTGTGTTGAATGATGCACCGTCCTCCTCGGTCGCATCACGGCACTTCACTTGGCCCTCTGTCATTGCCAGATGTGTCGACACTCTGGTGTCGCCACTACATTGTCTGCACAAGTGGGGTCACAATCTACTATCTCAAGTTAGATTGTGACACTCTCCCCTACTTAAACTGTCATCGTCCTCGATAACACACTTGGGGTGCAATCCACTTTGATTCACGTGAGATTGCAACACTAAGCACCCCGAACTCGCTCGCTACCTGAAAAACAGAAAAACAAGGAAAACATGAGCTAGGTGCCCAGTGAATGACTTGTTTTATAAATATTCCCCTTTAACTTGGAAACTCATCACAGTGTAAACATTATGAAACAAATGCGTATATAACATCAATATCAAAACATATTAAGCAAAACATGCTCAAGTAGCATTTTCAAACGATAGATGTTCATTCAAGAAAAAGATACATAGAAATTCGTCTCATTTCAAATATGTTTTTCCTTAGTTGAGGCTGAGCGGAGCTCAATGCTACCCAACGTCGAAAACATCCTTAGTTGGGGCAGAGTAGTCTCGACACACCCAGTCTACCATCTCTTTTATGTGCACATAGATATCATATCTTGGGCTACCCGAATACCTTCTTCGAGTCCTTCAGTATCGGGGCCCATATACGAGATTTAGGCCACCCACATGCCTTCTCCGAGTCCTTCAGCATTGGGAACCATTTTCATATCTCGACTACCCACATGCCTTCTCCTTGTCCTTCAGCATTGAGAGTCTTTTTACAAACATCATTAAAAAACAACACGCTTAAGAAATGGCATAATATAAATTCATGAGTTTTTAACATCTCAAATCTTCATGATTTCATTCACAAGCTTCAATGCTTTCCATTAAATCATAATTAAGAACAACATTCTTTCCATAACTCATTAAACAAACAACATATTTCAAATGATTTTCAATATAAAACACATAATTTGCACGTTAAAACTAGTGAAAGCATAATCATATAACCATGTTTCCAAATATAATCTTCCAACAGTAAAATTTTCTTTCAAGAAGACACATTTTGAAGAAAATTGTCACTCACAACTTGCCCTGGGACTTTAGCGGATTATATACATTTCCTAACTCTTCTCGGCCTGTAATAATACATTTCTCGTATTAGACTTCCCTAAAATTCCCTTTTACATAACCATCAAGCTTTACACATTTACACTTATTCAATGGTTCACCACTGAGACCAATTTCCATCGAAATAATCATTAATGAGCGAGATTTCACACAACTAGCAAGACTAACTAGCGAAACTGAGCTGCAAATAAAACTGTACTAGCGATACCATGACTAGCGAGACCAGCGAGACTTACTTGGTCAGCGAGTCAAGAGATACCTAGCGAGAATTGTGAGACGCAAAGCCTCTAGCGATACCAACGACACCCGTCTCGCTGCTCACCCCTTAAACTTTCAGTGTCGCTGCTTTTCCAGCGATACCTGTCTTCCATAGCTTCTGCCTTCACTTCTATTTTCAATTCTATCTGTTAAAAATTGTATTTCCAGCCTAAATTTGAACTACTTCCCTTCTACAAACTTATAAAGAAATATGCTTTCTAACTTACCTCATGACTTTAGAGCTTAACTCCTCTTCGTTCGATAGATAATCCCAAATTACTTTGAGTTGCTCCAAATCACTCGAAAAATTCGTACCAGTCGCTTCCATCTAACATTTAACATGTTTCTCTTCAAATTCAACTCAACCATCCTTCATAAGAATTGTTAAGAATTGAGTTAACTTACTGACCTAAAATTCTCAGCCTTAAACTCGATGTCCACAGCTCCCTATTCTCCAAATACCAGACCTTGCTCAGATTGCACGACAAAAAACAAACCTTCTATTTCAGCTTCAATTACACCACGAAACCGATCAGAATTTTACTCAAATTTGCCCTAGACTCCTTCTACCTCTCTTCGTTGCTCAGCTGGGAAATGGAATTGGTTGAAGCTTTTGAAAATGCAGAAAATGATCGGAAACTCAACTTCACACACTTAAAAAAGTTGCCGACTTGCTTTCACTTTCTCTTTTATTTTATTTAATTTAATTTTCCAATAGCAAAGTAACTCCTTCATTATAGAAACGTAACCCCCTTTTGGCAAGCTTGAATGCTAGCTTGGATGCATAGCACCATGCATCTGTCCCATAAGCTCTCTTGAACGCTTGCATCTCCAACACAATAATGTATCCCTCTTACTAACCTCAATCAACGCATGACCACTTGCCCAACAGCCTCAACAAACACATAGCACCAACCTTCACCCATGCTCACTCTCATGGACGCATGCCTCAAACTAGCAAACGCATAGCCACTCAAGCCGAAGGCTCTTGGCCATCTTTTCTCAATCATTCGCCTACTTTGCTTGCCATCTTCCAAAGATAATAGTAGGGCTTACAGTAAGAGGGACTCAGATGAATTTAACTCAAGATAGTGCTATTCTATTTTCACAATAAGTTATCTATTATGCACATTCAAATCTCATCATGGGCAAGCTTGGGAGTAAGCGGGAAGCCACCAAACAGGCTTGATGTGAAGAGTACTTTGTGTGATAAACCAGGATCCTGAAAATGGAGAAAGCATATGAGTGACTCAAAGATTATTAGAAATAAAAGAAAAATAAAGAAAACAATAAAATTGGGTTGCCTCCCAATAAGCATTTGGTTTAAGGTCTCTTAGCTAGACCGAACCAAAGGATCATTTAATGAAAGCAAGGTTTTCAATTTGGCGTTCTTCCTCACCAATGTAATGCTTCAAGCGTTGACCATTTACTTTGAAGATTGTTCACTTTGCAATTCCATGACTCTATGTGGGGATACCTTGACAATGACAAAGGGTCCCATCCATCATGTCCTAAGCTTACCTGGAAACAAACGTAAACGTGAATTGAAAAGTGATACTCTTTGTCTAAGAAGAAAGGCTTGTGGGATGATCTTCTTGTCATACCATCTAGTAGTGTGCTCCTTGTAGAGTTTGGCATTCTCATAAGCTTGAGCATGGAACTCTTCCATCTCATTGAGTTCCAAAAGGGGTTTCTCACCAACCTTTTCAAAATCCATGTTCAGCTTCTTGATGGCCCAATAAGCTTTATGCTCGAGCTCTACCAATAAGTGACAAGCTTTTCCAAACACAATCTATACGGTAAACTACCCATTGGGGTTTTGAAAGCTGTACGATAGGCTCACAGTGCATCATCGAGCTTAAGGACCCAATTTTTCCTATTGGTCTTAAAGGTCTTTTTCAGAACCTGCTTGATTTTCCTATTAGATAACTCAGCAAGACCTTGAGGATGATAAGCTGTAGCAATTTTATGATTGACATTATATTTGTGCATCATGGATTCAAACAATTTATTACAAGAGTGAGAACCCTCATCACCAATAATAGCCCTAGGTGTACTAAAATGTGTGAAGATGTTTTTATGCAAGAATTTTAAAATAGTGCGAGCATCATTGGTCCTAGTAGCTATGGCTTCTATCCACTTAGATACATAATCAACTACAACTAGAATATACAGGTAGCCACAAGACGACATAGGAAAAGGCCTCATAAAGTCAATACCCCAGACATCGAAGAGCTCCACTTCCAAGATAGGTTTCATTGGAAGCTCATGTTGTCTAGAAATATTGCCAATACGTTGGCACCTATCACATGATTTAACAAAGGTATAACAGTCTTTAAAAAGAGAGAGCTAATAAAAACCTGACTAAAGTACCTTAGATGCAGTTCTAGTGGGTCCAAAGTGACCTCCATTGGGGGAGGCATGACATGAATTTAGAATACTTACCACTTCCTCAAACCTAGTAGAGAATAGGTTCTTCCAATTGTAAGATTTAACACTATGCAAGAATCTCTTCTTCTGTTGAGAGTCCATATTAGGTGGCAAGTGTCCTCCTGCAAGATAGTTAACTATGTCCACAAACCAACAAACTATCTTTTACCTAATACAGTTGTACATCAGGGAACATCTCAACAATTGGGGGGCATGAGTTAGCATCCTCATTCTCAATCCTAAACAGGTGGTCTGCAACCACAATTTCACATCCTTTTCTGTATTTGATTTCTATATCAAATTCCTGCAACAATAAGATCCACCTCATTAGCCTAGGTTTGGAATCTTTCTTATCAAACAAATACTTCAAAGCAACATGGTCAGTGTGCACTTCTATTTTAGAGCCAAGCAAGTATGATCTAAATTTATCAAGAGCAAACACAACAGCTAGCAGTTCTTTTTCAGTAGTAGTGTATTTCTGTTGAGTATTATCAAGAGTCCTACTAGCATAGTAAATTGCCCTAGACATGTTATCTCTATGTTGGCCTAAAATAGCTCCTAAGGCATAGTCACTAGCATCACACATGATTTCAAAAGATTGACTCCATTCAGGTACAAAAATAATAGGTGTAGAAATCAATCTTTCCTTCAAAGTATTAAAAACTAGTAGACATGCATTATCAAACACAAATTTTGCTTTATTTTCTAACAAGTTACTCAAGGGTTTAGCAATTTTAGAAAAAATCTTTAATAAATCTTTTGTAAAACCCTGCATGCCCTAGGAAGCTTCTGACTCCCTTCACATTGGTGGGAGGTGGTAATTGCTCAATGGCAGCTATTTTAGCCCTATCCACCTCCAATCCCTTTTGAGAGACTTTGTGCCCCAAAACGTGCCCTCCTTGACCATGAAGTGACAATTCTTCCAATTCTTCTTCTGCCTAGGTTTTTGAACCTTCTTAACTTCTCCTAAGCTTCTAGGACTGAGATATCACAACAACTAGGAAACCTCAGAAACCCTAAAACAACTCTTTAGAATGCCTGAAACTTCCTTTAGACGCAAGACACCTCTTTCTTCTTCCAACCTTTCTAGAACTCTTCTTTCTAAGGTGAACTCTCGATTGGTGGTGGAAGAGCTTTCTTCCCTTTGGTCCTATTTATAGGATTTGGAAGACATGCTTGGTCATCCACCCTTTGCTTCCAAGGTTGACATCTAATTCCCATATGTTATTTTGCATGGTAAATACTCCATGCATCCAAACATTTGTTTCCTTGCATGTATTCTTGGTCATGCATCTCAACACCTCCTCCTTATGAAGTGTAAAATCCAAATTGAAGCCACTTAGCACAAAAATTAGGTCAGAAGAGAGGGAAAACTCAATCTGCCACTTTTCCTGTAAAGTTCTATCAGGCTGGTCTTCCTAGTAAGTTTTGGCGGTTCGGTTCCTGGTAAGTTTTGGCGGTTCGGCTAAGTTCCTGCGTATTTTCCCGGTAAGTTCTGGCGGTTCAGCTTCCTGGTAAGTTTCATGCCTTTACTCCCCAGTAAGTTCTGCCGTTCACTCCCGGTAAATTTCACCGGTTTAACTCCTGAAAGTTGCCTTCCCAGTAAGTTCGACTTCCTGGTAAGTTCCATTGACTTGTCTCGGTAAGTTTGACTTTTCTCGTAAAATTTGACTTTTTTCCGAAAAAGTTCCTGGCAACTTCTGAATGGTTCAGGTGGCCTTTTCAGCCTTCTATGCACCCAATACTCTCCTATGTGTCCAACTTACTTCCAAAAATCCAACATTTAGCCAATTTCCTCCCAAAATGGTCACCATGCGTCCATACTCACCAACCATGCATCCAACATGGTGGTTCTCCTCCCAAGTATGTGTCCAACCCATAACTAACTCTCAACTATGCTTCCAACTCTTCCTTCTTTAACACTTAGTGAGATTTGCTCTCTTTTCTCCAAGCTATGTGTCCAAGCCTAGCCTTTTTATAGTGTAGTTCAGTTATCCAAGCATAGTTGTGACACTTAGAAGATTTCCTTAGCTCATAGGCCACCTTGTCATCCAAGACCCGAAAACCACTTAACGTGGTTTTCTTCCAAACTCACCTATGGCTTATTCTCAACCAAAAACTCAAGTTGGCACAGACACTTTTCTTCTTCTTCTTCATCTCAACGCCTAGTGTCCCTTAAACTGGCTAGAATTTAGCTAACTCCACAAGCCCAAATTTCCTGCCTCAAAATTTTTCTAACTCTAAAGGCTTGTGATCCAAGTTTACACCCTTTACCCTAGTTTCCTCTCTTTATGTCTCTTAAGTAACTAGGTCAAAGGTTAGGGTGTCACATGTAGTCCTTCATTCTTCAAAGATACTTGAGGATGATTTTAACTGTGATCCAGTGATCAAATCCTGGATTGGACTGATAGATTTACTATCCACACTGCATAGCAAATGTCAAGCCTTGTAAACAATATGACATACATTAGGCTGCCTACAACTGATGCATAGGGAATCTGTCTCATTTCCTCTACCTCTTGAGAAGTCTTAGGACATTGTTCTTTAGACAATACAATTCCATGCTTAAAAGGTAACAAACCACTATTGGTATTGTGCATCGAATATCTAATAAGCATCTTATCAATATACAATGCATGAGACAAGGCTACCATTTTGTTCTTATGATCTCTAATGATTTGGATCCCTAGAAGAAATTGTGTCTCACACAAATTTTTCATTTGGAATTGGGCAGCTAGTCATTCCTTAATTTGCATCTGTCAATAAACCTATCATTCTCAATGAGTAGGATATCATTCACATACAATACTAAGAAAGTTATTGAACTGTTGATGATTTTCCTATAGACACAAGGTTCATCAACATTTTAATCAAAGCCATAAGACTTGATCACAGTATCAAATCTAATATTCCAAGATCAAGATGTCTGTTTCAGTGAATAAATGGACCGATTAAGCTTTCAAACAATTTACACTTGATTTTGTTTAATGAACCCTTCTAACTAATAATTAATAATTAATTAAATCTAATGTAATTAATTATTTCATTTAAATCATATTTAAATGAACATCTCTCATATAACCTGTAGTTTTAATTCATTTAATTTAATTAAATCAAATTTTCATTAAAATAAATTAAGGAAATTAATTCTTTAATTAATTAATTTTCAAATTAAATATCTAATATTTAATTTAACCAACATTTGCATCATATTCAATTGTTATTCTCTCATAACTTATAGTTTTAATGTGCATCTAATACACATTAATTTTAACCTATAGTTTTAATATGAATCTAATTCATATTAATATTTGAACTCCTTCAAATATTTAATTCTCTCAAAAATTAATTTTGTATCATATCGATAATTAAATTTATATTATAAAGTTCAAATTAAACTTTATATTATAATGTATTATCATACATTATATTATTTCCCTAAGTAAATTTGAAAATTTCAAATTTCATTCAAGACATAAATACCTTATCACTCTTTAAGAGCTAGAAAGGGGACCTAATGGACCTATAGATCAGAACCTCCAACAATATGAGATTAATCGACTAAACTCATTAACCACATTAATCAATATTCGTTAACTATAGGTACACTTCACTAAAAACCCACAACTGCACTCTTCTCACTACAGATATATTTATGTGTCCATGGATATAGACCTAGTCCTTCACAACTGTTCGTAACACCAGCTAGGTCAAATTACCATTTTACCCCTAAGTTACTTCTAAAACCTTAAGTATCAGTGCTCCCCTAATGAACAACCTGTTTATGGTCCAACCATTAAACAGAAACCCCTCTCGGGTCAGTGAGATGGTAGGGCCCTTTGTTGAAGTCCCGGAGACACCACTTAAGGGAACATTCATCTACTTACCCAAAAGATGGGAATGAGAGAATTCCATCTTATATAATTATGTCCCCAACTCCCCACTCGGTCTTGTCCCTAAGATGGTAGGCATATTGAGTCGACAAAAGGTCATTCTCACCTCTCACCCATACAAATCAAAGGACAATCCCTCGTGGACAAGAGTTCATAATATACTCAGAATTCAGACTAAGTTGCCTAGGTCATCTTATTGAAACAGAAACCTAACTAGTCAACGAAGTTACATCTAGTGATTACTATTTCATGGTCCAATCTTATGCAAATTCATTGCATAAGATACCCCCACTCGCATGTCACCTATACGAACAAGTTAGATCATTGCGTTTGTATGAAATACAAAGTGGGTCGTATCCATAGTGTCACCAGGATAGGATACCCAGCCTTATCCCTATACTAAATACCCTTTAGACTGTATTTTGAAATTTGATCTCCGTATGTCCCCACATACAGTTCAAGACTCATAAAACAGCGTAGGGTGTTAGTTTATTGAATTTTAGGGTTATTAAGACAAAACAAACAAAAACAATCAATAACGCTTATTGAAGTAACACATCAATAACTCTTTATTAATGACGGTCAAATAATTATATTTACAATTACGAGTTTTAGGGCATAAAACCCAACAATTTCATAGTCATAATATGTGACAATGGACAAGAGAAGTCTGATAGACTAAAGTATGGCAACAAGTAAGAAAGTTTCTTTATAATCCACTCCCCCAACTTGGGTATAAGCCTTTGCCACAAGTCTAGCTTTAAAGGTGTGCACCTTTCCATCTATACTTTTTTTCCTCTTGTAGAACCATTTGCATCCTATAGATCATACCCCATCATGTTGATCTATAAGGTCCCAGACAGAATTGAAGTACATTGACTCCATTTCCAGATCTATGGCTTTAACCCTATTCATCTTTGTCCACATTATTCATTGCCTAATTATAGGTCAATGGGCCCTCAACATCATCATTTGGTATGGCAGCTTGAGTTTCTATTAAACCCAAATAGCGAGCAGGTGGGTTTATAACCTTCCACTACGTCGAGGCTCCCTCAGCTCTTAAGGAGGATGTGCTCGACTTGATGAAGCACCATTAACAACTCTTGTTGCTATATTGACTTCTTCAACAACTCTTGTTGAAGTTTTAGTAGTTTCATTGGAAAGCTCATTTAACATGACTTTACTGCGTTACTTATGCTCCCTTATGTGGTCTTCTTCCAAAAATGTAGCATTTGTCAATACAAATACTTTATTTTCTTTTAGATCATAAAAGAGACCACATCTCGTTTCCTTGGGGTAGCCTACAAATAGGCATACTTTTGAATGAGGTTCCAATTTCTTTGGATTTGTCTCAAGCACATATGCTGGACAATCCCAAATCCTGATGTGTCGTAAACTACTAGTGCAGCTCCCTTCGAGCATCATTTTATTCCTAAAAGGAACTGATCATAAACAATTTGTAATGCCTAACTACTACATATATTACGATGACATAACAAAAGTGGCAAGTCCAGGTCAATCTGCAGGGTTCTTATGTAACTTCCATCATTAAAATATTTTAATGAACATATAATCGATTATGCATTCACAATGACTTACTCAATTCATCCAAATTCGTTGACGCTACAGGCCGCAGAATCATTGGGACAAATCGAGCAAGCGTCCTAACTATTAATTAAAACATTAAGCCCTAATAAATTTGAATGCCTTAAGTCCTTTTGGGTTCAATAATCAATCAAATAGAATTAAAACATGCACATTAAACTCTAGGATTCCATTGTGTGATTAATTAGTGGAAAGCCCCAACCTAATTAACCAACTAGACTTTGATTCAAATTAAAACATGCATTCTAAGATTCAAGATGGCTTAAAACCTTAGCACACAAGATTCAATAGTTTGCTACTTAGGTGATTATAGCTAGATGAAGGAGAAGACATCATGCAAGCTACAAAAACGCTTAGCATTCGACATACATCCGAGGGAAGGGACATCAATCCAACCAATTGTTGGGTTTTATACCCTAAAACTTGCAGATTGTAAATGTAATAATTTGACTGTAATTAAATCATTAATAAAGAGTTATTGATGTGTTACTTCAATAAGCGTTATTGATTGTTTTTGTTTGTTTTGTCTTAATAATCCTAAATCCAATAAACTAACATCATAGGTTGTTTTATAAGTCTTGAACTGTATGTGGGGACATATGGAGATCAATGTTCAAGATACAGTTGGTGTTAGGAACACCTGTGAAGGACTAGGTCTATATCCATGGACACAAAAATATATTTGTAGTGAGAAGAGTGCAGTTGTGGGTCTTTAGTGGAGTGTACCCATAGTTAATGAATATTGATTGATGTGGTTAATGAGTTTAGTCGATTAATCTCATATCGTTAGGATGTGATTCCATTTTCTATCAAATAGTTTTAGAATCCTAAATCCATATACTCTCCACCTTGATCTGATCGAAATGTTTAATTGGTCTTACTTAATAGGTTCTCAACCTCAACCTTGTACTCTTCGACTTTTGAAGACCTTCAGACTTGTATTGCATTAGGTAAAGATACCCATATCTTGAATAATTATCTATGGAAGAGATGAAATATTCACACCCTTCTTTTGCCTTAACATTCATTGGACCACAATGATCTGAATGTACAAGTTCGAAGCACTCTTTAGCTCTATAACATTTTCCAATAAAAGGTCTTTTTGTCATTTTGCCTTTAAGGTATGACTCACATACAGGTAAAGAGTTTTCTTCTAACTCGCTTATAGCAACCTCTCAATCCTATTGAGATTTAGGTCACATTAGGATTGTATTGTATACTAGGTATAGTGTATGCCCTAGATTATTGTATTGTACTTTGTTTTGTACTTTGTACTAATATCCCACTAGCTTTAAGACAAGTGTGAGATTGTTGGAACTGGTGCCCAAAATCTTTTAGGCTCTCGTAATTTGTAAATCTTGTAAATACAAATTATTTATTTAATAAAATAAAGACTTATTTTACTCGATTTTTCAGATTGCAGTAACTTGATCCAATAAATTAAGATTCGAAGTTATTTTATGTAACCTAAACATGTATGTAGTTGACATAGAGGTGGATCAAATTTAAGTAATAACCTAAATTGGTCTCTAGGGCCATCTACTATCCCTAAAATGGGTAGGAGTAAACTTCATCTTGCACCCTATGTCCAAGCTATTTACCCGGTCTTACCCCTGAAATGAAAGGTTTATTGAGTAGTGAACTTGGGCTACTCTCACCTATGCAGATCTAAGGATAATCCCAAGTAAACAGGAGTTTATCGTTAGCTCAGGATTAAGATAAAGTTACCTAGGTCATCGAATTTGAAATAGTTAGTTTTAACAGTAAACAGAGTTATAAAGTAAGGAAAAAAAAAACTTTTATTGGTCAGTCTTATGCAAACTCATTGCATATGACACCCCTACTTGAATGTCTCTACATAAATGATTCAGATCATATCATTTGTATCAAATACAAAGTAAGTCGCATCCAATAGTGTCTCCAAGATAAGGTACCCAACCTTATTCGTATACTATAGATCGTTTTGGCTATTTACTCGAACTTAATCCACTTTTATGTCTCCATATAAAGTCCAAGTAATCATATTATAGCTAGAGGTTCTTAGTTTATTGGATTTAGGGTTATTAACAATAACTTTATTGAATAAACATTCAACAACAATTTTATTGAAAATAGAGCTTAGATTATTTTTTACAAACTAAGAGTTTTAGGACGTCCAACCCAACACATTATGCCTTTGATTGTAATTTTGATTTTGCTATAAAATTTTCATATATGGTTATCTATTTCATTTTTAAGAACATTCTTAGACCAAAATATCCTTTTAAATTTCAGTTAATAATAATTCTACCATTGCAATAACAATTTTGGTTCCATTTAAATTGTTTTATTTTAATCCATCATTTTTTTTCCAGAAATTTGTAATTGCATGTTACATTTGATTTATAGTGTTAAATTTCAATTAAATCTTCAAAAATAATTAAATAACTAATAAAATCATTATTATTATAATGTAGTCTATACCAATTCAAATTTTATATCACATCTATAAATATAAAAATGTTGATACAGATCCTCTCATGATCAAAGTAGTTTGACAATTTACTCGAAGAAAAATTTGAATTCACAACATAGCATAGTTGGTAATTTCACTTCATATTAATGATTTCTTTTTTCTCATATCAATTTTATGATTTAAGTGTCAATATATATATATATAGTTGTAGAACATGAACCTTTTGGTTGTATATACTAATTTTTTTTATGCATGTGCAAAGTTAAAATATTAAAAGTGGTTTTCAACGAAAACTTCTTCATCCAACAATTCAAAAGTAGAAAATAAGATTATTTAAGAATGGTAAAATTGATTGTAGGCAACAAAGAGTTGTTACATATCTAGCTATTTTAGACATGTTGAATATATATATATAACTACCGATAATTATTCTACATATTACTTGAGGGTGATGTGTAGTATGTTTCAACAAATTGAAGGTATATTATTTCATATTTTTAAATATAAAATTTATAGATAAATTATCTAATTCTATTGTATTTTTGCAGCAAAAAATTAAAGGAGAAATATAAATGCTATAAAAATTTGGTACTCGCCGACAGATGAAAAGAAGCTAATTGTGTTAGAAAAAAAAGAAACATGAAAGAAATCAACTTGACTGAGGTAAAAGAAAAAACTAGTGTGAAGGAGGTGAAAATAATCTTCCGATTTGGTGGTCAAAACCGAACTAAATCAAAAATTTTAAAATAAATATGTGAAACGAAACCAAACCAATTTATCGATTTTAAATTTGGTTCGGTTTTAAAATTTTATTGGTTCAGTTTTAAATTCGATTTTGCTATTTTTTTTAAAAAAATATGTATATATATATTTTTTTAATTAAAAATAATTTAATTCGGTTTGATTTTAAAATCAGTTTTGTTCATTAAATTAAAATGGTTTAGTTTTGCTTTTTTTTTTTTTTAATATATATATTAGTTAAAAATATTTGGATTTTATTTCAAATTTGGTTTTCGAAATTGAAACCAAACTGAACTGAATAATTTGGTTCCAAGATTTTTTCAAGCTAGACCAAACTGCATTTTCAATTTCATTGAGTTTTCAATTTGATTCGGTTCAATTTTGAAAAATGGTTCATTTATGCTGTTTGAATGACCACCCCTAGCGAGCACCAAATCTTCGGTTAGAGTTAAATTTTAGTTTTTTTTTTTTTTTTTTTTTAACTTTGGAAGAGTTATTGTCCGATTTTGAAATTTATGGAAGAAGTTGGTTCTTTGTACAATCGTATATGAAAATAAAATATGCTAACTATGCTTCCTTTTTCTATAGGATCTCAAGTACTCTAAGTTGAATGGAAATGTGGATTTTTGCATTGACTATTGCTGCCATTTGGAACCAATATAACTCGATGATGTTTGATATGGACAAAAAGATGCAGTTTGGCCATATTTAGTGGACTTGGGAGTTTCTTGACGAGAGAAGATCAAGTTTATCACAATCCCAAATGCCCTCTCATTTGATTATGGATAATATTTGCATCAATTGTTGGAAGTTCCTAGAGGACAACTCGTAAAAGCTTAACTTTAATACTTCCTTCACCATGGGAGCGGTGCACTTTGGAGTCATTGTTCATAATTCTAATGGCTAACATATGATTTCAATGCAAAAAACTCTAAAGTTCATCAATTCTGTTGAGCTTGTCGAGGTTGTTGCTTTCTTTAATGGAATTATTACAGGTGAGTAACCAGAAATTTATCATTTATAGGTAGAAACTGATTAGATAATTTTCTGGAACTTAATTGAAGGTTGGGACTGTTTAAAAAATGAAGTCCAACAACAAGACATTATTTTAGGCTTCTCTCTTTGTCCACAAATTTGTAATTCCCTTGCTCATATTTTGGCATCTAATGCATGACGAATCAATGTCTATGGTACATGACTTGAAGATCCTTCTATGGATCGATGCTACTATGTCTAGCTGTTTGATATCTCTTTCATTCCTTGGTCTTTCTTATATTATTTTTTTGGTTTAAATACTACTTTGGTACTTATACTTTTAGTTTTCGATTATTTTAGTCCTCATACTTTCATTTTTGGTTCATTTTGGTTCTTGTACTTTCAAGATGTTCATTTTGGTTCTTGTACTTCCAAAAAGTGACTATTTTTGGTCCCTTCGCTTCCATTTTTAAGGGAACAAAATAGTTACTTTTTTAAAGTTAAGGATAAAAATAAACCAAAGTTGAAAATACAAAAGCCAAAATGAACATATTGAACCAAGATGAATCAAAGTTGAAAATATAGGAACCAAAATGAATACTTTAAAAGTATAAAGACTAAAACGAATACTTTAAAAGTATAAGGACTAAAATGAATATTTTAATGGTGCAAAGACCAAAGTGAATCAAAGCAAAAAAATACAAGGTAGTATTTAAACTTTATTTTTTTTATAACAAAAACCGGAGGGCAAAAAGGTAATTTACTTATTTTTTAATTATTATTATTATTTTTTTGAAGTACAAATTAGCGTTCCCTCGAGCTGGAACAAAAGTCTAACGCACCCAAAGCATTAAGCAACGAAATTTTGTGGAAAAAGTATGCAAGCCTCCGATGATATTCGTAATCTTCCAATCGACATCACATTCTCCCGTCTTGGTGGTAATAATTCCTCTTACCATCACCGATTCATGTTCAATTTGTGATGTTGTTTTCATTTCATACTTCCTTTATTGTTTGTTTGAATTCTGCTTGGTTTTTTTCTCCTACTATTTGATTGGAGTTGATTTTTGCACCTTCGTGGAATTGAAGAATGGCTCGTCGATCGGAAAAGAATCCCTGCTGATTGGCGTAAGCGTTTGGCAGCGTTGAGAGTTCGCATATCCAAGGAGTTCTTGTCGCTCCCCAAAGATACCGATCCCTATTTCCATTCCTTAGACCATGAAGGTTAGATTTAATTTTTCAAGTTTTTTTTAACCGAATTATTATGTTTAATTTACTGGCATGTAGTGGAGTGCTCATGTTTGTTTTTGAGTGAAATTTGATTAACAAAAGGCAGAGAAAGAGTTCATTTTTATCAGTGGTACTGCAATTGCTGGAGTGGAATCTTTAATTGACGCTGCTGCAAAGCTAAGAAACTAACTTCCATTGTAGTAAAGAACGATCTAACCTAAAATATTAAAATTCTATAAGTTTCTTAATAACTTGTATTGTGAGATTAGTCGTAAGCTGGCTGTTCTCCTATATCTTTTCAACCAAATAAACTATAGATTGATAAAATAACTTAGCATATAGTCGTCAGATAGGTGGGGAGTATTTGTTAAGTATGTAGAGGGATGTTTTGGGTTCACTGTCAATGATCACATTTGAGAAAGAGTATGACATCAATAGTATGTAGTAGGGATTGTGCAGAGGGATAGGTACTCTTGATTAGCTGTGGCATCAGAGCCAGGAAAGTTAGTGCAATGTATTTTTCTCCGTTGAATCAAGACAGAGGTTCTATCATAATTTGATTGATATTTCTAAATTATAACTGATGTAATCTTTCTCTATCTTGTTCATCAAATGTCCCTTGTGGTTATTCAGTTCGTTTACTCATGAGTTTAGTAAATTGTAAACTTGTAAACTGGTTGTATGGTTTTTTCTCAGATATTGGTTATTTAGAGGCAAAGAAAATATATAATATTCTTCTTGAGTCAACCCCAGAAAGCCGGAATATATTTGGCCGGCTATCAGGTGCTGCTGTAAGACTTGTCTTTTCCTGCCCTTTTCTCAGTCTCCACTATACATTGGCAGACTTGAATTATTGTAGAGCTCTAGTGAGTTTGTTTTCTAATTGAAAAAATACTTTTTTGCAGGGTGCTTGGGAGGTGATTGTACGAGCTTATGAGAAGGATCATATTTTTCTTGGCGAGGCAGCTCAAATAATTGTTCAGAATGTGAATTATGAAATGTAAGTCTTTTATGAACATTGTGTATTAACTGATGGATATAGAAGAGCTTCATTTTCATGCTACTGTTATTTTTAATGTGAAGCCCATATCAGAAGAAACAGGTCCAAAAGATTCATCAACAGCTAGCTGAGCTTGAACGTAAAGAATCTGATACTAAAAGAAATGCTTCTCTTTCGGCAGCTAAATATGTAGAGGCTTGTCAGGATCTTGGTTTGCAGGTTATAACCTGATCCATATATTTCCTAACTTTAGAAGACTGTTTTTGTATCTTATTCTTCTTTTATTACGTGGATTTCTTCATATACTTTTTCTTATTGAAATCAAACTTCTTCATATTCTTCATCTTGCAGGGAAAAAATGTTAGAGCTGAACTTCTGGAGACTGCAATGTCACTTCCAAGCACATTTAGCAGAATATTAGAAGTCATAAATGGTGATTCCGTGTCACGTGCTATTGAATACTATTCCGATTTAGTAAGGGATGCTCACTCGGATAAGGATGTAAGGAAATAGTGTAATAAACATTATCTGATGATCACAAGTGTTATAGAGATGAATAGAGAAATAAATTTCCTGATGCTGTTGACTTCTATGTTATTGTAGTGTTCTATGTTAATTCTGAGTCTCTTACATTCCATTCATGTGTACAGAGACACGTGACTGTATTACCAAACCTGCGCCATATACATGAGCATCCTCCTTCTTTACATGTGTCTGTGGGCTTTGAGATTGTTGATTCTGTAAATGTTCAGTCAAGCTATATAGAACCAGATGCTATTGGACAAACAGGAGTTGCTGCTGATAATATTGACTGGGATATATCAGTGGAAAATACTCAAATTGATTGGGACGTAGGTGCATTGGAAGAAACTGAGGATACAGGAAATGGTTTGGGACCTTATGAAATAGTTCATGCGAGTGAAGCTGTGGAATCATATCAAATGGAATCTAATAAGATGGTTAGTACTACATTGCCAGAGACTACTGTGTCTGAAATATCATGGGATGTCAGTGTTGAAACACCTCAAGTTGATATCATCGATGATGTAACCTTGCCTGATATAGAGTTGGATCATAAAACATTCATCCCTTCAACTCAATCTGCAGAAATCACTGAAGTTAGGAGCCAGCTCTTGGAGACCGAGTATAGGAATAAGATTCTTGATGATCTATATGAGGTATATCATAACTTTGGTACAGAACTCAAGTGACATTTATCTATCATCAAATCAAATAACTTAGAATGAAGGCTTAATGGCTATATCTAATTACGATTTCAGGTTAAGGCATTTCTAACTCAACGTTTGAATGAGTTGAAGAATGATGAAACTCTGTCTTTGCAACATCAAGTTCAGGCAGTTGCTCCCTTTGTGCTGCAGCAATATACTTCTGATGCCATTGAGACGATGTTATCAGATGTTTCCTTGGCTATATCATTACTCTCAAGTAGGAAAACTCAAGATTTAATTATGATTCTCAATTCTAAAAGGTAATACAATTACTAGGTTATTCTTTTCTTATTTGTTCAAACCACCTCCTGTAGGAATTTTCCAGATTTCGATACAAAAATTTCTTGAGAAATGCAAATAAAATGAAGTTATTGTTACTCAATTTCAACCACCTTTTCAATAAACAACTATCCTACTTAATTTACCATTCTAAATTCTTATGTCTTTGCATTTTCTTTGGTGCTAATATTTTGTTTTCGTTGTAACTTCGTTTGATTGATGGACTACCATTGTTAAACTTATAACTCTTTGTTTAATAAACTATGCAATTACGATAATCTGCACGTGTACTTTCTAAATCATATCAAAATATGTTCTGCTATCCTGGAAACTGTTCAATTCAAATACTATGACCTACAGTTGACATGTTTGAACCTTTTAATTATTAGGTTAGTTTCATTTTTGGGTCTTTACAAGTATTATGTCTAGTGAAAAGGTTATAGTTACATCTACAGTATAGATTTTGAATTCTACTTATTTTTTTAGTCTTGACACTGAATATTGGTTAGATATACACAGCAGTAGCACTCTTTATTTGAAATTTGGATCAGGTAGCATGGTACAGCTAGTTGAAAAAATTATGTATTATATTGATAAGATTAGATTTGATATTATTTTCTTAAGTGTAAATGACATTCTGGTTCTTAAATTTTCACCTGTCCTATCATGTATGAAATGAAATCCATTTAAAGTTTAGTCTATGATCGAAGTATCTATTTAATATATTTTCTATTTAATTGTCTTGATGTCGAGAATCAGTACCTAAAACCTGGTTTGGTGCTGATGTTTCTTTTACTTTTTGCAAAAACTATACTTTTGGACCCTGTGATTTGGATCAACGTTCACTTTGATCATTGTCCTGGGCACTTGACTTCTGTTAGTTTGTTTCTTTCTGTTAATAGTCTAATTAATTTGTATAGTTATTGGTTTATTTATGTTAATTAGGTTTAATTATTAATTTGTCTAATTAATTTTGTTAAACATTGCTTGATTAATAATGGTAATTGCCAATTTTCGTTCCTCCTTTTGAGTAAAATATTCTTTTATCAGTGAACTTCCTAGTTACTGCCTAAGGAAATAATAGGATAAAAGTTAATTGATAAAAGCAAGTTAAATGAAGCCATTGTGAAAATATAAGTTTAACTTTTTGTTATCATTGTCAACGAGATACTTTCATTTTAAACTATGCCAAAAACTTTGAAAGTTCAAATGGTGGATTTAAATTATAACCTGAAAGCCAAGTGAAATCACTCTGAACGGAGGGGACCAAAATTGTAATTTTCTTTTTAAAATTTTATTTTAAATGAGAAACAATCCATATTTCAAAGGACGAAATATTGGATAACAAGGGAGGCTCAGAAAAGAAACATTCCAACTTGGGGTGAAAGGTAGGTTTTCAAGAATACTCTCCATTTGACTAGTGATAAAATCCGAAGGCCAGTCGAAAAAGGCTCCAGTTAGACTGTAGAGTAAACCAACTCTATCTTTTACATTTTCTCTAAAAGTTTCTTTTGGTACTTCTTTAAATTTGATCATTCTCAGGTAAACTAATGTAAACTTTGATTTCAGATTTCTGGATAGATTAGTTAGTGCACTAGAGGAAAAGAAGCAGCGTGAAGTGAAACTGAAGGAAGGGTTAAAGGACTTGGCTGCCAAACGCATGGAGCTTCAAAATTCATTAGCTTCATTTTGGCCAAAACAAGTAAGTTGTCTTCCTTTTAACTTATTTATGTATTTTAGTCTTGTTTAGTATCTCTTCCTTTGTTTACTTTATTTTAGTCGTAAAAAGATTATCTTTGAACGATAAGATGAAATGTACAAAAGAAGGGGTAAAACCTGCCCCAAAGCTGATGGAAGCTGCATAAAAGCCTTCTCGTGTGGCAGATGATCATTTAAACTATAATTTGCAAAAGGTTAGTAAAAAATATTTTCACCCAAAAAAAAAAAAAAATGATTAGGGTTCAGGGTTTAGCCAAAAGCGAGTTCTAACAAGTTGTAGCCAGAGAATTTATTATGTTTCTTTTAACGGTGTACCCATCTAACTTGATGAAAGAAGGCAGGCCTCTCATATTGGTAGCAAGAGGCGGTCTGCTACGTGAAGGAAGATAATAAGTAATGACAAATTCAAAATTAATCCGTTACCAAGCTGCATATAACAAACAAATGGCCCTGAGTTTCAGATTCCTTTTTACACACAACACAACAATTTGATGGGAGGTTAAAGGAGCGGATCCTTCTCTGAATGACATCTTGATTTTTTATGTTTTTGTGACCAAATTTCCCTGTGAAGAATTCAATAGTCTTTTTGATACTCATCTTCCCAAAATTTTCCTTAAAGGGTCATGTTTGTATGTAAGCTCTTTGGACGTTGAATAATCTTTAAGGATACCAATATAGGGGCCTAGGGGTATTTTGAGAATAGTGGTAGGATATTAATAAGGTATACTAGTTCATAGTGAGTGGATTGTGGCCTGTGGGAAAGATTTAACTCTCTCAAAAGGCTATCAAAAAGCTATTAGATATTATAATTTCAATCTTAGAATTGTCAATCTTAGGTACTCAATTCGAGCATAGCTCCATTAGTTTAGGCATATATTCTTGATCAAAAGGTTAAAGGTTCGAATTTCCTAACCCTAAAAGGTTAGGTATCCGAAGTAACAACTATACAATATCTAATTTTGGAAACAGACATAAGCTTGTGTTTTAATCTTTTGTTTTATTTGACCTTTATAACTTATAACTTAATGCACGCTCAACATCTTCTTCCTCCTCTCTACCAATTCTCTATGAAGAATTGTTCCATCTGCTAATCGAGTACTGTGTCTTCTCTTTAGAAGAGAAACCATTTCCCATCTGAATTTTCCCAACTTATTTTCCTCTTTCTTTTATCCATACTTTATAGAATATTAGAAGTTAAGTCTTGTTTGATAACCATTTAGTTTTTGGTTTTTAGTTTTTGAAAATTAAGCCTATAGACCCCATTCCACCTTTAAATTTCGTACTTTGTTATCTACTTTTTACTAACCAAACCAAAATTTGAATCATCATGAGTTGACCTAGTGGTAAAAAAGGAGACATAGTCTTAATAAATGGCTAAGAAGTTATGGGTTCAATCCATGGTGGCCACCTACCTAGGATTAGGATGTAATATCCTACAAGTTTCCTTGACACACCCAAATGTTGTAGGATCAGGTGGATTGTTCCATAAAATTAGTTGAGGTGCGCATAAGTTGACCCGGACATTCACGGATATATCAATAAATAAATAAATAAATAAATAAAACCAAAATTTGAAAACTTAAAAGAAAGTTTTTAAAAATTTGTTCCGTTTTTTGAACGTGACTAAGAATTCAATTTTTTTACTCGAGAAGGAAGCAAACCATTGTAAGAAATTAAGAGAAAAGAGACTTTAAGTTTTTTTTTTTTTTTTTTTTTTAATAAAAAAAAAAGAAAAAAACTAAAACTAAAACTGGCATGTTTGGTGCAATTGCAGGAATCAGCTGTGACGAAAACGAGGGAGTTGAAGAAGTTATGTGAAAGCACTTTGTCATCCATGTTTGATGGAAGGCCAGTCAATATTATTGGCGAAATTAATACTGTTTTAACAAGTGGTCTCACTGCGTAAATACCCTAAAATAAAATGTCTTTCCCTCTCTCATAGTCATCACCACACTTGAAGGTAGTTCTTAATAACTAAAAAACTGGATTACATATGGGCTTGTTGTTCCTCAACTTATTTCCCTTTTCCTAAATCAATCTGTAAAAACCGTAGATTTACTAATGCTTTCAAGTTTTTATCACCTTTGAGTTTGTTTTTTTAATTTTGATTTTTGGTTTTTTAAATTGTGCTTGTATTTTTCATAATTTGTTTACGTCTTCGTCTATCTCAAGTAATATTTTTGTTCGAGCAATGATCAGGTGCATGCTTCCCATTTTTATAAAAAAAAAGAAAATTCTAAAAAAATATTTGTCTCATGACAATTTTTTATTAGTCAATTACTTAGTTGCATAAAGATGGTGCTAAGAAGTTTTGAAAAACTATAGATGTTTTTTCTTTTTCTTTTTTTTTTTTTTTTTTAATTTTTCAAAATTTGGCATGGATTTAGAAAGTAACATAAAACTCGTGGGTGAGGGTGTGTTGTAATTAATTTAGGCCATGTTTACCAATTCCTAATAAAAATTGGTTTAATCGAGATGTGATTTAATTGATGGATGAATTTTAATAGACCTAAATTGCAAACATAATTGGATTGCCTTTAACTATATCTAGTTATTGTTATTGTTATTGTTATTGCTTGACATTAATGGTAAAGGTTAGGATAACAATAAATATGGTAGATTTACCACTGGTAAAGGTAGTGAATCTTATGTAATTTTACAGTCATGAATATAGGTAAACGATAACAAATGTCATTAATTGGGGTCTACTTTTTTTTTTTTTGTCATTGATGGATTACATTTTAATTAGGAGTAAACGTGACTTTAATTGAACTCAGATGAATAATTGATCAATTCTTTAGATCCTTTAGGCCAAGGGTCAATTACTGAATGTCTAACTCTTTATGAAATTCATTATTGACACACAATTCCAACAGCTCTTTCAAGTGTTTATTGTAGAAAGCTTCAACAATTGAGCCACTTAATTGACATAAGAGTGTGTTGGTAACCACAAGATCTTTGGTTCAAATCTCTTTATCTCAATTGTACACTAGAGAAAAAACTTATACTTTCTCATTCATACATAATTAAAATAACATCAAAATATGATTAAAGGTACAAGATTTGAGGTTTGTTAGATCAGGACGAGTGTTCTCTCACCCCAAACTTAGCTTATTGCTTGAGTTGCAAAAACAAGTTATTTAAGAACCTAAAATTGGCTATTACTTCCCTTAGCACGCCATAATATATGTTTTTATACTACATCTTGCAAGTGCTTTATACTGGTCGAAGATAGCTCATAAATTACTTTCGGACATGACAATTGTATGTCCTCTACGAGGCTTCCTCTTAATTTCTCTAGTTGTATTTGTGAGAACTAGTGTAATTATTAGAAATGAGATTCAAGCTTAGGCTAGCTAAAATTATTGATACTATGTCAGTCTTCTTTATATATTTATACTATCTAAAATGGATTATGGAAGAAACATTTGATTTCCTTTCCCTTTTAGTGATTGATTATAAGGTCATTTTAGGTAATTTCACATTTAAATTATCAAATAAAAAAATCTCCCTATTTTTGCAATTCAAACGTAAATTCTCTTAAAAAAATATATTTATTTCATATTTAAATAATTAAATAAAAAATTCTCCTTATTTTCAGCAATTCAAACGTCCAATTAAAAAAAAAATCTCTATTTTTTTCCATTCACACGTTAAATAATGGTAGATTTTCTATAATAAAAAAAAAAGCACTAAATCCTATTATAAAATGGTAGATTTTTTTAGTTGATGGTCATAAGATATCTGATTTAATTTCACTAAATCTTATTATAAATTGGTAGATTTTTCTTTTTTAAAAAATAATCTCATCTTAACATGATNTTTTTTTTTTAAATTCACTTATCTAAACTCGAAGTTACTATCTCTCATTCTCACTTCTTTTCTTATATATATTTTTGGCGAATTGCATTAAGTAGCAAATTTTGATTATATATTAGCATCCATGTCATCACTTTTTAAAATAAAATATGGCAAAATTTGTTTAAAATAATATATATGGATAAAAATCATTTTATTTGATTTTTTTCTATTCCAAAAATGCCCTCATCCTTCAAACGTGTAAAATCGGCTTCAACTACGTGCGTTTTCTTTTTTGACAAGCTGTGAGTTTCTTTACAACATGTTCAAACTTATCAGGAAGGAATTAGCTCTCTGTCACTTTTCCTGTAAAGTTATGATAAAGTGCTTATCAGAACTTTATGGGAAAAGTGACAAAGACATTTCTTCCCGATTAGTTTAACTTATTAGGAAGGAAGGTCTCTATCACTTTTCTAGTAAAGTTGATCATCAGAAGTTTTAAAAATGTCCAATAAATATTAAAATTATTAAGAATATCCTTAAAAATGTCCAATAAATATTTAAAATATTTAGAAATAAATTGCTTTATAAGACAAAAAAAAAAAAAAAAAAAAGTTTGTGTCTAATTGAACCTTAAGTTTTAAATCATATAGTTAATAGATGAAAAATAATTTTAAAAGATGTCTAATTTTACCACAACGTTAAATTTAATGTCTAATATAACATATAATTTTTAACATTTTCAAATATGTAAGAAACCTATTGAGGCATAATTGATATTTTAGAAATCTATTAAATACAAAAATCAAAAACTCATGAACCTATTAAACATTTTTAAAGTTTAGCAACTATGTATAAGTTTATGGGCAAAACTTCTAACTTCATATATATTTGTGCCCCCTAACGTTAAAGTCTGGATCCGCCACTGATTTTATGGTTGGACTATGAAAAAGATTGTTCATTACAAGATCAATGGTACTTTAAGGAGTTAAGGTACAAGGTATAATTGCATAAATAAAATAGACTTTTGTCCAAATGTAATTATGAACAACTTGTAGAAGATAAATTTAAATGTAATTTTTAAATCAATGAAAATAACTTGTCCTAAAGAGTGCAACTCTAGGTATGTAGTAGAGTGACCTAGAGTTAATGAATGAAAATCAATTGACTAAATAGTTTAATTAATTAATTTGATATCGTTGCAGTTTAATTAATTTGATATCATTGCAGTTTATAATCGGTAGGTCCATAAAGTCTAGCTCACGACAATATTGAAGAATGACTTTGATTGAAAGAAAGATTTGAAATGTTTAAACGAATCTTTAATATATTAATATATTAATGCAAAAGAAGAAAATTGAATTAAAATTTTAAATGTTGATATATTTTTATATTTCTGTAACTTTTTTATTTTTTTTATTTTTTTAGATATTGCTATATATGGTTGGTGAGATTAGTTAACCAAATCATTCACAAGGGAAAGTTTTATTATTTTCTTCCACCTTTTTAGCCACATTCATAGGTACATAAAAAAACGCTATAAAACCTCATTGGGGGATGTAAATTTATTTGTTTACTGAAAATATAATTTAGTCATGTCTAGCCATATTTTCAATGATCCTCTTTAATATTAGCGATTTTCCTTGTCCAACCCTATTAAATACACTATAAGAAATGAGTTTGAAAAAGGTCTAAAATGGTCAATTAGTGTTAAGACAGACATCAACGTAAGTCTAAGTAGACTTCTTGAACTCATAGTAAGTGCCTAGGAGAAGTATGAATCAGATCACATGAGATTTTGGATAACAGTACTTAACCAATATGACAACTCAGCATATAATTTCTCCCAATCACAAAAAATTTAACCAATACTTTTCTAAAAAATTTAACCAATACTTTTCTCTTTGCTTGTCATATTATATTTGAATCATTTTTTAATTGTTTCTTGAAGTACCGCCACAAGAACACCAAGATCAAGTTGTGAGTGATCTTGTGTCATTTTGAGTACAAATTCGTATGTTCTTCAAGTTTAGTAATTTAAAAAATCCCAAAGATTTTAGGCGGACCAAGCACTCAATCTTTGATCAGAATTCTCATTTAGCAATTTGCATTACACATGTTACATATCTTGGTTTGATTCTACAATGCACAACAATTTGATAGTGTTGTTTCACACAATATTTTTATTACAGCCATTTGTAAACCTTCATTGGTTTCAAATAGCATCTCTTTTTTGTATTAGACTAGACTAATTCATTCTCATTTTGTGCATTTACATAACTAGCCCATAATAGCCAAACTCATTGGTCCGAATAAAAAACCAATTCAAATTGTAGCACAAAAGTTTTTCACACAAAATCTTAAGAAATTGGGTGGTTAAGAATCAGTCCAAAGTTTAAGAAATAAGTTCAAAATCTTAAAAAAGTAAAAGGAAGTGAACATTTTTGGCCCCATCTCAGTTTTACATGGAAAAAAAGGACCATTTTAAAAACAATGTATTTTTGGACTCCAATTTTCACTTGGATTTATGAATTGACCATTATACCCTTTATTTTGATTCAAAATTATCTTTCTTCCTCCTCTTCCATCTAAGATTCAAAACTCCTCACATTCCTTTCAATTTTCCTCAACATTTTCGGTCGAATTCCATTAGTTTTTGGTTTTGGACTTGATCAATTTCTTGTGGAAGTTATTTCACGTTTTGGTTAGTATTTTCGCATATTTTTATTCGAGTTTTGGGGTGGATTTGTTGATTGTTTTGGATTCTAAACATTTGTAATGTTTTTTATACAAATTTATTGATAATATTGAGTTTCTATCTTGTCTGAGATTGTTTGATTAAAGAAACAATGAAACTTTTCTTACTTTAGTGCATATTGGTTTAAACTGATGAAGCTCAGCTAGGAATGTTGTTGCGCCCTCATCTACCCTTTGCCAGGTATTTGCTTTTTAGAGGCCGTTTGGTTGGTGAGTATAAAGGGTGAGAATGAGTATGAGCTTACAAATGATTGGTGGGTTTTCTTTATTTACTTTGTAAATACTTTAGTCAATACAAGTGAGAGTCTTTTGAGAAACAAGGGTTTTATGTTCGAAAATGTTTGTAGAGGAAGATGAAGAAGAGGTGTGTTCCTTTCTATTTTTTTTTTTTTAATTTCAAATATCATTATTTCACCTAATTTCTTTTTTGTTAGAATCTTAAATGACAATATTTTCCAATTAACTAATTTACTTGATTTGAGGAGTCAAATCTATCAATTAACCATTTTTTTGTGGATGATGAAACGTTTCCTAGATATCTGCAAATATTTAATGCACATATTCAAAAATATGAAAACATAATTAAAAAATTGCATTTCTTAGAAGATAATTAAAACTACTTTAAAGATTATTAAAACAATCTCTCTTCTCTCGTATATATACCAAAAAGGGAAATTCTTCTTGTAATATAAGATTTAGAATTTAGTAATAATTTACTATTTAAATTTAAAATTTAACTTTTAAGTATTTTGATTAAGAATAATGAATATCTAATTTTAAAAATAGTTTTCAATTAAATATGAAAACTATGACATGAATTGTAAAAAATTAGAATTTGAAAAATTGAAAATCCAAAAATTGGAAAATAGATATTGAAGTCTAAACATTTAATTGGTGGTTGATAGTAGATAAGAGGTTGATTGAAAGTAATTAACTATAGTAAGTTTTCTTGGAAGAATTGCATATAGGCCCCTTTTACTGAGGTCCGAAGGAAAATTAACTCCAAATTTAAAAACAAATGAAATTTGACCTTTTGTTTATGTCAGCATTATGAAAAATTACCACTTTAACCCCAAATTCATTTTTTCCTTCTTCATTTTGTAGAAGCTCGATTTGAGAAAAAAAATATACATTTTTTTCTCTGTTCATCTTCTCTTTTGCATGCTTCTTCTACCACTTCTTGTTAGTTCTGCATTGTTGTCTTCTTCATCTTCTTCTTCCATTTTTTCTACATTTTTCTTGTTTTTATTCTTTTTCTTATGTGTTTTTTTTCTTATTTGTTCTGTAGCTTTTTTTTCTCCCTTCTTTGTTCTGCAGTTTTTTTTTAGAAAAAAAAATTGTAGTTATGTCAAATGAGGAACTAGAGAAAAGAGCTAGAATCAAGAATCGAGAAGCAAGAGCAAGAATCTGAACAAAGAAAAAAATCAAAAAAAAAGTTTTAATTGTGTCCAATGAGGAACTAGAGGAAAGAGCGAGAAGCAAGAGCTAGAATCGAGAAGCTAGAGTAAGAATCCAAACAAATGAAGAAAATCGAAGAAAAAAGTTGTAGTTGTGTCTAATGAGGAACTAGAGGAAAGAGCGAGAAGCAAGAGCGTTCATCGAGGAGCTAGAGTGAGAATCCGAACAAATGAAAAAGATCAAAGAGAAAACGTTGTAGTTGTGTTTGATGAGGAACTAGAGGAAGGAATGAGAAGCGAGAGTAAGATTCGAGAAGCTAGAGCAAAAAGCGAGAAACAAGACACGAGAGTGAGAATCAAGAATCAAGAAGCTAGAGTGAGAATCCGAACAAATGAAAAAATCGGAAAAAAAGCTGTAGTTGTGTTTGATGAGGAACTCGAGAAAGGAGCGAGAAACTAGAGCGAGAAGAAGGCCCTTGCATGCATTTTGAGGTCAAATAGGTACTTTCATAATATAGATAACAAAATACCCTTTATTTATTTATTTTTTTTAACCTTGAGCCATTTTTCAATTAAGCCCTTGAAAAGGGGGGCCATTCGTACGAAAATCCCAATTTTCCTTGTTTACATCACTTTCTTCATCATCAAGAGGCCAAAAAAACAAGTTTTTTAGAAAAGTGTCCAATTTTCCAAAAATAAAGTTGGAGGGTTAAAAATGTCAATTACCTAAAATGACAACCTAAAAACTTATAGATCAAACAAATAATAGTCTACAAATCAGTCCATTCAAAATATCACACGAAAAATGACATATAATGTGTGAAAATTAGATCCATTCAGCCATTTACAAAAAATATATATATATAGAGAGAGAGATAGATCTAAAATATTGTCCTACCTATAATGTGTTAAAAAAATACTTTCAACACAACAGTGACGGGTGGTGAGGGAAACAGTCTACACTGATGGCAGACGGCAGGAACAGTCGACAATGACGACAAGAATGACTGCATCGGCTTGAGAGATAAAATGGATTTGGTGATGTTATGGAGGGAGAAACCAGAGTTGGAGGGGGATTTGGGGACCACGAAACTGTAGACCCCGTCCACATTTTTTAGCTATCCTGTCCCCAATTCCTATTCTCTGCAAGGTGGTAGCGAAGTGCAACAAATGTACTGCCAACTAGACTGAAATCGTGGACCTGGTCTACGTTTACTCTGAAACTGTGAACCCAATCCATGATTTCATTAGTAGGTGTGGGCTCATTTCACAATTTCTAGAAAGTGTATACCCAATTCATGATTTTGCCACCTATTTTTGTTAAATGTTTTTTTTTCTACCCTATTTTTGTAATTTTTTATTAAGATAATATTATTTTTTTTAAAAAAAATCAGGATGCATGTCATTGATTGGTGTATAATTTAAATAATAATTTTAAAAAATAGTAATCTAACCAACTCTATCTCTTTTTCTCAGCCTATCCACGAAATAAAAATGGCTAAGAATACAATAGAAGCTGCACGATCTCATACTCGAGATAGAAACAATCACAACATCCTAACAAAATAATGAAACAATCACAACATCCAACACTCAAAAGCAATGGAACTTAACATCAAATTTAAGCAAACTTTTCAAACTTAATCAACCGAAACTTAATTAATCAACTTATCATCGAATTTATGAATTTAATAACTACCCACCTCTAAACTTTTTAAACTTATGAACATAACAAGGAAAACTTAAACTTAAACTTAAACTTAGGAACATTAAAACAGAACATTAGAACTAAAAATGACAGAAGTTATGTCTACCTGAAACAAAAGAAGCCAAAAGCTTTCCTCTCTTGACATCAAGATTTAGGCTTTAGGGAACTGCAAATAAAACCTAAGAAAAATGTTCGATCATTAACTTTTGAAAGAAAACCAAAAGTTATGCATGTTGCAACTCCTCAAAAGGACAAAGAAAACAGAAGGTTAAAGCTAAACCAACAACATGCGGACCACCATAAAAATAACTTTGGATATACCAATTCCATCAATCCAACACAAACTCTATAAATTTAAGGAGTTGGTAGGAGTTCGTCTTACAGACGTGACTCTCTTTTAAATGTCAAAATATGAAATTTGACGTACTTTTTAAAATTTAAAATTTTTTACCTTTTGCTTACATCATATGTGTGAAATTATCGGAACATCATGCATGCGGATTAGACCTCTCGTTCTCTTGCTCTCTAGCTCCTCTCTCTTACTCTTCATCTCCTCTCCCTCACTCTAAAAACCCACAGACCCGACGCCATAAACTTATGTCCCTCGCGAGCAAAAACCGACGGCCTCTCATATCCCCCTTTCTGAGAAGCCCACAACTTCTCCAGTGAACACACAGCCGGCCACCACTCTGCACACAACTAGAAATAAAATAATGGAGAAAGAATAAAATCAAAAAGAGGAAGAAGCCGGAAAAATATATATATATATAATGTTGGATGATGAAGTAAGCATAAGGACAATTTAAATTTTCAAAAAGTGAGGCAAAAAATACTTTTGGATTTTACTTTTTTTGGCATATACAATTATCTCTAAATCCAAGTAGGAAAATATTGGAGAAGGAAAGGAAAAGAGAAGAAATTGAAAATGGTTAGGAATTCAAGTAGGAAGCTACTAATGCAATGTTTAAGAATGTTATCGAAAGTTGCAAAGTTCATAACATTTTCTATAATTTAACCTTAAAAACCAGTTTAATTTCTAAACTTCCTTATAAGATTATACTCAACCATCCTTAATATTAAGCATTTTCATCAAATAACATCCAATCAACCATCCTTAATATTAAGCATTTTCATCAAATAACATCCAAACAACGTAATCACATCCTTAAATGCTTAACACTAAGAACTTTAACCCTCTTTTAGATATTCGTGAGTGTCCCAACTAGCTTACACGTTCTCACACACAACCCGCCTAACCCTATAACATTTAGGTGTCAAGAAAACTCGTAGGATATTAAATTCGGTGGCTACCATGGATTGAATCATCATCTCTTAACCATTTGTTGAAATTATGTCTCTTTTTTTACCATTAGGCTGATCCATGATGGTTATCTAAATAATTAAAAATAAAATTAACAATTTTAGAAAGTTAACGGACACTTTGGCCCTAACATGAAAATAATAATAAGCACCTAAACTTTGATTGAAACATTTTAGTCTCTATACCCGTGCAATTTGCAACAATTTAATCTCCAAAGTACTCTAAAATAATTTAGTTCCAATTTCCAGACATAAGAATACAAATATACAAATATAGAGGAGAAGAAAACATAAAAAAGAAAGGGGAAAAAATTCTATATGGATTGAAAGGCCAGAATGATGGCTTTTGATTTTCATATTGAGCCAGTTCACATCAGAAGTAAAATTGGGGAGGGAGGGGGTACCAAATTTTCTTTTCCAATGAAATAAATAAAAATATTGGAGGGAGTAGATCAAGGTCAGAGCATGGTTCCTTTTTCAAAAGAATTACTTAGGAAACAACATGCTGACCAATCTTATCCTTCCTTGCAACAACTTTGATCTGTTTCCAACACCATGTCATTGCATCTGTCTTGAATGTCACCACATCTATTCTACAAACAGCCATTAATACAAGAATTATAACACTGATTATATAAAACCAAACACAAACACACAATTTTTTTATAAGAAAAAAAAAAAAAAACTTTCATGATAAAAAAGAACGACACAAAAGTAGGGGGAGATGTATCCCCACACAACAAATTACAAAAAAGAAATCCAACTAGTATAAATTTGGGTTAGGCTATAATCACATAAGAATTTAGAAGTACAGGACCTGATTTACTAATCCTCAGTTAAATACTGAAGCCAAAATCCTTTGGTCCAATGGGATCTTCACGCTCCATTGGAGGTTGTGGTTTGGAAGATACTCTAGAATCTTTCAAGGTCAAAAAACTAGTAGGGACTTTTTTTTGGAGTTTGGTTACTCTTCTCTCAATGATTGGTAACCAAACTCACACACACATATTTCTCTATAAAAAGGCATTCCTTCAATTTTTATGAGCAACTAAACTCCGATATCTAAAAAAAAAAAAAAATTTGGAAACAGAACATTTTGTTTTTTATGTCTTAGCAAAAGTTAAAAGGGCTAGAAAATGAATCATCTCAGAGAATGGAAACTTCCATAATGAAATACAAATTTTCCAGACAATAACTTGAGCCAGCCAAGTTCATGCTGATCACTAATGCCAAGTTTGTAGAAAGCTTAAACAACAAATATCACTTCTACAATTAGCAAACTTACCATCCAGGACATAATTAGAACCATAATTTAGGTTAGTCAACTAGAGATTGATGAGCTAAAAATTACCATGGTCACAATAGGGAAGAAGTAAAATTGAAGAAGGATGATAAAATGGATTTACCTGCATCAGGTATCAGCGTCTAATTCGAGGTTTGCAGCAGAACTGAGCAAGTAGGGCCACGTGATCAGAAGACCACTCTGGAGAGGGAAGTGCCGTGTTTTTCCTCATGCTTTCCTCATCCAGAAGCTCTAATAAAGACTCAACTGTTAAGGAGTCCACTGCAAACAAAAAAGAACAAGAAATGATGAAACAAACGGAAATTATTTTTAAATAATGATGAAACAAATGTAAATTATTTTTAAATAAGTATCGTCAATGCAAAAAGGTAGTAAATAAATTAACAAAGAGCAGAGCTCGTCATAATTGGTGTCTTAAAGCTTACCGGTATAAAATATATAATCTAGGGTGCCAAAGAAATCTCTAGTACAATTTGTAAACAAGGGTTCGTTTGTTGTTGGATCAAGTCTCTTCCTTTGCTTCTCTGATCCAATACTAGCACCCATTCTTGCAAAGGATGAATAAGCACTAACCTGTAACAGTTTTCTGGAAGATTAGAATAAGGCCATGAGCCTTTTAAAAGAGGAATGTAAATTTAGGCCCAAGCTGACGTTAAACATTGTATTTAATTTTTAATTTTTAATTTTAACTTTTTTGAAAAAAGTAAATACAGAGGAAGAGACAAAACTAAATTTTCAATAGGGGTGTTCATGGTTCAGTTCGGTTCGGTTTGGGGCTCAAACTGAACCAAACCGCAAAATTTGAAATTTTTTATACAGGAACCAAACCGAACTGCATATATGCAGTGCGGTTCGGTTTGGTTTTGCAGTTTAGTTGTCTTTTTTTTCTTCTCAAACTATGCAGGAGAGAGCGAGAGAGTGGGAGCGAGAGTGAGAGAGCGAGAGAGAGAGAGAGGATGTTTATGATAAAATGACATGTGTATTCTCGTTCTCGCTCTCCATCGCTATCTCTCTCTCGCTCTCGCTCATCGCTATCTCTCCTCAAAGGTGTTTTTTAACCTATATTTTAATAACATAATAAAATATATATAATCGGTCGGTTTTGGTTGCGGTTTCATGGCGCAAAATTCAGTTTCTATGCATTATCGGTTCGGTTTCGGTTTCGGTTCGGTTTCTGCAGTTTGAATGAACACCCCTAGTTTTCAAAGCATTAAGCAAGGAAAAATATTACCAGTTGAAGCTTATGAATCAGCTTGCTAGGTGGGCGAAATAAATTGAGAGGATCAACTGCCAAATCTGGATGTGATGGCTCTACCTTCCCCATTGCAAGAAGTGAATGAGGAGCACTGTAACAAATTTCGGTAGTAAAACTGAGCAGCGATAAACATCCACAAAGACCACAAAGAGAACGTCAGCAATCTTAGGGAGCAAAATTCATCAGTGCTGAAGACAAACCTTCCAGGAACGGAATTGAAATCGCCACAGACCAACATTGGAATGTCAGCACTAACAGCTATTTTCTCCAGTCCTTTCAGAAGCGTAGAGACCTGCTTTCCAATAAATATTTAGAGCAAGAAGTTATCAAGTCATTTCATTTTTTTCTTTTTCCTTTTTTTTTTTAATGGGTCGAGGGTGGGGGAAGCACCTGCCACAGCTTGACATCTTTCAAATCTTGATGATCATTAACATGAGTATTGGCCTGAACAGAAGAATCCACCAAAAAACGGTCAAATGATGTTTGAAAAAGTATCAGACAGCAGCATGCTTTTATCAATTGATAAAAAAGCTGCATTTGGCAAGTAATCAAAGTTAAAGATTATAAACCTCTATGAGAGATAAGCAACCACTACAAAATACTCTCCCAATTATTTGGTTAGTTTAACAGGAAAAAGATACGATTAACATTCTTCTATGGATATTATTAAATGGCAATCTTAATGCATTCGAGGTTCTTCAAAGGAAACTTCCTTTTTTCACTCTCATGCCTTCAATTTGTTCCTTTTTTTTTCTTGGGAGATAATGGAGATTATCTATCTGTTTATTCTTCATTCTTCAGATGTTCATATTCGTCGAATTGCGGGCATAAGTTGTTTTCTACATTTAAGTTTTCTTGAGTGGTCTCTCCCTGTTTGAAGGATAATATTTATCAGCTTCATGGGTGTTCTTTGGCTTCCAACCCCATTTAGATCAACATGATTAAGCTCTTCTCTTGGAATTGTAGATGGAAAGCGTCAAACATGGAGTTCTCTTTCCAAGGCCTTTATTACTTTCTCTTTACAAGATATTAATCTAAAATTGGATGCTTTTATCTGTCCTTTATAATTATAAAAGTATTTCTTGGGCTTCTGAACCACCAAGAAGTTGCAAACCATTGGAGGCCAAACAAATATCAAAACAAAAAGAATTAACCATAAAATGTTTTTTCCCATAAGGTATACACTACTTGAGGAAGTGTATATCATCATCACCCGTTTGGAAAGATTGACGAGTAAAAGGGAAAAAGTAATCTTACCACACAGAGAAGCTGCCTTTTCCCCAGACTATCAGCTCCCTGATTGCCAAATTTTGCTTCAAGAACCACTATCAGTGCAACATTGTCCTACGCAGATAATATGGTCAAACCGATTATGGCTAGAACAAAGAGAAAGTATATGAGAAAAATAAACAGCAATCAGACTTAATTCAGTGATCAACCTAGGAACAAGAGTCTACCTTAGCTAATCGGGTTAAAGAACTCTTCTTTTGTGCAGTGGGAATTTGAGCATCAGTCAAAGACTGGGCAGCTTTATTAAACTCAACCTGAACACAAGCATAAAGCTCTCTTAGATATAAAATAAACATAAAAACTGTAAACCGTATGCAAAAAAAAAAAAAAAAAAAAAAACCTCATATTTCTTGACATGTGCAAATCTGTCTCTACGGAAAAATGTTGCACAACCATCAATTGTTTGTGTGTTTCCACTGTAAACCTAAAAGGGACAACAGTATGGATCGTGAGAGGACCAAACAGAACAGGGAAAACAAGAGAGGTGAAGCCAAAAAAACAAAAACCAAAAGAAAAAGTAGGAAGTTAAAAGTAATAAAACAATTAAGACATAGAAACCTCGTTTGTCTTTCTCTTATACAGAGCTTGATAGCCATGTTTGTCAAGTTCAGGTGCAAAATATGCCTCAAAATGATTGCTTTGGACCTGTAAATAAAATAAAATATTTTACCATAGGTAGCATAGCATCCACGTAATCCTATCAGATCACTGTTTCAGAAGTTCATAAATTCTTGAAGACAGAGGTCATTCTGACAAGTTCCATGCGGTAAACCGTGACAGTGATACATCCCAAGATGGGATGAAGTCAGAGAGGTACTTATCTCTGTGGTCCCTTTCAAGAAACAATAGATTTTGCATTCCAACACAACATGAGAAAGGAGTTCCCTTTCTGAGTGCTAGTAAACAAAACCCACTTGGTTTTAAAAAAGTGCACAAAGTACGTCCAATCATACCTCCTGAAGACAAACAATATCTGCATGATACCCAACTATTTCTCGTAACAAATTCTGTCTGCGGTATGGCCAGGAAAGAGCCCAGGAAGGACAATAGCTGTATGATTCACTTGTCGCATACACATCAGCAAGAATGTTGTATGAGAGCACTGTGAAAGAACCAGAAGATAAAGCACGACCACTGGAATCCAATTGCCCAATTGCATCAACACCACTAACAGGAACTAAACAGCGTGGACTGGGGGATGGAGCTGGAATCACACGGGAAGTTAGTAAAGTGTTGACTGGTCCAGATGGCAATTTTGACTCTGCATCTACCACAACACACTCAAACTTGAGGACATGGCCAATGTCATCAGCTGATGGTGTGTACGTTTTAGATCGCCCAACTTCAAACCAAGTCTCACCACCACTCCTTTGCGCAGTGGATGAAGGATAAAAAGGAGTAGAACCGTTGGTCAAGCTAGTACTTGATACTGCACCAGATAAGTTAGCATTGATCACTCCAGGACCTGTGTTATTGTAGCGTCCAAATAACTCCTCATCCTCATTTACATTATCATTCACAGCACTTGTAGCACGATCATGCAGTGCACGGTGATGTTGCCATGCATCCGAGAAACACTTAGTCGAGCAATGATAACTTTTAGCAACAGGTATTTTTGCCTTAAGACAACCTAAGCATTGTAAGGTTGCTTGCACAGAAGGATGTACACTACATATGGCAACGTTTCGATCATTTTGGACACGGTACCTGCAACAGAAAAGAATTGCAGAACAAAAATAATGAAAATGGCAGAAATCGATTACTTCTTTCAATAGGAAAGAACCAAAAATAATGCACATAGCATATGAATGCATACTAAAGCAGGGAACATGGCATATGAATGCATGCTAAAGCAGGATAGTCTATCTAATCCGATCCCTTTTCTTCAATAAGAAATTTAATTTGAGAATATTATGGATAAACAAACAACAAAATTCTGTCAATTGGTTGGTACCCGTCACATGATGTTTCTCCCCATTTATACAAAGAACTAGAAAAAAGAAATGGAAATGGAATAAATGGAAAAAGGGATCATTTGTCAGTTAGGTATTTAGTTGGTCGGCTTTTTTTATTGGGTGATCTTTTTGTAATTATGTCGTTGTGTATTCTTTCATTTGCTTCAATAAAAGCATAATTGTCCATATGGAGAAAGGGGTTGTTCTTCCCAGGGCTTTCTTTCTTCTTCTTCTTCTTCTTCTTTTATATATATATATATATATATATATTTTTTTTTTTTATTCATTTTATTTTTTATAATAACATGATTGGTAGAAGAGAATATAATAAACCCCCATTTGAAGCTAAACTTTTTTATTCCAAAGCATCTTGTCCAAGAAGTTCCAGTCTACATGCTCACAGACATTATTTTACAAAATCTATCTCAAAAACAGTTCCCTCCTTTTCATTGCCATACACATCTCAATTGGTTCATTGCTATGAGCACTTGGTTAGGAACGACACAACTTAAGAAAGTAAAAATGAACCGAAAACTCTAATCTTTTTTTTTTCTTTTTCTTTTTCTTTTTTTATAAGAAACAATTTCATTGATTGATGAAATATCCAAAGATACAAAAAGGGCTCATATCATAGGGAATACAAAAGGTGTTTCCAGTTTGCAAAAAGGAAAGAATAACTCTAGCTTTTTAAAGCCGGTATATCTTTGCAGCATTAAGGATGACAGTGTCTATAATGTCCTTTGAAGTCTTGCTCTTCTCCTAGCAGATTCTTGCATTGCTTTCATCCCAAATCTTCCACAAAACAGAACAGATAATGCAAATCCATAAATGTTCTTTAGTGGCTTTGAAAGGTAGATCAATAAACAACGATCGGAGCCAACTTCGTGTCATTAGGGAGAGCCACAGACCAATGGAAGGCTGTAAAAGTCTCCAACCAAATCCCTTTTGTAAAGGGACAATCAAAGAAAACATGCTGGACAGTTTCATGTTGGTTTGGCAAAGGCAGCACCATAACCATGTCACGCACGAAAACTCCAATCTAAAGCCCCATAACCAGTAGAAGCTGATCTCCACTTCCTAATTCCTAACTTAATCCCCACTTGATTCTCTATTGAGGACACCTCAACTTAGCGTGTGAGTGTGAGCGTCACATGCTCTACCAAAGGTCCCTTAAATAGCTCAAATCCTTATCTGTGAGGAAAAGGAAATGTCTCACATTTTGCCTATATAGAGGGACCAATTTAACCTTCATACCAAGTACACAGCATAACAAAGGATGACAATAAGATGACGAAATCCACCAAAGATTTATATGAATGATCCAATTATTGGAGGAAAATAGGTTGACAGTAACAATGAGATGCAGAACAAGCACAATGATGTGAAACTACAGGACATCTTCAAAAAAATCTGTCTTTCATTTCGAAGTAATGGGCTGAGGACCTAAATTCCAGCATGCTTGATAATTTCCCACATAGAGAAGAGAAATGTTTAGCATTTAATCAGTATTATTACGAAGAAGATATACAATCTGAATTCTTTTATGCTCCAATGCGCTTCACTAGAAATTATCAGAATCTTTTGGAACCTACCAAGACATATGCTGTCACAGTGATCCTACTTTTAAGTTTTAACTACCGACGAGCTTCATAGTCTCAGGTTAATCAAGAATGCCTTTGGTATTGAAGCATTTCCATTTAATTTCAAGCTTCCAAGAAATATTCCTCATATAAGCATTAGATGGCAGAGAAAAAATTGGCAGAAAACGAGTGAGTATAGGGCGTTCAATATGAAATAAAGAATCAACAAGCGTCGTTTGAATATGAATTGTAATAAAAGAAAATGGGCATGTCACGCACAAAAGTTACCAGCACCAGTGAAAAAGCTCGAAACCCAATCGTGAACGAAGCATGCAGCCATTGAGAAAGATAAGAAAAAACTTGGGTAGCACCAAGTTGAAACCCCGATCACAAACCAGCCTCCGGGCACACCAAATACAAACCCAGAAGTAAAAACCTCAAAGAAAAATGATATGGAATGGGGGGTTACCATTTGTACTTCAGAAAATAGCCATCAACCGGAGCCGACTCAGGCACATCATCAGTAGTGACAGAGGTGTCTGGGCGGCGTAGGAGAAGGTAAGGCGTGAGTTCACAACCTACTATGGGAATATCAGAAGGAAGGTGCACTCGTAGCACGATCAGCATGCTTTATTGTTGGTCAAACGTCGCAGCAGCAGGTTAACCCTATACACCAATTGATCAAAAACAGTGATAAATAGGCAGATACTTGGCGGATCTGCCATTAATACTTGTTCACACGAATACTCGCCAGCCTTGGAGAGGCAAAATCAAAGCTCGGAATCACCGAATTCAAAGAAGATGGAAGCAACCCAGGTTGGGAATCTGGAAACAACATCCAAACTCCGGAATTGGAAACAAGGAGTGAGTGAGAGAAACAGTAGGATTGAAGACAAAATTGTGTGCTGGGAATTTAATGGGAGGGATAAAGAGTAGAGAAAAAGGGGGAAATGGATGGATTTCTAGGGTTTCATCACAGACAAAGTGAATTGTGTTGGTGCAAATTTCAGGTTCATATGTAAGATTGATAGAGAGGGAAAGGAGGAGTTGCAAAGATTTTTTTCTTCTCCTAATGTCTCTTTTAAGTTTTTTTCAACAAATCTCCCTGCCAAATGGCCTAAAAATAAGTTTTTTTTTTTTTTTTTTTTTTTTTTTTAACCAGGTTGATTTGGTTGAGGTAAAAAAAAAAAAAAAGAAAAGTTTGGTTTAAATTCTACTTTTTCTCCTCTACTTTCCCTTTTAACTTTAAACAATGATTTATAGCCAAAATAACATACGAGTCTACTTCATTTTCCATTGTGAATTAAAAGGTTAAATTCCTTCCCTCCATGAATTGAAAAAAAAAAAAACCATAATTTACAAATTAATTAATAATAATTTTTATTATATTATATTATTTTATATATTTTACTTTTTGAATGATTATTAATCACATAATTATAATATCTGTTTCTTTGTACTTAATGAGATATAATAAATTAATAAGTTTCAAAATAATGGTTAGCTTGACAAAGTATACTAAATACAAAGTATGTTCATTTTCTTTTTTGCTCATTTTGTTTGATGGGTAGACTGTTATATTAGCTTATTATATCTTCAAGGAGTGGGTGTGGAAGGTGTTATAAGATTGGAAGGAAAAGTTGTTTTGACCCGTGACAAGAAGGTTTTGTTGAAGGTGATGGTCAAAGCTGTCCTTACCTATGCAATGAGTTGTTCTAAGTTGTTCTAAGTTGTCTAAGTTGTCTAAGTTTTTGTGTCAAGAGCTTCATGTTATATGTGCTAGTTTTTTTTTTTTTTTTTTTTGTTGGGATTCTTCTAGCAAATGTTAAAAGATTTGATTCATTGGTGCAGCTATAAGAGAGCGTGTGTAAGTTCTAACTTCATGATTATATAATAAAATCCTACCATTGTATAAAACAATAAATGTCAAGATCTTTGAACTAAATGACTTTCACAATAATAAGAGTTAGCATAACATACCTTGATCCATGATAATTGTCTAGTAAGGGGATTGTGTTTCTCTCTCTAAGGTTTTATATTTATATAAACACCTCCCAAACACCAACTTGTATGGTAGGCCAACAGTGCATCATCAAGCTTAAGTGTTCAATTCTTCCTGTTGATTACAGTTTTCTTTAAGATTTGCTTGATTTCCCTATTAGACAATTAAGCAATATCGTTAGTTTGAGGATGATAAGTTGTAGCAATCTTATGTTTAACACCATTTTTTTTCATCATGGACTACAACAATTTATTACAAAAGTGAAAACCCCTCATCACTAATAATAGCTCTAGGTGTGCCAAAACATGTTAATATGTTTTTATGCAAGAATTTCAAGACAGTGCGGACATCATTAATCCTAGTAGCTATAGCCTCCACCCATTTAGATGCATAATCAACTGCAACTAAAATATATAGGTCATCATCAGAAGAAGGGAAAAAGGGCCCCCATAAAGTCAATACCCCAAACATCAAAGAGCTCCACCTCCAAGATAAGTTTAATGAGAAGCTCATGTTGTCTAGAAATATTGCAAATACATTGGCACCTATCACAAGATCGAACAAAGGTATAATGGTCCTTAAAAAGAGAGAGCCAATAAAAACTTGATTGCAGCACCTTGGATGCAGTTCTAGTAGGTCCAAAGTGTAATGACCCGACTCTCTAAAACTTGTATTATGTCGTTACCACATGCGTGCATACATCTCAAAACGACCCTTTTTATAGATTAGACTAAAACCAAAAGGATTTTATAAAATGAATAACTTTTATTAAATCTAAATAACTGAAAACCTGTCAGGGCACCCCTAAAATTTAAAAGAAAACTGTAAATTTGTAGGAAATATCTAACAGTGTAAAAACTAAAATTTTGAATTCAAACATCAAGACTGGAATTTTAAACATGAAAACAAGTGTGGAAGTATCTAACTAACCCCAATGGCATGGTCACGGATTCTTATTGTCATACGTCTGTATGTCCTTACCTTTTATCTATAACATAAGGAAAGGGTGAGCATAAAAATATTCGGTAAGTAATCCGACTTTTTGGGTCAGACTGTGCAATTACATGCAAACATGAACTAAGACTCTATGCTAGTGGGACTTTAAAGATTTTCCGTTCTTGGCCCACTCTATTTCTTTTCCCCTGAACGTGCTCCAATTTCTTATACACGAGATCCGATGTATATCTTTCATATACATAGAACCCTTTGGGCATGCATCACTTTCATACACCTCAAGTCATCTCTAAGAATGTTGGATGTGCACCACTTATGTACACATAGTTATGTATACACCACTTTCATAGACACATAACCCACTAGGCAAGCACCACTTTCGTACACTCAAATTCCCACTAGATATGTGTCACTTTCACATAAACCAATCCTAGCACATCACTTTCATGCACTAGAACTCTTGGACATGCACCACTTTCATGCAGTCAATTATTATGGGAAGGAAAAGAGATTGCACTCAAACTCATAATTTTGTGTAACATTCTCATATGTGTGAGTCTCACAGAAAACCTTGTAAATAATGTCATGCTAAACAGTCTTGACAAACATGCATAATATCATAATAACGAATCAGTCCTAGCACATCACTTTCATGCACTAGTTCAAATATGTAGCAAAACATTCATAAGTTATAATGAATCACATGACACACATACTTGAAAAATTCGCTTAAAAACATGTATATCAAAAAATATCTAACTTTCACCTAACTCTAGGATGTTCCAGTGGTAGAATTACTTACCTCAAATTTAAGTCCAATTTAGCAATTGAAACTCTTTTTTGTCTTTTGGTAAAATTCTTGAATCAAACCCTAAAATTATAAACCAAATTTAATTCCAACTTGATCAAATTTCAAAACACAAAATTAACCCAAAAGTTCCAAGAACAAACTTACCAAAAGTATGACTTGCTCCAAAAGTAGTTCAAACTTCAATTGAGATTCCCACTTGACAACTTATCGAAATACCTTGAAACTGGTGGACAATGGCTCCAAAGTCTCCAAGTTGCCAATCTAAAACCAAATCACAATGGGTAACCACCAAATGAGGCTAAGAGTTGACGGGTAAGAAAGATTTTCAAGAAACCCACAAAACTTGGGATGTCAAATTCTTCCCTCCTAAAGAAACTTTCGTCCTCAAAAGTTCTAACCAAAAAAAACTTTTTAATACCAAGTCCTTATCTTGTCCTTCCGTCTCCAAGTTGCTTCATTGACATGAGCAAGAAACACCTCAAACCTTTCTAGTGTGGAAAAATCTATACTTTCTTTCCATATCATCAACACCTACAAATCTCCCAGGCAAAAACTACTTACACCAAATCCCAATCATGGGTTGAACAGTCTACATACCTTCTAACATCTGGCACCAACAACAAAACAGTTTTGATGCACCCACCACTATTCATGTTGGCCAAATAGGTCCCTTGTTTTTTTTTTTTTTTTTTTCCAATTGCTACTCTTTCGCACTCTTATTATCCATACTTCTCTGGCAAGACTTTCAATCTTGGCCCCTTTAGGTTTTAGACTTTTTTTTTTTTTTTTTTTGTAAGTGGCTAAGGACATTCTCCTTACAAAACTAATCTATATTGATTTGGTTCTCAACCAACCAATCCATGTTTAAGATAATGTGAAACTTTAATATCTAAAACATGATAACATCTACATCCATTCAACTAGAAAAAGAAATCCAACTTTTTTTTTACGATTTTACGAGTCAAAACGATATCTTCAAGTGGAGGTAAAACTGACGAGTCAAAACAATAGCTTCAAGTGGAGGTAAAACTGACATACTATGAATTAGGTTCTAATTCTAACCTAGCATACTTTAGAAAATTGACAATACAATGCATGTGGGAAACAAGAATCATATAACAGTTAGAGCGTGGTGATCTAAAATGAGAAGTGTACTCGTCACCATGGTCCTAGACTTTTCAACCTTTTGTTGAGTCATCACACATACTCAATCTTGCTTTTGTCGTGGCCTTGTCAAAATTCTTTGTGTTCAAGTGTTGATCCTTGCCACCTGAGGAACTCTTCTTCGGGTATTTATTTGCCATATGCACTTCTTGTTCACACTGGTAGCAATTTCCTGTGTTGGCCAAACATCGATCTCGATGATGTATTCCATAAGAACTACAAATTGGTTTATCTTTCACAACAATTCCTAACTCAAAAGCCCATTGGTGGAGGTACCATAGTGGTCTATCCGTATGCTGACCTTTCTGTTGAGGCTTGGAAGCCTTTTGCGTTGCCTTCCTTTAATGTCCCGTAGAGGTTCTGAATACCAATGACCTCATGTACTCATCCCTCTCTTGGGCATCCACATCAAGCCTTGTAATCTGCTCCTTAGGCCCTGAATGAATCTCTCTGTCTTTGTCGTCGGTGGCCACCGTCTCCGAGGCAAAATGGGATAACTTGTCGAATTCCTACTTGTACTCCTCTACTGACATAGCCCCTTGCTTCAAACTCATAAATTGTGCATGCTTGTTGTACTGTGTGTTGGTCGAGAAGTACTTTTCATAGAAACGCTCTTTAAACTGGTCCCACATTGCTACTCCTCAACTGGTATCTATCATCTTTTCCACTGAGCGCCACCATATTTTCGCATTGTCTGTCAACATGAAAACTGCACATTGGAGTTTTTGGTCCTCTAAGCACTTCATGTAGTGGAATAAGATTGTCTCAATGGAGGACAATTATATTTCTGCCTTCGTAGGTTCCTTTAATGACTTATCGAAAGTGCGGGGGTTATACTTTCTAAAATCACTAAAGTGTTTAGCTTCAAGGGTCAAGTCTTCTACATTGTCATTCCGAGGCTGCACTTGTGGCGTTTAAACTGGCGAGATCGGTGTTTGCTGGGACTAAGCATACTGGGCCAAACCCTCATCCATCATGTCCTTCATCTTACCCAGTACCGTAGTCATGACCGCTTCCCCATCGTGCTGTCATAGCAGTAAACTCAGTCGGGACAATTGGCGGAACCGACATCTATGAAGGTATAGTTGTATTCTGTGTTCGACTCCTTGTTTGAGTCCTTTGCCACCCTGATTTAGTAGGTCCTTAAGCAATGGAAAATCCTCTGGCACAGGAAGTGAAGGATTTGAATCCTCAGCGGAAGTGAATGATCGTCTTATGCCAATAAGTTTCTTTTGAAAAACAAAAATTACAGAGAATAAACAATTTGGATAAACAAACACAATAGCATGTTATTGAGAAGAGTTAAAGAATAGAAATACTTCTACCTTTGAAGACTGTCTTTAGGAAGGATGTAAACCTTCTCATCAAAACACCAACCGGTATGAAAAATCCTCCAAGAAACATAGTAGTTTTGCTTGGGACATCACCAAAAAATCTTCCTTGCTATTCTCAAGAAGAATCGATGAAAAGTGGTAGGCTCTTTTTTGTTTTTGGTAAGGGAGAAGAAGAATTTTAGAGGAAGAGAGAAGCTTGAGAGGGAGTTTCTTGAGAGAGAATTTCACAAAACTCTTCTGCAAAGCGTGTGTAACATTGTCTCTCACTTTCTCCTTTTCTTTTATGTATACTATGAAGGAGAAGGAAAAAATAACTTCCCACTACATGTAGTGGGAGTTAATATAATATAATATAATACTATTAATAATTATATTACTAGTAATTTAATTATATAATATATTCAATCATGTTTAATATATATAATTAAATAAAATTAATTAATTAACAGTTAATGAACCAATAAATTAAATATCACATATTTAATTTAATTTGAATCATATTCAAATAACCTTCTCTCACATAACCTATAGTCTTAATATGAATTTCATTCATATTAATTTTAACCTATAGTTTTTATATGAATCTCATTCATATAATTAATATTTAAATCTTATTTAAATATTCGTCTATCTTATAACATAAAGTATAAAGTTTGAATCTCATTCAAAAATGACTTTATATTATAATGTATTTATATACATTATACAAATTGTATCACATGCAATTAACTCCCTTATTAATTTGAACAGTTCAAATTAGACCAAAATATTTGATTCTTATACGAAACCCTAATGAGCTAGCAAGGGGATGTTACAGACCTATATATTAAAAACTCCAATGATATGAGATTAATCAATTAAACTCTTTAATTAGATTAATCAATATTCATTAACTATAGGTCACTCCACTGAAGACCTACAACTGCACTATTCGCACTATAGATATATTTTTTTTGTCCACAGAAGTAACTAATCAACAGTAAGTTGACCCTTCACAAATTACTCATAACTACAGCTGGGTCAAATTACCGTTTTACCCCTGTAGTTATATTTTAACTCCTTAAGTATCACTGATCCCTCTAATGAACAAACCGTTTATAATCGAACTATAAACTAACCTCTCTTGAGCCAATGAGAGGATGAGGCTTCTTTGTTCAAGACTCGAAATCAGCTCTTAAGGGGGTAATTTCTACTTACCCTAAACATGGAAAGGAGTGAATTTCCTTTTGTGAAGATATGTTCCCAGCTCCCTATTCAGACAAATTTCCAAAAATGGTAGGCATATTGAGTCGGTGATCTGATCACTCTCACCCACAAAGATCAAAGGATTGTCCTCATAGACAAGAGTTCATAACTCACTCAAGATTAAGGTTGGTCACCTATAGTCATTTTATGAAATGTTAACTTCTTCCATTAACGACGTTACAAAGAGAAATTAAACATTTCACGGTCTGGTCTTACACAAACTCTTTGCATAGGATACCCTCACTTACATGTCTCCAAATGAAATATTAGGATCAAATCGTTTGTAACACTTTACAATTTTTTGTAAAAATTACAGAATGAGTCGTGTCCGTAGTGTTACTAGAATAAGACACTCAAACTTATTCATATATTACAGACCTTTTGGCTATTACTTAAACATGATCCATCCCAGTATGTCAACCACATATATGTTTAAGTTTACGTAAAATAACCACATATCTTAGTCTATTGGATTGATTTAATGCAAAAGATAAATAAAATAACATCTTATTTTATTGAATAAATAAAATGTATTTACAAATTTACAATACTACGAGACCTCAAAAGATTTAGGACACCAGTCCCAACAGAAAGGTCTTGAACCTTTAAGTCTTGCACACCCGACGAAACTTGAGGATCCTGAACCAACCTTCTTCTTCCCTCTGTCTTTTGGCGCTATAACCTATCATACATACGTAACCACACACATGACGATCCATTACTAAGAGAAACATGTCAATTACGTCTATAAATCAAACAAAATGATCTCGCGCATATAATTCTAAAGTTTTTATTTAAAGGACATACTTGGCAATGACGAAGGATTTGTTAACGACTAGTGGAACACTCTGGACTTACATAATAAGTCAATCTACAAAACTTAAAAACTTAGGCTCTGATACTAACTGTAACAACTCGATTCTCTAAAACTTGTACTAGGTCGTCACCACATACATGCATACATTTCAAAACGACTCTTTTTATAATTTAGACTAAAACCCAAAGGATCTTATAAAATAAATAGTTTTTATTGAATCTAATAACTTGAAAACCTTTGACCGGGGCACCCCTAAAATTTAAAACAAAACTGGAAATTTGTAGGAAACATTTAACAGTGTAAAATCTAAAATTCTGAATTCAAATATCAAGACTAGAATTCAAAACATGAAAACATGAAAACAAGTGCGAAAGCATCACGGTTACGGATTCTTGTCAGTCTGTCCTTGCATTTATCTGAAAAATGTAACATAAGGAAATGGTGAGAATAAAAATAATCAGTAAGTAACCACACTACTAGAGTTAGGCTGTGAAATTACATGCAAACATGAATTAAGGCTCTATGCTAGTGGGACCTTAAAGATTTTCCGTTCTTGGCTCACTTTATTTCCTTTCCCTTGAACGTGCTTCAATTTTTTACACATGAGGTCTGATGTGTATCTCTCATATCATAGAACCCTCTTGGCATGCATCACTTTCATACACCCCATGTCATCTCTAAGAATGTAAAGATGTGCACTACTTACGTGCACACAGTTTTGTATACACCACTTTCATATACACATAACCCATTGGGCGAGCACCACTTTCGTACACCCAAATTCCCACTAGATATGTGTCACTTTCACACATACCAATCCTAGCACATCACTTTCATGTACTAGAACTCTTGGACATGCACCACTTTCGTTCAGTCAATTATTGTGGGAAGGAAAAGATATTGCACCTAAACTCATAATTTCATGTAACATTCTCATATGCGTGAGTCCCACATAAAATCTTGTAAATAATGTCATGTTAAACAGTCTTGACAAACATGCATAATAGCATAATAACGAATCGATTCTAGTACATTACTTTCATGCGCTAGTTCAAGTACGTAGAAACCATTCATAATTTATAACGAACCACATGGCACACATACTTTCATGAAAGAAATTGCTTAAAAACATGTATATCAACAAATATCTAACTTTTACCTGGCTCTAGGGAGTTCTAGTAAATTACGTACCTCAAATTTAATCCCAATTAAATTAGTAATCAAAACTCATTTTTGTCTTTTGATAAAATTCTTGAATCAAACCCTAAAATTATAAACCAAATTTAATTCCAACTTGATCAAATTTCAAAACACAAAATTAACCCAAAAGTTCCAAGAACAAACTTACCAAAAGTATGACTTGCTCCAAAAGTAGTTCAAACTTCAATTGAGATTCCCACTTGACAACTTATCGAAATACCTTGAAACTGGTGGACAATGGCTCCAAAGTCTCCAAGTTGCCAATCTAAAACCAAATCACAATGGGTAACCACCAAATGAGGCCAAGAGTTGATGTGTAAGAATGTCACACTCCTTCCCCAGTTACCCTTTTAAATCCAAGAAGAGACTAGAAGACAACAGATCTTACCCTTTTGTAACATCTATTGTCCCTCCCTTAATACTTTACATACTTAAACATGCATAATCTTAATGAACAGTTTTATTTATACAACAACTTAAATTTTATACAACATTACAAACTTACCACAACTCTGAGTTTCAACCCTATGTGACAACCTAACCTTTGACCTAGTTGTTTAAAGGACATACAAAGAAGAAATTAGGGTAAAGGGTGTAAATTTAGAAAACAAGCCTGTGGAGTTAGGAAAATTTAAAGGTAAAAAACTATGGTTTGTGGAGTTAGCCAAAGTTTGGTTAAGTTTTGGATTTTGCTAAATATTGGACTTTGGAAGTAAATTGGGTGCATAGAAGGTCGAAAAAGGCCACCTGAAGTTGTCAGGTCTCTTTGCAGAACTGAAGTCGTAAGTTATACCGTTTGAAAGGTGCTCCAGCATTGGCAAGAGTTCCTGATTGACTTTTCATTCAAAAAAGAGCGGTAGAGTGTCCCTTTGACGTGGTGGTAAGTCACCCTTACTGTCACTCGATAGAACCGTACGTGAGTCTTTCCCGAAAAAAGTCAAACTTTATAGGAAAAGTCAATGAAAGTTACCGAAAAAAGTCAATGGAAGTTATGAGCAAGTCAAACTTACTAGAAAAAGTCAACAGAGATTACGAGCAAGTCAAACTTACCAAGAAAAGTCAACAGAAGTTACCAGGAAGTCAAACTTACTAGGAAATAGAAGCTACTGGGAAATGGAACTTACTGGGAGCAACTTTTAGGAGTTGAACTGGTGGAATTTACCGGGAATGAACCGACGAAACTTACCAGGAAGTAAAGGCATGAAGCTTACCAGGAAGCTGAACCGCTAGAAATTACTGGGAAACTACACTGAAAACTTGGTCGAACAGCCAAAACCTACCAGGAAACCAGACCGTTGGAACTTACCAGGAAATCGAACCGCCAGAACTTACCAAGAAATTGAACCAATAGAACTTTACGAGAAAAGTGACAGAATGCATTTTTTTCGTTCTAACTCAATTTTTGGTGCTAAGTGGCTTAATTATGGAATTTACACTTCATATGGAGGAGATGTTGAGATGCATGATCAAGATACCATGCAAGGCCATAAATTGTTTTGATGCATGAAGTGTTTAACATGCAATTTGACAAATGGAAATTGAAGTGTCGAAAGTTTGGAAGAAGAATTTGGTGAGATGCTGCTTTCCAAAATCCTATAAATAGGACCCTCTGAGAGAAGGATTTTCATCCCATCCCACCATCCAAGAGTCACCTTGAAGGAGAAAAAGAGAGAAAGAAAAAGAAAGAAAGAAAAGAGAAAAGAGAGAAAGAAAGTTTGGAAGAAGAAAGAAGAAGCCTTGCAAGACTTGTCGTCCAAAGAGCTATTTCTGAGGTTCCTAGTTGTTGTATTTTTCTTACTTCCAGAAGCTCGGGAAGGACTGGAACTAAAACAAAGGAAGGAACCCTAAGTTGGTCGACAACTTTCATTGTGAGTGGTTGATTTCCTTTCGCGAGAGAACTAAATTATATTACTTGAATAATTAATAATGGCAGGCTTATAAGCTTTTATTTGATAGCAAGATGTTATGTAATTATGCGTGCTATGGTGAGGTCTTAGATAGTATATCGAACATATTAGCATGGTGTTGTATGCATGCTAGGGCAAAAATAGAATAGTATATTGTATATCGAGCTTGTTGGATATTAGATCCTAATTCCGATGCTAAAGGATTATATGAAAGCATTGATGGACAGATTGTGGTCCCCAATCCTGAAGGACATAGAGAAGACATATGAGCAGCTTGAACATATTCCAATGTTGAAGGACTTGGAGAAGACATTGTTGATTACGGTCGTGACTCGGGATTCAATACCGCACAGGATGGTTAGAGTGGTGGAAGGACCTAGTTTATGAGCCTGTGGCGAGAATTTCCTCGTGGGATGGTCAGGGGGTACCTAGCCTAGTTCTTGAGCCTATGTAGTTCTTGAGCCTACGAGAAGTACCTAAGAAGATGGTCAGGGGGCCAACAGGCCTATCTCCTAAGCCTCGAAGGTAAAACTATGTGCACATAGGAGATACATAGGGGACAGACAGATAAAAAAAATGATGAGTTTTGTTGAGCCGGGTTGGCCGGCGGAAAAAACCAGTCAGGATTTACTGTATCGTGGGAGCTAGCAGGATAAACAGAGGAGTTGCTATGCTGGGGTGCCAGCAGGAAAAGATGATTATGAGGATAACCCTACGGGGGAAGTTTGAATATAAGCTCGATTTAATTGTAGATATACTTATGTATGATTCGTCTTACGAGTATTATGATTATTATTATAATGCTGAAAGGGTTGGTTGAACCCTAATTTATTCAATCACTCACTGGGTTTCATTGAAACTTATCATTTTCTTATGTTTTTCTTTCCAGGTAGTAGCCGAGTTTTCATTGTTGTTCGAAGTCAAGGTCTGTCAAGAAAAAAATGTGCAATTAGCTATAGGCAGCAGTCTAAAAGAGGAATTAGAAACATGCTTTCTGTAAACAAACTTGTAAAACAATTGTATTAATAAATAATGCATGTTTATTATGAGTACTGTCTATCTAAGTTGCACATGATAGTTTGGGAAAGGTAGAGGTTTGACGGTAGGCATTGCAAGAGCTAGGAAAGACTTATAATCCATTAAGGGCCTGGGACAAGTAGTGAGTGACACTTGTTTTCTATAAATGATTCTATTTATAATGTTTACCCCATGATTTCTTATGAAATGTGATTTTATGATGTTTGTTAAATATTAAGCATGATGACTGTTTATACTTAATTTTATGGCATGAAAGACACTATCTATTTCCTCGAGTTTTAAGAAGCATGTTAAAATGGTGTTGGTTATTTCATGCTATTTATTGAGAAATGATCTAATTTTTCATGAAATGTTTTATGATGAACTATTTGTACAAAGCATACTGGTTTTCTAAAATGTTTTCCTAAGGGACCCAATGCTGAAGGACGTTAAAAAGGCATATGGGCTACCCTGAGACATGAAGGTACTCAATGCTGAAGAACGTTGAGAAGGCATTTGAGTATCCTAGGGACCCAGTACTGAAGGACTCGGAGAAGGTACTTGGGTAGCCCGAGATAGTTCCTATGTGCACATAGTGAGAGATGGCGCTGTTGTGTTGAGAATACTCCACATTAGCTAAGATTTTTCGACGTTAGGTGTGTCGAGATCACTCCGCCCCAACTAAGGTTTGTTTTTTACGTTGAGGCTTGCTCCACCTCAACTAAGGAAATTTTATTTCAAAAGAAACGTTGGAGGATTTTAGGAACTTATTTTAGTAAAATGCGTTGCATATGTTTCCTCTAATATTAAGCATGGTTTAATACTAAAGTTATGTTTTCTATATTATGTCACTCACTGGGCATCCGACTCATGTTGTTCTCGGTGCTTAGCCTACCCAAGTCTCATCCTACTAAAGTTTCAAGCTATCAGTGAATACCTTTATTCATAGCTGCTGTATGTATAAATAATTTTGAATAATGTGACATGTAGATGTAACTAGTTAAGATGTGGGGAAGTGAGAGTGCATAATGTGTATGAAATCTAAGTTTTGTTGCAATCGATGTTTCTGTTGATGTGAATATTTATCGACATGGCATTGTAATTATTGAAATGGTGGACTTAAATGTTATTTGATTTAAGGATTAGGCATTGTGGGCAGTTATGTTAAATGTTGTTTCCAACAGGCTAGTCAGGTATGGATGGATAGTGAACCTCACAAAAGGGGTGAAGTTTGCTGCCTTCACATCTCTTCCCAGGTTTAAAAGCGTAATCTGGGAGGGAGTTCACACTTCCACCTTTTCTATGCGTCCAAACTTGCTCAAAATAAGCTATATACCCAACTTTACACTTTCTATGCATCCAACTTATGTAATTTAGATGTATGCTTCTTTTCCTTCCTTTTACTCAACATGAACTATCCAAGACTTAGCTATTTTTCCTCCAAGTAGCTAGGTGTGCGTCCAACACTATCAACATCTTTGTGCTTAGCCAAATTTTCTTCTCCAAGGGGTATGCGTCCAACCCTTTGTCTACACACCATGCATTCCAACCTTGTATTTTGCCTTAACTTTGAACAACTTGCTCACTCACCAACATCTATAAAACATGAGTCCAACTCAAGTTTACTTGGTAAATTTTTCAACCTATGTAGTCTTCCATGCGTCCAACACACTTCTTTTTGGCTTTGGCTCAATTATATTTTCTTTAACCTACACAAGTTATTCCATACTTAGCCAAATTCTCAAGATCTTTCCTCCTATGCGTTCATGTCATACTTTTCCCAGCATAGTTGTTACACTTAGAAAATTTTATAACACACTTGCCTCCTTGTAGTCCGACACTTAGAAAAATTACCTATCGTGGTTTTCTTCCAAACACTTCTATAACTTATTTCTCTTCAAATCTCAAACTTGTACAAACACTTTTCTTCCCACCTTTTCTTGTCGATGCCTAGCCTCTTAGACAACTCCACAAGCCCATAAATTCTACTCCAAAATTTTTCTAACTCCACAAGCTTGTGTTAAACTTTTAGCCCCACAGTCTACTAGTTTCTTCTCTTCTTAACATACAAGTTTTAGGTTAAGTTTTCAGATTTCACAAAGAAAGACTTTCAAGAAACCCACAAAATTTACCAAAAACCTCAAGATTTCGACAAGACGACAAAAATCTGGCAAAGATTACACTTACCAACAGTTGTAGATAGTGGCAAAACTAAACCCATCACGGTGAATCGCTGGACGAGCACGAGGATTGATGAGCAACAGTTGGCGTGAACGGTGAGGACACCGGATCCGAATCCCACACGATTGACGACGAACAGATCACCAGTGTGCAGACGGCAGTAACCACCTTCACACGAACGAAATCGACAAGCGAAGGCGGTGACGGCACTAGGATGAGAGTCACGACTGTCGGTTGGAGAGAGGAGGGTAGGGGTCAGCGTGGTCATGAAGAAGGAGAAGAAAAAAATTATTTTCTCATATATATAATCTTTTTCTTCGATCACATCAAACTCAAATTAATTTAATTATATCCTAAAAATTAAATTTTCCAACTTTAAATTTCAAACCCACAATAACTTATCCAAATTTCTTTAAATTGAATATTGAAATCTAATTTCCCAAATCTTCCCAAATCAAATTAAAATTTTCACTAATTGAATTAAATTTAAGCCTTACAATTCAAATAATTACCCAAAGAATTCAAAATAATTGAATTAAAATTACTGAAAACTTGGGATGTTACACAAAGTCATCTCCATAAGGTGAAGAATGATAAAAAAAATTAAGATAATTACAACCTTCTCTTGAGGCACACACTTCTTATCATGTTGTCTACGCAAACCTTGAATAGAAGTGGGTCCTTCCAGTGATATGATTTGGCATCGTGCAAGAATCTCTTCTTTTGGTGAGTGTTCAAATCAGGTGGCAAGTATCCTTCTGCCAAATAGTTAACAATATCAACAAACCAAGACAAATTATATTTTACCTAATACAGTTGTTCATGAAGGAACATCTCAACAATAGGGGAGCAAGCATCGTCATGTTCATTCTCAAGCCTAGAAAGGTGATCTACAACCACATTCTCACATCTTTTCTTTCTTTTATCAAGAAGTCATATTTCTGCAATAAAAGAATCCATCTCATCAATCTAGGCTTTACATCTTTCTTGGCAAACAGATATTTCAAAGTAGCATGGTCAGTATGCACTACAACCTTAGAAACAAGCAAGTAGGGTCTAAATTATACACAACAGCTAGCAACTTTTTTTAGTAGTAGTGCACTTTTGTTGAGCGCTATTAAGAGTCCTACTAGCATAATAGATAGCCCTAAACATGTTATCATTGCATTGGACTAAGACAACTCCTAAAGCATAATCACTAGCATCACACATAATTTCAAAATATTAACCCCACTCAGGTACAACAATAATAGATGCATAAATCAATCTTTCTTTCAAAGTATTAAAAGCTAGTAGAAATGCATCATCAAATACAAACTTAGCTTCCTTTTTTGACAAATTACTTAAGAGTTTTGCAATTTTAGAAAAATCCTTTATAAATCTCCTGTAAAACCTTGCATGTTCTAGGAAGCTTCTAACTCCTTTCACATTAGTGGGAGGTGGCAATTGTTCTTTTGCAGAAATCTTAGTCCAGTCAACCTCCAATCCCTTTCGTGAGACTTTGTGCCCCAAAACAATGTCTTCCTTTATCATAAAGGGGAATTTTCCCCAACTTAAAACAAGGTTAGCATCCTAGCACCTTTGCAAAACAAGTTTAAGATTAGCAAGAAAAGAGTCAAAATAAGATCCAAACACAAAAAAATCATCCATGAAAACTTCCATTATACCCTTAATGAGCCCATGAAAAATAGCCATCATACAACAGGTGAAGGGATTTGAATCCCAACGGAAGCGTGTGATCGTGTTCTTTGATTTCTTGAAATAATTAAAATACAAAAACTAGAAGAAAATGTTAAGCATCATACCTTTGCCGATATGTGACTATAATGAAATCTCCTTTTGAATCTTGTTGTCTCCTTCTTGGATTCTTCTTATTCCATGAGATCTTCCTTGCTATGAGGATCAGGCTTGTGGAAACCGCTTCTTGAAAGAATAGAGGGAATGGGAAGAAGAATTTTCTTAGAAATTGAAAATTGAGAGAATTTCTAGAGGGAGAATTTTAGAGCAATCATAGAGAATTATTCTCGTAGAGAGTGTGACCCACTTTTTTTTGGTTTTCTAAGAATTTCCAAAACGAATTTCAAAGGCACACGTGTTCACGCGCTTTTGTTGAAGAATTCAATTCCTTCATCCACATCATCATAATCAAAATATAATATGCTATGTTCTAAATAATCAGTAGCAAGCACAATCTCAATATGCTCAGAAATAGTTTTATAAATCATATTGCAAATACTAACCTCATCGTGATAACTCAAGGACTTTTAAATATTTAAAACAACATTCTCACCATTTACCCTTAGAGTCAACTTCACTTGTTGAACATCAATGAGAGCCCTTCCAGCTGCTAAGAATGGGTGTCCAAGAATAATTGAAATTTTTTAATCCTCCTCCATGTCCAAGACTACAAAATCCACAGTGAAGATAAACTTGTCAACTTTAACTAAAACATCCTTAATAATACTTCTAGGACAGGCCAATGATCTATCAGCTAGTTGCAACGAGATCATGGTAGGTTGTACGTCTCCAATATCAAGCTTCTTGTAGATAGATAAAGACATTAAGTTAATTGAAGCACCAAGATCACAAAAAGCTCTAGTAGTATTCAAAGAACCAATTGTACAAGGAATAGTAAAACTCCTTGGATCCTTCAACTTTTGTGGTAACTTCTTTTGCAGAAAAAACACTACATTCTTCTATCAAGCTAACCATCTCATATTGCCAAACTTCTTTTTCTTAGATGAGATATCTTTCATGAATTTTGCATAGTTGGACATTTTCTCTAAAGCCTCAACAAATGAGATATTAATGTGCAACTTTTTAAACAATTCAAGAAATTTAGAAATTTGAGAATCTATTTTTTTTTCCTAGAACTTCTGAAGATATGGTAGAGTATTTGGAACAATAGGTAAAGGGTTAGATGACTTACTCGAAGATTTCGGTTCTTTTACCTTTTCTTTGACTTCTACATTTTCTTTTTCCATCATCTCCTTAGGCTCATCTTCTAAGATAGTTTCATTAATGGTCTAATTCATCTCTTATGCCTCATCCTCTTCATCAACTCAAGGTGTGGACAACTTTTTCCCACTCCTTAAAGTCAAGGCTTTGTACTCTTCTTTTGGGTTCTTCTTGAGACAACTAGGGAACTTCCCCTTTTGTGTTGCTTGAAGAGAAATGGTTATTTGACTAATTTGTACCTCAATGTTTTGAATAGCCTTGCCATGACTTTGTATGGTGTTCTCCAATATGGTGGTCCTTCCTCTAGACTCTTTGATGAACTCAACCATCAAGTCTTATCGATTAAGGGACTCAAAGTAGATTTTTTTCTTAGGAATTGTTTCCTTGAATTGTGTTTGCCTTTAATTTGGTTGTATTTTCGTTTTAAGATGCATTTGGTTCTCCGTGGTGTGTGTTCCTGATTCTTTAGATTGTGCTTGTGTTTTAATTGTGGCTTGATCTTAGGTTGTGAGGTCCTTCTCCTTTTATTGCAATTCAATACCTTTAAAAAAATAATAATAAGAGGGAAAAAAAACTTTTTTAGCCTCTATGTTTTTAGAAATAGGTGCAACTAATCCATTGGATTTTAAATTAGCTATTTTAGTCCTCAAGTTTTGAAAAATAGGTTTAAGAGGTCTTCAACCTAACATTTATCATTTTTTACAATTTTTTTAATTGTTTTAATTTAGATTTTTGACATTTTAAAATTTTAAAAATAAAAATAAAAATAAAAATGATCTTTCTATCTCCCTCCCTTCCTCTCTCCTCTCTCTTCTCCCTCCACTCTAGAATTCAGTAAACAAGTTGAAGAGAGTTTCAAATTGAGTATAGGATAAAATCCCACCAAAACATGGGCAAACAAATTAAGTAATTATAGAATCTAGAAACCCAATTTGAGTTAGCCTTGAAAATTTCCTCATTGGAATTGTAAGGACTCTGGCTCTAGTGAACCCAACAGGCAATTTGTCAAAAACAAAATCAATTGGATTAGTTAGAGAGGTAAGAGAGTCGTGTGGAATTGGTAGTTGTAGTAGACAAAGTTGCTAGAGTAAAATTTTTGGAGGTAGAGGGCTTCAAGGTATGTAGTGATGAAGATTTGGACACTGTTGTTGAAGAGGAAGCCATCAATGAGGTCAGTGCAAACACAACCTTCCAATGTTGTCAAAATCTCCGAGGAAGAGGAAGAGGAGGTTTTTTTTAACAGAGGTGGGTGGACGATCATGCATGATGACTGTAGTTTCAGTGGGTTGAGATAGGAAAGGAAAAGAGAATGTTTAAGAGAAAAATAAAATTTAATAAAATAGAGAGAAGAAGAAGATAATACTTGTGAAGGGAAAGAGGAGACAAAGATGAAGACGAAGATGAAGATGAGGAGGGAAGGTGGAGGGAGAAGGGAGAAGAGAGAAGAGAGAGGAGAGAGGAAGGGTGGGAGATGAGAGACAATTTATATTTTTATATTTTTAATTATAAAATGCTAAGTCTAAATTAAAATAATTACAGAAATTGTAAAAGATGATAAATATTAGGTTAGGGACATCTTAAACCTATTTTTCATGTGACCAAATTGCCCACGTTCCTAGCCCTTTGCTCAAAGACTCTCTTCTTTGAAGCTCTGCTGGAATCACTCCAGAATTGCACTAGAACACCATCACCGCTTAACTTGCACTTGTATAACCCAAATTGGACACATCTCTTGACTTTCACTTACCACAAGCTGAAGTTGTTTCTTCCATCAAATTTCTCCACATCAAACTTTACTTGACTCATAAGCTTGACATATATGCTTCACTTCCAAGCAAAAACAATAAAGAGTGAACAACTCACACTATTCAATATACTGCTGTCATTTCAAGAATTCATTTATGATGTGGAAGGTTAGACAAGATTGCAACCACATAGCATACTCAAAAATTCAATAAACTCCAAACCTAAAGCTTTGAAACAACTTTTTGGGAAAAATATCTCACTTTTACTGTAGGAAAAAAAACAAAAAAATAACCAAGAAATTAAAAGAAAGTAATAAAAACTAAGGACACAAGAATTTACATGGAAAAGTCCTAACTCGGAGAAAAACCATAAACCAGAAAAATCCACCATGTGAAAAATTGCTATAATCAGACAAAATAATTCTCTCTCCCAGCCCAATTTATAATAGCACTCACACCATTTTCCCACTCTCAAAGTAGAGAATAAAAAAAGAATTTAATTAGAGTTAGCACGTAAAATGTTTCTAACTGGGACAACTTGAAAGTAGAAGCATAAGCTAACTGGGACAAAAGAATTTAATCAGAATTTAATTAGAGTTAGCACGTAAGAGCCTATCAATTTTTTCAAAAATTTCCAATGTGGGACAAACTACATAGAAATTTCGACTAATCACTAGTTGCCATGTCATCACAACGAAAGCCCAAGTCCTTTGGGAAAATTATAGATTGGATCGAGCCAAGTAGTTAAAATCTTTTGGGTCCAATACATTGAAGCCGATTGTGAAATTTTAGGCAAAAGAAGATATTAGGCCCAAGCCCATGTAAGAGCCATGGGGCACCTCTATAAATAGAGGCTTTACCCTTCATTTTGGGGGTTGGAAGTATTGACAACGAAGTGCTGAAGCTCTGAAGACTTGAAAATTGAAGCTTTGAAGATTCAAGACTCTGAAGCTCTGATCGACTTCAAGATTACAACCATCTAAAGCTTGCAGACTTGGAAGACTAAAACTTACTTGAATTTTAAAAGACTAAAACTTTGATCGATCTCAAGTTTACAACTTCTTGAAGATTAAAAGAATTGGAGGCTGGAGTTTTGAAAAGCTTTGAAGACTAAAGCTCCAAAGATTAATTTTTGATCTCTTGAAGATTTAAAGACTAGCACTCAAAAGACTTCCACAAGATCATAAGACTCTCTAAAGTTCTTAAAGTCAGAACCAAGCTAGAGGCCGATTCAAGTTAATCAACAAGTCACAAGCTAATCCAACTAATCATCAAGCCATAGGCCAACCCAAGTCGATCAACAAGCCAAAGGCAGATCCAAATCGATCAGTAAGCCAGAGGCTGATCCAACTCAATCAACAAGATCAACAAGCCTGAAAGCCAATTCTCCAAGAAGATCATCAAACCCAAAGGTCAATTCTCCAAAAAGATCATAAAGCTCAAAAGTCGATAATTCAAGAAGATCAACAAGCCTAAGGATTAAAGTTTACTTTTCGAGAGAAAGAATGAATGAATCAAATATTAGAGATTGTAATTACAACTCTAGAATCAATACAAATATAAAGTTCAAATTTAACGAATTAAATTTCTTGGGAAATCTTGTTGAACATGCACTTCTAATATTTTTCCAAAAACTCAATAATCTACTACAACTACCAATTACACGCGAACCTTTAAGCCATTTCATTGACTCTCTCATCTCTCTAACTAATCCAATTGGCTTTGTTTCTAACAAATTTCTCATTGGGTTTACCAGAGCTAAGAATTCTTTGTGAATTCCAATGAGAAAATTTTCACAGTTGATTATGACTCAAATTGGGTTTCTAGATTCTATAATTACCCAATTCTTCTGGCCATATTTTTTATGGGATTTTATTTTTAAATTTTAATATGAAATTTTCTCTAATTTGTTTACCGAATTCCGTAGTAGAGGGGAGAGAGGAAGAGTGGGAGATAGAAAGATACTTTTTATTTTTATTTTTTTTTTAATTTTATAATGTCAATTCTAAATTAAAATAATTAAAGAAAGTGTAAAAAATATAAATATAAAGATAAGGTTAGAGAGCTCTTAGACCTATTTTTTAAAATTTAGGGACAAAAATAATTAGTTTAAAACAGACGAATTTTAGTAAACTCAAGGACTAAAAACATAGGTCCAGTTTAGTAATCATTTCATTTTTATTTTTGTTTTTGAAAATTAAGCATATAAATATTACTTCCATGTTTTAGATTTCTTCCTTTGTTGTTTAATTTTTACTAATGATTTAAAAAACTAAGCCATATTCTGAAAACTAAAAAAAAAACTTTTAAAATTTTGTTTTTGTTTTTAAAATTTGACTAAAGAGTCAACCATTATATTTAAAAAAGATACAAATTATTATAAAAAATATGAAAGGAATAGACTTAATTTTTTAAAATAAAAAATAAAAAATAAAATTATTATCAAACGGAACATATTTTTCCCATAATATATGTCTAATTTGGTTACTATAGATAATGAGCAAACCAAAGTTATTCCATGTGCCTAAATCGAGTGATCTATTAATGAAAAAACTGGAAATAAAATTATTATTATTATTATACTTTATATGTTCACTAATCTTATTTACAACTTTTCCCCATCCATTGCAATTCTTAAATATAGCTAAATCAAAAAGTTTCATAGAAGTGCTTTCCTTGAAGCTCCCATATCGGAAAAATGTACATCGTGCATTGGTCAATCATCGTCCCTCTGTTCTTCTGCTTTCTCACCGTTCCGTCGGCGACTTCCCAACTACCACCGCCCACTGTATGTATTATTGGCAGTGGTATCGGCGGCTCCTCCGTCTCCCATTTCCTCCGGCAATATGCCCCGTCGTACAATGTCTCCACCGGTTTTAACATTCGGATATTCGAGCGACACAACATCGTCGGCGGCCGGATGGCCACTGTCAACGTCGCCGGAGACACATTCGAGGCAGGAGCATCCATCTTGCACCCTAAGAATCTTCACGCCTTGAGATTCACTGAGCTACTCAATCTTACTGTCAAGAAACCCTCCTCTTACGGTTCGTTCTCTCTTGGCATTTGGGACGGCCATAAGTTCGTGTTCAGAACCCTCACGAGCGGCCTCACATCCACGGTTCCTTTTCTGGATAAGATCATGGAGCTATGGAATCAGCTCGTCATGTTCCTCCGATACGGCTTCTCGCTTCTCAGAATGGAGGAATTTGTCGAGGTTTTTATCATCTTCTTCGTTGATTTGACCTGGTTCTCTAAAGTACTCTAGCGTTGACTCTCTATTTTTTGGTGAATTGATGATGCAGAATGCTGTAGAAAGATTCTCGAAGTATTATGAAGGCTTTGAATCTAGGCCTGTCTTTGAGACCGTAAATGAGATGCTCAATTGGTCTGGTTTGTACAAGCTCACCACTCGAACTTTGTATGAGGAATTAATTGATGCTCGGCTGTCTCGCTTGCTAATACAAGAACTTGTCACTGTAAGAACTTCGTTTCTAGTTTGCACGAATCCCTATAAATTATTAAGTTGCAGTAACAACTCTTTTTCATTGTTTTTGTTCATTATTTATGATGATTTATTGCTTTTGGGGGTTGAGGAGATTTCTTTGTTCTGCTGTATATAAGTAAATCCATGAATGTGAAAGCTACAAACAGCTATTATCAATAGCGTTAAAACTGGCTCTCTTGGTTTGAGTTTCCGATATTTCTGAGTGAAATTTGAATTGAAACGAAGGAAGTTCGTTGATTTCATTTACATTTGGAGAGAAAGATCGACTGTTTAAAAGGCTACAGAGATGAAACTATACATATTCATTAACAGTGGCTTCCAAACTTTGTTTGAATGTCCCAAATCAAAATCTGAGGTAGGCTATAAACTGTTTGAGGGATTTCTTATTTTTGAGGTCTTGATATTGCATACCGTAAAGATATATATAACTGCTTCAAAGCAAATTCTGATCCACAATCTTTTGAAGCCAAATCCACTTGCGAATTTTTATGCATGAATTACTTGGACACTTTTATTCAATACTAAATTGATTACCAGTATATCGTGATCGAATGAGAATTGGTTTTGATCACAGATTTGGTATTTGTCATCATGGTGATATAGTTCTAGTATAGTCTAACATAACTCATAGATTTTGCTTACAATCTTTATTAGTGAGATTTTTTAAGGGTAATTAACTTTTGGAAAGGTAAAAAGTGCTTTTCAAAAGAATCTTTTCAAATTTTCATTGTGTTTGATTAGGTGATCAAAAGTTAGCCATCTCAGAGTCACTCTAAGTTAAAAAAAGCACAAAGCCATTATGATGGTGTCATTAGTAATATGATCATCATCATATATGATAGAATATCAAATATGGAGTTTTTGTCACTTCAAAACTTGGGATTGCTGATATCAATACTTTCGTTGTCAATTTTAATCTTTGATGTAGAGTGCCAATATTTTTATCATTTTTTTGTTCCATGTAACTAGTTATTCACAAATCACACAATCATGTTAGAAGCATGTGAGGGCACTCACTCGAAAGAAAGAATCAATCCATCTCTGTATTTATGTCTTAAGTTATGCCATATTGAGACTGGTTTAAATAAATATTGTGTTGATTTCTGGTTTACTAATTCAAGCTCGAAGATCAATAAATTTATGGGTGTTGAATGTGGAAATATTTATGCATTAGATATTTGTACATACAAAGCAAGTGGTTTTGAAGTTGATAATTTCTGATTCCTAGCCCAGACTTAAGTATTGTAATCTTTTTTCCAATTTCAAATTATCATTATAATGTTTTCTTGGATCTCAGCTTACTATATTTCTTAATCAAGTACACTATGGTATAAAACTCAAACTTTGGTTTAACTTCGTAGGCTTGTTGCTTGAGATCCTTTTTGTTTTTCGTACCTTGTCTTTTTTATACAGATGTAGGCCCTTTTTCTTTTCTTCTAATTTTTTTGCTTCAGATGAAACAATTTATGCATTTTTTAAAAAAATATGTTATCGATTCATCTGTGCAGGTTATCACAAGAATCAACTATGGTCAAAGTGTCTCTATTAGTGGACTTGCTGGGGCAGTTTCGTTGGCAGGATCAGGTGGAGGGTTATGGTCAGTTGAAGGTGGTAACTGGCAGATAGCTGCTAGACTAATAAATCATTCAGATAGCACATTACATTTGCAAGAAGAAATCGAGTCTATCTCTTTCCTAGGTGAATATTATGAGGTCAAGTCTAACAAGGGAAACAATTATTCATGTGAAATTACTGTAGTTGCTACTCCTCTAGATGAGCTGAACATTGAGTTTACACCTCCGATTATAATTCCCAAGAGAGAACTGCAACATACTCATACAACATTTATAAGGGGCCTGTTAAATCCTGTGAGTATATTTGAGATTTTGAATGGTTATTTAATTTCCAATTTTCTATCTTCATTCTTTTCATCTCTAACGTATTGATGCTTTTGTTTCTCTTTTTCGTGCAAGGCATACTTCGGCTTGAAGGCTTCATCAAAACTTCCCAAGTTGGTGGGTACGACGCAAACTGACAATGTACAATTTTCAAGTATTTCAGTTCTTAAGCAACATGAGGAGAACGATATGACTTACAAGATATTCTCTCGTAAACCAATGGATGATACCCTACTGGATAAGATCTTCAGGTAAATCTAAATGCTGTGCCTCTTCCTTTCTTTATTTGAACTGTTGCTGAAGTATTTTGCTCACTTAATTTAGTATGGATGCGGGGTCAAGTTTTTACGTTTGGTATCATTATTATATGTTCTTATTTTCGAGAAACTTTATGCACATTCTGGAGTGATGGTTTAGGGAAAATATGGGAAGTTTGATTCTTTTTTAGTTATAAGTTTGCGCTAGAACATGGAATTAGCTTAGTGGAAGAGAGGCGCCGTTGAATTGAAGTACATGTTTAGTGCTAAACTTCTTAAGTTTGTGTTATATAGGTTTGATTTTAAAAGTGTCTTTGAACTTTCAATTCCGGATCCAATAGTCTCCAACATATTTTTCAGTTCTAAAATTAATTGATCTTCAATTTTGTACCTAGTAAAGGTCTAAACTTTCAATTTTGTGTCTATATGAGTTTTAAAAAATGTCAAATAATATATGAAGGACCTATTAGACAATAATTTGAAAATCCAAGAACCTATTAGACACAAAATTGAAAGTTAAAAACACTTTTTAAAGTTCAAAGACTTATTACACATTTTTTAAGTTTTTGAACCAAATAGATACACGTATGAAAGTTTGGAGACAAAAATCATAATTTATAACGTAGAAATTTTGATGCCATTCTTCTTGGTTTGTCACATTACTTTTTGTTGGTTGTTAGTGTGAGGAAGGAGACCATTCGGATAGATTGGGCTGCATATCCCCACTACAAAGCTCCTGAAGTATTTGCACCTTTTATTTTGGATGGTCGCCATTTGTATTATGTGAATGCTTTTGAGAATGCAGCCAGTACCATGGAGACCAGTGCTGTTGCAGCTGAGAACATTGCACGACTCATTCTCTCCAGGTTTTTTGCAAAGCTCGGCCCCGATTCCTTACATCTCAACTCTGGTTCCAATAGAGAAGCTTCTGCTTTGCATATTGATCTTTGAATTCAATTCACCATTTCTCTGCTTGAGATTGTAAAATCATGTAACATATGTCTGTACATCGTCTGGGTTTTGTTGTATGGTGAAGATAAATAAACCCAAACTCAAAGCGGTTCTCTCTTCTGTACAAGTATTGAACAGCAGGGGGAATTTGAGGTTTGAAAGTTACTATAAATTAAGTATTATGTTTACTATTAAAAAGAAAAAAAAAGAAAGAAAAACAGTTTTGGAAATACTCCTAATCATAAATCTTGCAGTTTTATAACTATAGGATGGAAATCTCAAAATAGGTTTTGAGATAAAAGTGAGATGGACGCGAGTTCCTTTTTGCGTGAAACTTTTTTGGGAGATTATGAGGAATATAGCTTACAATGAAAATTATCCAAGTTAGGAGTGCCTTTGCAAAAAAGAATAGAGTGGAAAGGTTTTTCCTTTTTTTTTTTTTTTTTTTTTGTTGTTTTTTTTTAAAAAAAATATTTGGTGGTTTTTTTTTTTTTTTTTTTTTTTCTTCTTTCATTTAAACTATTGGTATATTTGTGTATTTGTAGCTAATCTGTTTTTTTTTTTTTTTTTTTTTATTTTTTTATATTTTTAATATAATTAAAAAAAAAAAAAAAAATTAATTTTTTTTTTTTTTTTTATATAACAAATATTAATTTTTAAATTTTTTTTTTTTTTTTTTTTTTAATAAAAAAATTATTAAATAATTTTTTTTTTTTTTTTTTTTTTAATAAAAAAATTATTAAATAATTTTTTTTTTTTTTTTTTTTTTAATAAAAAAATTATTAAATAATTTTTTTTTTTTTTTTTTTTTTTCTTCTTTCATTTAAACTATTGGTATATTTGTGTATTTGTAGCCAAACTGACCTCTTTTTTTCCTTAACAAATATATGTGTTGATGGAGAAATTTGGCTAATTACAAGTTGCCACGTCATCACAACAAAAGTCATATTTACTTAGAGTTAATTAAGAATCATTGTATTCTTAAACTAAAATTTGGAGACAAATTAACAAACTAAAAATTGTCAGCACATCTCCTTTTTGGCCATTTGATCATGTTGTAAGTTTGGACTACAATCGATAAATTCGGCTAAAGGTCTAATTGAGCCCTAAAGTTATAAATTGGAATTGGACAAGTAATTAAAGTCGCTCGAATCAAAGTTCAACTTAATTCAAGACCATGGCGGAATTTGGGTCAAAGAAAAGATTGGCCCAAGCTCAAGCCCAATCTTTAAGCACAAAAGCACCTAAGCCCATATATAAGGTCCATAGAAAAAGTGTTGTAGCTTTGAAGGCTTGGAAATTGCAACTCTCTTTCAAGTCTTTGAAGTCCTAATTGATCTCAAGACACCAATTTTCTGAAGATTGAAGACTTGGAAGACTTCTTGAATCCCAGAAGATTGGAGCACTAATCAATCTCAGAATTATATCATTCCGAAGATTAAAGATTTCATTTAACGTTCGAGAGAAAGCATCAAAGGAACATGTTCGAGAGAAAGTATCAAAGGAACATATGCTAGAGACAGTAATACATAAATCGTAATAAATACAAGTTCATTCCAACGAATTAAATTTATCTTGAAATCTTGTCGAACGTTATGATTTGTATTGTCTGGAATGAAGTGTTTTCTTTCCATTTAGACTCTTAGTATATTGTGTATTTACAATTATACCAGCCAAAATATGATATATATATATATATATATATATATATATAATAATCATAAGATAATCGTTTTGATTTTTGCAAATATAACTTAAATTTACTTGTAAATAAATTTAATAATTTTTAAATTTAAAAGTCATCTTCTATATTTTAGAAGTATTTAACGACTTTTAATCATGCCAACATGAACATAGCTCTTGTATGAATTTGTACTATCAATCTTGAGGTTAGAGGTTTGATTTTCCTACCCGCATATTGTTAAAAAAAAAAAAAAAAAAAAAACTCTTATAATCATAAGATAGCAATTGGATTATTAGATTATTATTTGCTTACTTTGTGTTGGTATCCTTCTATGCGTGACATGTCCCTTTTCTTTTATTACCTTCCATATTTCGAGCGTGGCTTGTTATTATTTTTTTTCCCTATTTCTTTTTCATATTGAACGCCTTATACTCATTTTTATGCCATCCAATACTTATATGATTTGTTGGAAGAAATAATATACAAGAATTGAATAACACTGGGATAACTCCAGAGAGATTTTAAATTAAATATTTAATAATATTTAATATTAATAAAATAATATTTCATATTAAATGATTTAAAATATTTAAATCTTATTTAAATATTTATTTTTTTTGCAGAATCTTTAATTTGGATCTCATCCAAATTAAATAATTAATTATTTGAATCCAATTCAAATCAATTAATTTATTCTCCCTCTATTTATTTTCTGTAGAATCTTTAATTTGGATCTCATCCAAATTAAATAATTAATTATTTGAATCCAATTCAAATTAATTAGTTAATTCTCCCTCTATTTATTTATTTTATCCAAATAATTAATTAATTATTTGAGTCATATTCAAATAAATTAATTCTCCATATTATAAAGTTATCATTTGAATCACATTCAAATAAAATTTATAATAAATCAGGCAATTAATTGTATCCAATACAATTAATATTTTCCTTAATAAATTTGAACATTTCAAATTTTTCTTTCAATATAGTTGATTCTTGTTTGTCCGTAGTGAGCTAGTAAGGAGACTTAATAGAAGCTCCAACGATATGAGATTAATCGATTAAACTCATTAACCACATTAATCAATATTCATTAACTATGGGGTACACTCCACTAAAGACCCACAATTGCACTCTTCTCACTGTAGATGTATTCCTGTGTCCATGGATAGACTAATAATAGCAAATTAGTCCTTCACAAGTGTTCGTAACACCAGCTGGGTCAAATTAACGTTTTACCCCTAGGTTACTTCTAAATTCTTAAGTATCAGTGCTCCTCTAATGAACAACCTGTTTATGGTCCAACCATTAAACAGAAACCCCTCTCGAGCTAGTGAGAGGGTAGGGCCCTTTGTTCAAGTCTCGGAGACACCATTTAAGGGAACACTTATCTACTTACCCTAAAAATGGGAATGAGTGAATTCCATCTTGTATAATTATGTCCCCACTCGATCTTGTCCCCAAGATGGTAGGCATATTGAGTCAGCAAATGGCCACTCTCAGCCATATAAATCAAAGGACAATCCCTCGTGGACATGAGTTCATAATATACTCAAGATTAAGACTAAGTTGCCTAAGTCATCATATTGAAATAGAAACTTAACTAGTCAACGGAGTTACATCTAGTGATTACTATTTCGTGGTCTGGTCTTATGCAAACTCATTACATAGGATACCCCCACTGGCATGTCACTTACACGAACGCGTTGAATCATTGCGTTTATACCAAATACAAAGTGGGTCATATCCATAGTGTCACCAGGATAAGGTACCCAACCTTATCCCTATACTATAGACCCTTTAGACTGTATCTTGAACAATGATCTCCATATGTCCCCACATACAGTTCAAGACTCATAAAACAACCTAAAATGTTAGTTTATTGGATTTAGGGTTATTAAGACAAGACAAACAAAAATAATCAATAACGCTTATTGAAGTAACACATCAATAACTCATTATTAATGATTTAATGACGGTCAAATAATTAACATTTACAATCTATGAGTTTTAGGGCATAAAACCTAACACATAAGCCATTTGAAAAGTTCTCCTAGAAACGACTCTACTTTTACTCTCACATAGATAATATTCATCAAGAATATTCTATCATTACTCCTTTTGTAAACCAATATATCAACATGAGCTTAACATCAACATGTCACATACTTTACAACATCATAGAAATGAGAAGAAGCTATAAGTTTCTTAGTGTGTCATCTATGAATTATCCAGCTAGTTTGCCTACTGAACCTAGATATTGGGATCTCTAGCCAATTAGGTTAGGTTAGTACCAGACAACTCATTTCATAGGCTTTAACCCGATTTCCCTTGGTGTATATGTGACTTGCTTTCTTGACAATCCTTTCGTCAAATGATCTGCGATATTCTCTTTCGATTTCACATAATCAATGGAAATTATCCCACTAGAGAACAATTGCCTTATCGAATTATGCATGCATCTAATATGTTGTAACTTTTCATTATAGACATTATTCTTGGCTCCCATAGAAGCCGCTAAATTGTCACAATAAACATATATTGCACTTATAGGCTTTGGCCACAATGGAATATCCTCAAAAATTTTTTGCAGCCATTTAGCTTCTTCTTTTGCTTTATTAAGAGTTATAAACTCTAATTCCATAGTACAACGTGCTATAAACACATGTCTTGAAGATTGTCATGATACAACTATTCCTTTAAGGTAAAAATATAACCACTAGTTGATTTAGTCTTCATGCTCTTAAAGATCCAATTAGCATCACTAAATCCTTCTAGTACATGTCGATACCTTATATAATGCAATCCATAGTCTAGCCCGTACTTCAAGTATCTTAGAACTTTGACTAATGCATCCCAATGATCATGCCTAGGATTGTTGGTGTATCTTGCTAACCCTCCTACTAATAGGCAATATCTGATCTAGTACAATTCATTATGTATAGGCAATATCAGATCTAGTACAATTCATTATGTATATTAAGCTACCAATGACTCTAGAATATTCTAGATAAGACACACCTCCATCATTATTCTCTTTCCACTTACAATTTGGTTCATATGGATTAACAATTGGCTTACTCTTAAAAGATCTAATTTTCTCAACAGTTTCTTTATATAATGAGATTGAGAAAGTATGCATCCACTTACATTTCTTGTTATTCGAATCCCAAGTATAACATCAGCAAGACTAAGATCTTCCATATCAAAATTGGATTTCAACATCTTTTTAGTGGAATCAATGTCACTTCTATTTGTTCCCATTATAAACATATCATCTGCATACAATCAGACAATGACACACTCTTGATCTTGTTGTGATTTATGTTCTAAATCTTGTAGTTTGTAAATTTGTAAACAAATTATTATTAAATAAACTATTATTTATTTTCTAATAAGTGCTATTTATTAGCATAACTCAAAATCCAATAAATTAAGATCGAAGGTTATTTAATGTATCTTGAACAATATGTGGTTGACATACAAATGAGAAATAACCTAAAAGGTCTATAGTATATATGGATAAGGTTGGGTGCCTTATCCTGGTAACACTATGGATACGACCCACTTTGTAAGTGTTACAAACGGTTTGATCCAAATAGTTCATGTAATGACATGTAAGTAGAGGTATCCTATACAGTGAGTTTGTATAAGACTGGACCACGAAATTAAATCTCTCTTTATAACACCATTAAATGAAGAGTTTTATATTTCAAATGATAACCATGTAGCGATTTCAATCCTGAGTGAGTTATGAACTCCTGCTCATAAGGGTCGTTCGTTGATTTGTATGGGTGAGAGTGATCTTAGTTGCTGTAAGCCCTAAAATTTTTCTCTTTATTCTTCAAGTAGGGCTATGTATGTGTTTCAGTATATGAGAGGGGAAATTAAAGGATCAAGTTGAACCAAAGGGATTAAGTTGGAAAATGAATTGATTATGGGTTATTTAGTATTAATAAGAATAATTATAAATAAATAAATAAATAAAAATAATGAAAAAGAAAAAGAATTCTGGAAAAGGAAAATTCAGCAAGTAAAAAGAAAAAATAAAGAAAAAGGAAAAGAAAGTGGGAGGTGGAGGTGTCAAGTTCTTAAGCATTGTAACATGTAGTTGGTGGGTTGTTTCTTCTTCAGCTTTATGGTTTAACGTGAACAATTCTCCTGAGCAAACTCTGAAATTTTTTTTATCAAATTACATAGAAATGAATGAAGTTGAAGTTCTTGGGCTTCCTTGAAGATTAGAGCTTGGGAACTTGATGAAATATGTGGTTGAAGAGGAAGTGTGCCGTGTTGTGCAAGCTGTGGTGTTTTGAAGTTTTCGAGCAGAGAAAGATGAGTTAGAAGTTGAAATTTTGAGGTTAGTAAGTTAAGAGACTCCTTAACATTTCTTAAGAAGGATGTTTGTACCAATAATGAGTAAACATTTGTGAAATAATAGGAAAACAAAGAGGTTTAGAATTTTCGATGAAATCTGAAGCAACCTTGAGATTTTGGTTAATTCGTCGCAATCCAAGAATTGGAAGCCCGATTTTTGAGGTAAGGAAGTTAATATATTCCTTAAGAGATTTATGGAAAAAGTTTGAAGTAAGTTGGTTAAGAAATGAGTGAAAATGAGTTGTTTTTTTTTTGTTGCATTTTGTCGAAGAGTAGGGGAGCCAACCCAGCACGCCCAGTGTCACAATTGTAGTTTTGCGCTGGACTAAACGATTGTGCGGCACTTGTTTTAGCTCGTGAACAAGTCAGCCTAATCAAATTCTGATCGCCTACGGCACACCGAGTGCCTCTCGTAACCTCCGGCCCCGTTCCAAGAAAAACGGTTTTAGAAAACGGGTTTTAGAGGAAAAGGATTTCGCAAACGTTTGAAAGCATGTTTGAGAAATTAAGATGTGTTGTAAGACTAGAAAGCAAAAAGGGATAACAACGGCTTTATAGCTCACAACTCTAGATATGAGGATTTGATGGTTAGTCTCACCCCCATATAGTACATTCTGAACAATTTCAGGATTGTCACTCTTGCACATGCAAAGTGGCGAGCGGTCACTTACAAAGAAAAATACTAGGAAAGTAAACTAACTAGCAAAAAGAAATACATAAGGTGAAAGCATGATAAAAAGGGGTTGAGGCGGGCATGCGGCCACAGGCAACACGCCCTGGACAAGCATGACCGTGACACCCAGCACACCAGTGTGCTTGTCCTGTCGCCCACCCCTATGCCAGCACGCACCCACAACCCCCATGCTGCCCATTTGAAGGTTGGCAATCATTTTAGGTGAAATTGCACTATTTTTGGGTTTAAATCATATTTTCTTGAATTTTTTGCGATAAATATATTTGGACTTAGGCTAATTTTAGGCTCTTTTAAGGAATTTAGGGAAAATGTGTTAAAAACCTTAACTTATGAACTTTTGGGAATTAAATAAAGTTCTAGGGAAGCATGCTAGGTACTAAGATGTGTTAGGCTTAAATGGTTGGTTCAAGGAAGGTTATCGAAAGATGGTGATCTGATTTTCAGGTTAATCGACGATAGGAGACGCTTATAGGCCCGAAGGATAAAAGAGAGATTAGTGAGTCACAAATGTTATTTAAAATTCTTCTTAAATGGTTTTAAGGATGATTTTCCATGTTGTTGATGTTTCCTTATGCTTTATAAGACTTTCCATGTTTGGATGAGTTTTGCTACCAAAATGTGATTTGAACTGCAAGCCTATAAAATGATCTTTTTCTCAGTTTTATGAGCTTACTTGTGAGTCTAAGGATATGGAAATGTATTTAAGGCGTGGAAATACAAATATGTTTAAAGTTTAAGGGTTTTCAAGCATGAAATGTTTAAGTGTGCAAGTTGCTTTGTAAAGTATGTTTATAAGCATAATATGTGTTCAAAGTATTTGCAAGCATGTGATGTTTAAAATGTGTTTAAGTATTAAAGCATGTTATGTATGTTTGCAATGTAAAAACCGACCTGCTCACATTCTAGTTTAATATTATTTAGGACTCGATGCTGAAGGACAAGGAGAAGGCATTGGGCAACTTAAGTATCCAATGCTTAAGGATAAGGAGAAGGCATTTGGAAAGGTCTTTGGGACCCACCTCGGTGCACCTAAGGCTTTGGGCCGTGTGCAGGAGTGTTAGGCCCTTTGGGGGCAGTTCCGCGTGCACGTATGAAAGTATCGACGCTGATTGTATTGAATTCGCTCTACATTAGCTAAGGTTATTGGCGCTGAGTGTGTTGAGCTTGCTCCACCTCAACTAAGGTTTGGATACGTTTATGCGGTGGTTATTTGATTACTCTTGTTCAATGGATGTTTTATGACCATGAATGCCAAGAATACTAATTTTCTAACATGTTAATGTTGTGAAGTTTTTGAAAGTTTTGAGTTTGTTTAGTTGCTAAGTTTTCAAAGCATATTTACTAAAGTTGTTTTAAATTATTATCAAATGCTTATAAGCGTACTATGGTTTTCTAAACTCGTCATTCACTGGGCTATTCCAACTCACCTTTTCCATATGTTTTATTTTTCCCCCCAGGTAGCCAAGGGGTTCTAGGGGCCTAGCCGGCACTAATGTAAACCCTACTTTCATTTTTAAGCACTAACTTAAGTATGTACTAAGTTGTGGACTTATTCGCAGTTTCTTGCTTAGATTGAAGGGAGAAGTGGAGGAAAGTCAAGGAGGATAGGCTTGTGGATTAAGTCGAAAGTATTTTTGTAAGTTAATTTTAAATCCTTATGAAATAAATTGAGCTTGGAATCTATTTTGACATGTCAACTAGAATATAAAAGATTTAAGAAGGATATTACCATTTAGATCAAGGTTGAAAGATATTATCGAGGACGATTAACATTTTTATTATTAGTGTTATTATTATTGTTTCGTTAATTAAGAAGAAGAATTACAATTTGGAATTACGTTGGGGATTAATAAGTTATAAAAAGAAAAAAAAAGAAAAGAAAAAAGAGAAAGAAAGAAAGTGGGAGTGAGTCGGTGGATAAGTTAAAAAAAGAAAAAAAGGAAATTGATTTCTTCCATCTCATTTTGCCGACTCTCATTCTCCTCCAAAATCGAAGCAAGTTTGTGATTCTTCAGCTAGGCATTGGAAGGGAGAGGAAGAAGGAGATTTAGGTTGATTCGAGCAGAGTTTTGAAGAAAAACTTGGTGAAATTCGAAGAGGAAGTGAAGTTGTTCTAGAATTTGAGCAATCTGCATAAGTTTTGATGTTTGAAGGATAGCGACCTGTAGAGATCGAGTTTAGAGCTAAAAATTTGAGGTTAGTAAGTTAACTCATTTCTTAATAACCTTTGTGAAGGATGTCTGAGCTGAATGTGAAGAGCAACAAGTAAAATTGTAGGTAGAAGTAACTGGTTTGATGTTTCAAGTAATCTGAAGTAGGGTGGAGTAAATTTGAGTTATCCATCAAATGAAGGAGCATTAGTCCCTGAGATTTTGAGGTAAGCTAGTAAACTCACTTCTCCATAAGTTTCTAAGAGGAAGGAAATTCTAATTCAGGCTGGAAGTATTATTTTTAGCAGTTGGAAGCGAAGACAAAAACTGGGGTAAGACAGGTCTAGCTGGAAAGGACAGCTACACAGCGGGTGTGGAGCAAGACAAGTCTCGTTGATCTCGCTAGCCGTTTTTGTCTCACAAATCTCGCTAGTCTCACTGGTCAAGTAAGTCTCGCTAGTTTACCTGGTCTCGCTAGTGCAGATCTCACTGGTTTTGCTTAGTCTCGCTAGAGCAGATCTCACTATTTGAATAAGTCTTGCTAGTTGTGTAGTTTTGCTAGTAGTTTGGTCTCGCTAATGAACTAAATTTTATTGTTAAAACCTACTGGTTATACAATAATGGGAATCCTAAGGAATCTAATGGAGGGAATTATATTATTTCAAGCCGAGAAGAGCTAGGAAAGACTTATAACCCATTAAGGACCCGGGACAAGTAGTGAGTGGCAATTTTTATTTAAAATAAGCTTTATTTTATACAAATTTTTCATTATACTTAAGTATGTTTGTATGCATGCTTTAACATTTATATTTTCACAAGTTTTATTGTGCAAATATGACTTTTTAAGCATGAGTTTAAAACTTGATTTGTACTTGAGTTTGAGGTTGGAAGCATGCTGTTTAAATTACATTGAGTTTAATAAGCATGATATTTGATGATTGAATTGGAAACACTGAAATTCCACGAACTTTTGTTTATTAATAATATATTCTCAAAAGCATGTTAGTTTTTAAAGTAATATAGAAGGTCCTCAATACCGAAGGACTCGGAGAAGGCATCTAGGCAGCCTGAATATAGAAATGGTCCCCAATGCCGAAGGACACAGAGAAGGCATATGGGCGATCTAAATCTTGTATATGGGACCCGGTATTGAAGGACTTGAGAAGGTATAGGGGCAACCCAGGTTATGATTCCTGTGTGCACATAGAGGTATAGTCGACGCTGTTGTGTTGAGATTAGTCCACATAACTAAGGTTATCTAACGTTGGTTGTGTCGAGATTACTCCACCCCAACTAAGGTTGTTTTCTACGTTGATCAGCGTTGAGCTCTGCTCCGCCTGAACTAAGAAAAATCTTTCATACAGAGGTTGAACTTTATGGTTTTCGATGATGAAATGTATACGATTTTAATTCCGTTTATCGAGCATTTTTTGTTGAGTTTGGTAATGAGCTAATTACTATTTTATTACTGCTTTTCGAGCATGGTTTTGCTCTACTCTTGAGTTAGGTAATGATTCTCTGAATTTGTCACTCACTGGGCAACCTAACTCATGTTTTCTATTGTTTTTTGTTTTTCCAGGTAGCAAGCGAAACTGAGGTGCTTAGCCTACGCAACAACTCGTCTGGGCCTGCTGTTAGTGTAAATGCATTGTAAATATTTGTACATAAGACTTGTGTTGTACATTAAGGGTTAAAGGAGTGGGAGCTTGTGTTCATTTGTAGTAATAAGTTTTGAGGATTGAAAGTCTATATTTGTATGCTAGCTTATCTAGAGTTTGAGATTAATGTTTGATTATGCTTTATAAACTATATTAGGTGCTTGGTCAGGTTTTGAGGTTTGAATAGGTTGACAGTAGATGTCGTAAGAGGGTCGATGTCTGTGTCGTCACACCCTTTTTCCTAAATTAAGAGGGTACTTGGGAGGGGGTGTGATAACTAGCATGTCTGCCACCGTCGTCATAATTTCATCTTTTTTTCTTTGCACATAGTATGTTAGTAGGTTTTGGTTGACATGTACATATGTAGTTGGTTTATGGGTTGTGTGATGAAGTCATGTGATTGCGTTATCCTTGATAGGGCTGTAACCTTTGTATAGGTGCTTGTATATATCTCCTCAATGTTGGTCTGTCTGTTTTTACTATGCTCAAAGATACACATATACATGCTTATCAGGTGTTAATGAGATGTGAACCTCTGAGTCTAGTTAGGACTGGAATCATTGTATGTATGTATGTTCTATCAAGTGCCGTAGGCGACATCTGAAGTCTTGTTAAGTTGTGAATGCTAAAATAGTATCAATTGTTATTATCTTATTTATCAGGTATGTCAGGACTAGTATGGATGACGTGTGTAACAAAAGGGGTGATGCTCGTCATCTTCACATCTCCTTCTAGATCAGAAGGGTATCGGGGAGGGGGTGTGACAGCTGTGGACTCAATATGCTTACCATTTTGGGAATGATATTAAGTGAGGAGCTGGGAACATAATTTCACAAGATGGAATTCATTCCTTCTTGACTTTAGAGAAAGTAGATAGGTAGTTCCCTTAAGCACTAACTTCGGGATTTGAACAATGAGGCCATACCTTCTCATTGGCTTGAGAGGGACTTTGTTTATGGTTGGACCATAAACGGAATTGTTCATTTTAGGATCAATGGTACTTAAGGTGCAAGAGGTAATTATAGGGGTAAAACGGTAATTTGACCCAATTGTAATTACGAACTCCTTGTGAAGGATTGGCTTACAAAATATGACTAAATCAATGGACACATAAATAATCGTAGTACATAAGAGTGCGACTATGGGTCTTTAGTGGTATGCCCCATAGTTAATGAAGGTTGATTAATCTAATTAAAGAGTTTAATTAATTAATTTGGGATCGTTGGAGCTTATAAATGTAGGTCCATTAGGTCATTTTGGTAGCTCCCAACGGGTTAAAACGAGGAAATTAAGCGTTGAAAGAATTTGAGTATTCAAATTGATCAAGGGAATTAATTGTATATGATGCAATTAAAATTATGTATGAGATACATAATAATATAAAGTTAATTTTTGAATTAGATTCAAAATTTTAAACTTTATAATATGAGAGTATTAATATTTGAATAGAATTTCAATATTAAATTAATATGAATTAGATTCATATTAAAACTATAGATTATGAGAGAATATGTATATTGGAATATGATACATTGAATCAAATATATGATATTTGATTTTTTAATTAATTGAATAAGATTTCATTAATTAAATTGTTAATTAATTAATATTTGTTATATAAATTAATTGAATTTGATTTTATTAATTTATATTAATTAAATATATAACTAATAAATAAATAAAATAACTTTCTTGCATTGCAGGGGAGTAGTGAGTGGGGACCAACTTCCCTCACGATAAATTGAGATGTGATCTCAATTCACAGGGTGACAAAAAATACTATGATAGAAAAAAGCTTCCAATCACAAAAGGAAAAAAAAAAAAAAAAAAGCTCTCTCAATTTTTCCTCTCTAGAAAGAAAGAATTCTTGAAAAGAATTTTTCAATCTCTTTCACAAGGTTCCCACAAACTACCTTGTTCCAAGAGAATACGAGAGAAGATCCATTGATGGTGTTCGAAGCATGTTGTAGTCTTTAGTGTTTTAAAGATTAGAAGGAAACATTGAAGATTTGATCTACAAAGGTATTAACCTTCTTCATTAATCAATTAAAAGTATGTTTATCACTTCTATTATTCTCTTTGTTCTGTAAAATTCATTGTAACAAAATTTGGGTAAAACAATCAAACGCTTCCGCCAAAGGGCTTCAATCCCTTCAGATCTATTTATCACACTCATTTATCTTAAATTCAATTGATAACATAGCTTGGTCAAACTTTTCATGCCACTGTTGGGGTGCTTGTTTCAACCCATAAAGAGACTTCACAAGTTTACAAACTTTGTCTCCAAGTCCTTTAATGACAAACTCTTTAGGTTGTTTTACGTAAATTTTTCATCTAAATCTCCATTTAGAAAGTAGTTTTCACATCCATTTGGAGTATTTCCAAATTTTGCAAAGCTACTACTGCAATTAGCATCCTTATAGATTTAATCCTTGTCAATGGATAATATGTATTAAAGAAATCTAGCCAAAATCTAGCCATTCTTTTTTGTGAAAACCATTAGCTACTAAACGAGTTTTGTATTCATCAATAGTGTCGTCAGCCTTTAGCTTTCTCTTAAAAATCTACTTACTCCCATTTGATTTACTTCTAGGAGGTAAATCAACAAATACTTTTTTTTTTTTTTTTTTAAAAAAAAGGATTCTAGTTCACTATTGATAACTTCCTTTCAATGAGGTGCATGGGGAGATGCTATAGGTTCTTGAAAAGTTTAAGGTTCACTTTCTATCCATATAAGTTATTAAATTACGTAAAAAAAAAAAAAAAAAAACTCCCATAGCTCTTTTGCTTCTTCTAGGTTTAAACTCAGTATTTTGATCATCTTGACCTTTTTAAGAGCTGGCCTTATAATTTCTATCGACACCATTAATTTATGTTTTTCCTCCTTTAAAAGAAACATATCCTTAAAGAGTTCAGCTTCAATAGATTCAATGATGATATTATTATTAATATCAGACATTTATGATTAAATCACCACAAATTTTAGGTTAATTTTTCTTTTTTTTTTGGGGTAAAGGAACTTGTATCTTTGCCAAATACCCCTATACTTTTAGCATTTTATATTAGGGCAACTTTTCATTCCACACTTCATAAGGTGACTTACTTGTCTTCTTATGTGGAATTTTATTTAGTATAAAATTTGCTATAAGTGAAGCTTCCCCTAAAAAATTATGAGGTAAACTTAAACTATTTAACAAGCAATTAACCATGTCCTTTAAAGTTCAGTTCTTTCTTTCAACTTCACCATTTTGTTGTGGTGTATAATGTGGTTTAGTTTGATGGATTATACCATTAACTTCACAAAGTTCATAATGTGATGATGATTCATATTCACTACCTAATTTGCTCTAAGCACCTTCACATTCTTCTCAAGTTGATTTTCAACTTTTGTCTTATATGTTTTAACATTAAATGTTCCATCTTTACTATGTACTAAATATACATAACCATATTTACTACAATCATCGATGAACATGACAAAATATCTCTTACCTTCTCTCTTGCGAGTGCTTTTCATGTCACATACATCATTGTAGATTAGATTAAGTACCTCATTACTTCTTTCTACAGATGAGAATGACTTTCTGGTAAACTTTGTTTCATTCACATTTGTGTCTATTATTAATGCTAAATTCCAGCAATAGTCCTAAACTCCCATTCTATTTAAAGAACAATAATTGACATGCTTAATCTAGAATGCCATACATCACACAACTCAACAATATAAGTAGAAGAGTTGGTATTAATATTATTATTCTTAGGCATATGTGCTAGTAAATTCAATTTCAACATGCCATCACTCAGATAGCATTTTCCCACATACATACCCCTTTTTGTCATAATAAATTTATCTGACTTAAGTACAAGCTTGAACTCCATTTTTGTTAAGTAGAGTTCTTGCTATTAGATACTTTCAAATCTCTAACACATGCCATACATCATTGAGGGGTAAGTATCTTTCCAAAAGTTCATTCCAGCAGGACCTACCCTTTGTCTTGCACAAATGTAGTTAAAGTATTTCCCATGCATAACTTATGGCTGACATTTAGCTTTTCATATGTAATAAACAATGACTTTATCCTCACAAATATGCCTTTTTTGGTTATGAAGCCATATTTACCTTAGAAATGACAGCAACCAAATTGACATTTTCCACGACATTGGGTTGATTGTTGAAACTTTGTCTATTCTTGTGTTTGCACACTGTAGCAATATGATAGCTCTTACCACAAACCTAACAATTTCCTCAAATATGCTTGCTTGCATCATTCATTGGTCCATGATTCATAGATTTCTTCTTGAAAATTTGCTTCTTGGGTTTATGTCTCAAATCTTCAATAATATGAGCCTTGACTTCAACTTCTAGCGTATTTTATCTTCTTTAATGTTATCCTCTTCTATGTGGAATTTTATTGCAAGGTTTTCTCTGGATAACTCCTTTCACTTGTGTTTGAGATAGTGTTTAAGTCTATTTGGCAATGATGTAACTTTTTGATCGCAACAACAACTTGAAATGGCTCACTGGTGTCCAATCCCTCACTTTGAAAATCACTACTGATCATTTTGCAATTCTTCCATTTGATTGACTACCAACTTGGTATCAGAGAAATTTCCCACAAGGAATTTCTTGGTACCGGCGTCTTTCAGCTAGTACTTCGTGTCTCATGCCTCCTACTAGGGTGTGCAGTGGTTGGTCGGAGTCAATTTTCCAACCAAATTGGCACCAAACTAACCATAGTTGGTTTGCAAAATTAAAGTCTGCTCCACTTAGTATTCAAACTTTTTTGGAATTATTAGTTATTTCAATTTTTTATTTGTATTAAGAAATTTGGGTTTAAAATTACCCATTTGTGAATATTCCTTTTCCTCCCTATGAATTTAGTTAGTCATTTTAGAGGGCGATGAATTTTTGATATTATTAAATATTAATTAAAGCAAGTTATTTAATATTCATTCCTTTATCAATTATGATACTTTTCTCCCTTGATTTTTGATTAGGATACTATTTTAATTTTTTAAAATTTTAATACTTATGGAAGAGAGGCATTAAATTATCTTGAATTTTCATTGGCTTGCACGTTTGTAGAATCATTGATCTGATAACCTTTGATATTGAAAAATTAAATGACACAAAATTATCCTTTCCTATTTGTAAACAAAAGTCAAAAGCACCAAAAGAAAACAAAGCTAATATGAGAATAGAAATACAACTAAAATAAATATTAGAAGTCTTAACCATAAATAAAAATCCAACAAAAATAAACATTAAAAGTCTTAATTATAAATAAAAATACAACCAAAATAAATATTAGAAGTCTTGATCATAAAATAGAAATACAAACAAAGTAACAACATAACACAATCTTTTTCTTCATCCATTACACAATACAACCAAACCAAATTACAATTTAGAAAAATCTTCAACATCTTCATAATCTTTTTCTTCATCCATTACGATCCAAATCCTATAAAATTAGAAATGGAAAAAAAAATAACTCTATCAAAGATTCTTTCATATTATATAAAATGAATTAAAAATAGGAACAAAAGAGAACATACCTTCTTTAAATGCTGAAGCTTCTTCCACGTTATGATGAATACCAAAATTAACTATGTCAAAATTTGGCTAGTTTTGAGTGCATAAAAGAGCCTCTACCATTTTTGGAATCAATTAATAACGAGATGATGTTAGACATATTTTTAAATAATAATACGTATAATAAAATATAGGTTATGTATGTGGATTAGTATTTTATCACATTGGGTTATTTTATTAGATTGGGCGTGATCTAATTAATTAAGGCCCTAGGTTCCTAATTGAGTATGGAGACTAAATGGATAGAAGCATATACCTAGATTGATTAGGGTTTAATGGGAACTCTAATTGAAATAATATATAAAGAGACCTTAAGTGTCACACCCCTTCCCAGATTATCCTCCATAACCCGAGAGGAGGTGTGAGGACAGCAACCTTCACTCCTTTGTGAGGTTTACTGTCCAACTACTAAACACTAAAGATGGTACATACGAGATTCTTGTGTAGGCTAAGTACCCAGAACTCGCTCGCTACTGGAAAAATAGAAAAACAGGAAAGTATGAGCTGAGTTGCCCAATGAGTGACTAGTTTTGTAAAAATGTCTTTGGTTCGAAAATTAATCAAAGTAGAAACATGTAAACACATTGCGTATAAAACACTGGTTCAAGTAATATCCATTATAAATACATGTTTAAATATCCTTGTCAAATCATATAATGTTCATTTCAGAAAAAGATAACTCAAAAAATCAAATTTTGCTCAAACATATCATTTGTATACAACTCATGTGAAGCCTTGAGATAAAACATAAGCCAGGTCTTTTAAATAAAACAATCTACAAGCGCATCAAATCTTCTTTTGTTTTTAATATTTTCCTTAGTCGAGGTGGAGCAAAACTCAATGCACCCAACGTTGCAATCTCTATGTGCACATAGGAATATCTCGGGATGCCCAAGTACCTTCTCCGAGTCCATTAGTACTGGGTCCCTCGGAAACTCAAATGCCTTCTCAATGTCCCTCTGCATTGAGCTCTGTTTAGGTCACAGGGTTGCCCACATACCTTCTTAATGTCCCTCAGCATTGGATTTCTTAGAAAACATTTTAGAAATAAGTATGTTTTGCATAAACAGTTCATTGTAAAACTTTTCGTGGAAAACAGAGCGTTCCTCAATAAATAACATCTTATAAACATGTTTTTCAACAATGCCTTAAAATCGAGTATAACCAGCCATCATGCTTATCTTGAAATAAATCATCATAAAATTACATTTAATAAGAAAGCCTGGCTAAACATTTTAAATAAAATCATTTAGAGAAAGGAAAGTGTCACTCACAAAGCTTTAATAATTGCTTAAGGGAAGTTCCCTTTTAGCTTCTAATTCTGTCTTTCCCGAGCTTCTTGGATGCAGGGTTTTTAAGTCTGAAACGCAAGGCAACTGATTTTCCCTTCTAATAGCTTGATTGAACGCAACCCTACACCTTGAACGAAAGCTGATAACTTAAACGCAAGGTGCAGCCTTCCAACAAGCTCTTCTGGCTTCACTCCTTGGACGTACAGATCTATCTTGAACGCAGAGTCTATCTTGAATGCAAGGTTCACCTTGAATGCAGGGTCTATCTTAAATGCAAGGTTCACCTTGAACGCAGGGCAGATAATTTCCTCCTTCTGGTAGTACTGGTGGACACAAAGCCTATTCGATTTTCCTAAGTACCAACAACTTGTTGAACGCAAGGTAGCTAGGTAGTTAGAAACCTCATCTCTTGGCCGTAGACTTCCACTATGGAAGCAAGGATTGCTCTTTTTAGCTTTCTCTCTCTCCTTTCTCTAAAAAACTCAGACTTAAGGATCATCACCTGCTCCTCTTCCCTCAAGGTCCTATTTATAGCTTTGGGATAGAGGGCTGGTCATCCGACACGCAACCCGACACCTCCTCCTCATGAAATGTGAAGTCTAAATGAAACCACATAACCTTTATAAACTCATCTTATGAGTTTGACTCGTTCCGAGATACGAATCATGCATCCAACTTAGTGCCCCTATGTGTCCATTTCATTCTCTTTTTAATGTTTAGCTTCTTTATTTTCTTTCTTCCTCCCGGCCTTCCTACTTTTGACCAGGTTTCTCAACCGCATACTACCATGCGTTTATGCCTCAACTGCATACTACTACACGTTTGTGCCTCAACTGCATACTACCATGCGCCTGTGTCTTTTATTATGCGTCCATCACTTCTTTCCTTATATCCATATCTCAGCTACAAACCCTTCTCTTGAGTGACAATGTCCGACTATGCTTGTTAATCTGTTACTTAGCCAAAATTACCTCAATCCTTCTAGCTTTCATACACTTAACCAAAACCCTACCGTGCATCCATAACCCCTTCCTATGCATCCGCAAGCTCTTTCTATGCGTCCATAAGTTTCCCCATGTCCAACTCTTAATTACAAGCTCCTCTTCTGGGTGGTAAACGTCCAACTAGGCTTGATGTTCCAATACTTAGTCAAAACCTCCCTTGTAAGGCACCATCATGCGTCCGTAACCTTTACGTATGCGTTCGTCCCTTTTTATCCAACATTCATGGCCTCCAATTAATCGTTATGGCCTTCGTGGTCACCCTTCTATGCGTCCATGACGTGTAACACAAGGCTTTGCTTCCAATTTTTCCTTTTTACTTCTCCCATACTTAGCAGTTTTCTTAATGATTAATCTAATATGTATCTCTCTTGTTTTCTTCTTTTAGGTTTGCTTTTCACCCCTCCAGCACATTCGACACTCAACCTTAGTCTCTTTTGGCTAACTCATATGTCCACCCTAAGTCAAAGTTGCATCTCCATCCTTAACTATCATGGGCTTCAACTCCTCAACGCGTAGTAGCTATCCAGCACAAGGTAGCCTTACCAACGCATGGTACTGCTTACCAACGCATAGCATCTGCTTTCTTCTCGTTAAGCTTACCAACGCATAGCAACCCTCAACGCATGCTACTCATACCTTAAGGTTCTCGGCCCCTCTTATCTTCTTTAGCTTGTCATCCTCCAAAACTATTCTCATAGCTTGTTAACTTCCAAAGCTAAGTATGGGCCATGCGATCACCTCTTCCCTCGAATTCTCATTTTCCTTTTTCCAACACTTCAATACTAAACCAATTTCTTCCAAATTAAGGTACCATGCGTTCATACCTCACCATCCATGTGTCCAACATGATGATGTTCCTTCCAAAGATATGTCTAACTCGTAACTAATTCCCAATTATGCCTTCAATTCTTCATTCCTTAATTCTTAGTGAAATATCCTCTCTTTTCCTAATGCTATGCGTCCAGACTAGCCTTCTTTATCGCATAATTGTGCTTTCCAAGCATAGTTGTAATACTTAAAAGATTTCCTAAGTTCTTAGGTCACCTTGTCATCTAAGATTCAAAATCGCCTAACATGGTTTCTTTCAAACTTACCTATAGCTTATTCTTAATCCAAAACTCAAGCTGACATAAATACTTTTCCTCCTTCCCTTCATCTCAACGCATAGAGTTCCTTAATCTAGCCAAAATTTAGCAAACTCCACAAGCTTAAATTTTCTATCTTAAAATTTTCCCAAATCCACAGGCTTGTGAAATTCCACTCCTCTTGTCTTACTTCTTTTCTTACAAGCCCTTTAAGTACTTAGGTTCAAGAAGTAGGGTGTTACATTAGGGCTATGGTCCCTAATATACCAAAACAATAAACACCAAGGGTGTGTTTGGGGAATGGGATTGGATTGGGTTGTAATGGGTTGGGTTTGAAAACCAGTGTTTGGGGAATGGTTTGGATTACAAAACCAACCCCAAATACAACCCAATCCCACCCATTTTCATCTGCCGATTACAACTCCAAATCCCACCCAAACCCTTCATTTTTCGCCGGTTCCTCACGTTCACTCTGCACGATGCTGAAATTTCCTCCCTCTCTCTCTCTTCTGTCGCCTCCTTTCTTCATTCAATTTCGCCGACCAACTTTCTTATGCATTCACTCCTTCTCTCTGTTTCCCTTCGATTCCTCGTTCTCCGACATCTCTCCATTACTCCTGTCATCTACCATTACTCCTCTCATCTGTCGACTACAAACCTTATTCCTACCCAACCCCTTTGGTTTTGCCGGTTTCCCATTCAATTCCATCGACCCAATTTCTTCTGCATTCGCTCCTTTTCCTTCTCTCTGTTTCCCTTTGATTCCTTGTTCTCCGATCTCTCTCCATTACTCTTCTCATCTACCGATTACAAACCCTATTCCACCTAACCCCTTCGGTTTCGCCGGTTTCCCACGCTCACTATGCACGATGAATTTCTTCCTCCCTCTCTCTCTTTCTTCTGTAGCCTACTCTCCTCATTCAATTCCACCGACCCATTTCTTCTGCATTCATTCCTTCTTCTTCTCTCTGTTTCCCTTCGATTCCTCGTTCACTTTTTGCTCTGAAACGTTAATCAACGCATCAGAGCAGACGACATGAGACGTCGAAGCCCTCTCTTGCCGCTCTAACAGCGGGAATGGTGGCTCTTACCGCCGTTGATTGCTTGGTAGGTGGTTCCGTTATGTCGGATTTGGGCTTTGGTAGGGGAGGGCTCCTCCCAACTTACACGGTCAATATGTGGGTTTTTTTTTTCATCTTCTGGTGTTGCATGTTCATATATTTGTTCGATTCTTTGTTTTTTCCACATTCGGCCGAGATTTGGTGTAGATCTGTTTGCCATTTTTTCTTCTTTCGAGATCTGTTGTTCTATGATGTTTGCCTTTTGTCATCTTGTTTCATGTTTATCATACTCATTTTTGGTGTTGCATGTTCATATATTTGTTCATTTTTTTCAACATTCGGTGGAGTGTTCCATTCTTTTTTTTCGTCGGAGATCTGGTGTTGTATAGTTTTCTCCCCTTCTGATTTTGTTGAATGTTTGTAGATATGTGGTTCTTTCATGTTTGGATGAATCTCTTTTGATAGACTTGTTCCAATTTTTTCCCTCTTCTGATTGTGTTGCATGTTCATAGATCCATGATTTCAATTTTTTTTTGTCATGTTTGGATGGGTTTGCATTTTGTTACTTTGCTCCTTCCATTTTTGGCTGATGATGATGGTTTTTCCAATTTTCCTTCAAACTGTTTTAGCCGGATAATTTTCTTTCCTCGACTACCATTTCCAACTCCAAAAATTTCATCTTACCTTTTCAAATGAAAATTTGTTTGAAGCATGCTAGATTTTTCTTTGATTTTAACTTGTTGATTGATTCTGTTTCTATGTTCTGTTTTTATTTTTGAACTAAAATTGATTGTTTATTTTTGTTTATTTTTTTTTACCACACCTGAGGCCATTTTTAAAAATAAAAATCATTGTAATTTAGTAGTTGGATATCTGGTTCCATTCTAACCGATTCGGTTGGATAACAACTATTTTTTTTATTATTATATTATTATATGTTGATTGTTGATTTATTAAATTGATGTCACTTCCATTAAAAACTTGCACTGTTCCTCATTTTAATTTGAGTGGTTGGGTTGTTTAACCTCATTAATTCTATGCTTATATATACACCCATTCTCTCCTCTTCTTGATCAAACACCATTTGAAGAAGAAATTCCCTCTCCAAAATTTTCCTGTCCAGTGGTGAGTCCACTTAAAGTGTTTTTGTTTTTCTTTCTCCTTATGTTATGAATTTGTTTTCATGAAACTTTGTTCTCAATTTGTTATACTTCCTTGTTTCATGTGATGGTGGACTTCTTGTTTGATTTGTGCCTTATCCATTTGCTTCTTCAACCCAATTGACAGTCGCGTTTTAACGGGTACGTACATATGCTTTGGTCTTTTCTATATTTCTGTTGTTGTTTGTAATCTTTACTTAACTAATTATTATTTTTTTTTTTTTGTCAATGTAGGGTGGAATTTGATAATTAACCAACCTATCCTGTCGGACCTCACTGACACGTAACTCATTTGTAATACCCTTTTTTGCTTTTTAAGTACATGTTATTTGTAGAACTTGTTGTTTGAAAAATGTACATTGTATTTTGTTTGAAATGCTTCTATGTGTAATTCATGTGTATAATTCATTCGATTGCACCTTTGTTTAAAATATTTTGGAGAATAAAACAGTTTGAAGAATTAATGTGTATTTTATGTATTTCATTATTAATCAATGAATTTGAATTGTACATTTTAGTTTATGAACTATATTATACAATTTTCTTTTTATTTTATATAAAACACATCTTCCTAAGATTAAATATGTGTATTCAAGATGAAAAAAGAAAAAAAAAGTGAAGAATAACAAAAACATTTTAACTCAAATTTTCTTTCACCTAATTTATGAGAGCATAAAGGAAAGAACAAAAAGAAAAAAAGGAAAAAAAGAGACCAATACCAATCTTGAAGATTAGTACGAAAATGAATTTTTACGTTCAAAATATAAGGTATAATTTATAATTAAGATACAAATGTTCCATCATGAAAAAATAAAAGAACAAGAAGAAGCATATTTTATAATTAAAATCCAAAAGTTTGCAAAAGTTGGTAGTTCAACTCAAATAATTTTTCAATGCGATTTTATAATTGAAAACCAAATTTTTGTACTTTGCAAAAAATTGGTACTTCAACTCAAATTCAATGCGGTTTTATAATAAAAAAATCAACGTTTTGTAATTTGCAAAAATTGGTACTTCAACTTAAATGTTTTCAACTTTGCAAAAATTGGTAATTGAACTCAAATTCAATGTGGTTTTATAATTAAACCCCAATGTTTTTTATTTTACAAAAGTTGGGACTTAAACAATTTTTCATATCCTTTCCTATAAATAAAATACACAATTTCTTACATTACTAAAATTGGCAATTACACCATCTATGAAACGAAATCTTCTATAATTAAAATCCAACATTTGATATTTCACGAAAATTGGTACAAAAATTGTTTGTAACTAACTATCATTAAGTCCTAATTTTAGAAAAAGTTATCAAGTAGTTTTGAAAATATAATTTATGAGAAATGGTAGTCAAGTAACAAATTACCCCATCAACTATAGTTCTTTATAATTAAGGGAATGGAAAATCTTTTCGCAATTAAACTACATTGAGTTTTCAAATCCAATTTTAAATAATGTGTTCCAAACGAGATTATAAACTTATAAAATTATAGAACATTGGGGCAATTAAATTAGTTTTTTTATCCCTTCCTTGTTACAGTTAGAAATAATTGTTTGTTTGTTTACACATTTGTTTGTTTATGCGTTTGTTTGTTTACTTCTTCATTTGTTCATTTGTAATCAATATCTTTCTAAATAAAAAGTTGGGTGGGATATAAGAAAAGATTGATTACATAGGAAGATCGAATAGATAGGACCTCAAATAGATAGGAATACTTAAGTATGGCCGCTAGCTTGTCAGGTCCATTGTTAGTTGAGTTAAGCAATGGATGACATGGACATTCAACCTGACGAGTTAATCGCAATACTAACTGTTGTATGTGCAGACACCGTTGCAATGGTGAATACTATCACCACTTTGCTACAATTGGAGGACAATCGAGAGCGACCGTCTCCACTTATTAGACATCAAATTCGACAATTGAACTTCTTTTGTCTAATTTACGAAGATGATCAGACATGTCGTGAGAACACTCGTATGGATAGAAGAACGTTCACGATTCTGTGTTAGTTACTTACGCGACAAATGGGCTAAGGTCAACAAAGTATGTAGATGTTGAGGAAATGGTGGCCATCTTCTTGCACATAGTAGCACACGATGTAAAATATCGAGTGATGCGACGCCAATTTGCGAGGTCTGGCGAGACAGTGTCCAGGCTTCAATGTTGTGCTGAATGCAATATTGAGACTGTACAAAGTTCTGTTGCAGAAACTAGAGCCAGTCACTGAGAACTGTATAGATGACAGATGGCACTGGTTTCAGGTACAATCATCTTGTTGTTTTAATGGTATTGTTTGGGGTTTTTGAAATTACCTTGAACTTATCATTGAAACAACACTTCGTCACAGAATTGCTTAGGTGCACTTGACGGAACTCACATAAAGGTAAATGTCAGTGTAGCTGATCGACCATGCTATAGGACTAGAAAGGGCGAGATCGCAACGAATGTCCTTGCTGTATACAATCAAAGCTGTGAGTTCATATTCATTTTCGCTGGATGGGAAGGGTCAGCTGCTGACTCGAGGGTTTTGCGAGATGCAGTGTCCAGGCCAACTTGATTGAAAGTCCCAAGGGGTTAGTTTATAAATATCTGTACACCCTTCCATACAAATGAAAAAGTACGACAAGTGATAACTTGGCCCAATTTCGCAGGATACTACTATCTATGCGACACCAGTTATCCAAACACCAAGGGATTTTTGGCTCCTTATCGGGGACAAAGATACCATTTGACTGAGTGGCGTGGAGGGAACCCGCCAACAAGCCATAGGAAAATTTTCAATATGAGACATTATCTGCCCGAAACGTCATTGAGAGAGCGTTCAGGATGCTAAAAGATCGATGGGCAATCCATCGAGGAAAATCATACTACTCGGTTGATGTGTAGTGCAAAACCATACATGTATGTTGTCTCCTGCACAATCTAATAATTCGGGAAATGGGCCTAAATTCATTACTTGACGAAGGAGAAGAAAGTCAGGGGGGACCAATTCCAACAGACATTGAGAATATTGAATTTATGGAGACATTCAATGCATTTACTACATGGAGGGATGATCTAGCAAATCAGATGTAGGCTAAATGGAATGTAAACTAAAGACGCCCTTGGAAAATTCTGTGTAGTTTTTTTTTTTTTTTTGTATACAATATTTTGTTGATGGCCGATGTGTACGTTTTGTTTTTTTTTTTGTATAACATATGTGAATATTTCAATGTATAATGTGAATGGATTGATTCTTGTTATATACACTTTCAATGGGTTAATGCTTGCTCCCTACAATACACCATCATGTTATATCCTCATTGTGCTAACAAGTTTAATTTTAAATGGAAGCATCCAGATCACGCGCAAGAGCCGCAAAACATATTTGGATGGATGAGGAGGATAGAATTCTCGTGGAGTGTTTGGTTCAGTGTGTGCAGTCTGGACACTAGCGAACTGATAACGGAACTTTCCGACCTGGATTCCTAGCAAACATACTACGGATGATGCAGCAGAGGATACCGGGGTGTTCCATATAGGTAATGTCTCAAAAAGACCAATTTCCGCTTTTCTCTTCCGGCTCTGAAAGAAGAGGACTGATTCCTATTCCCTGAAATGCGCCTACTCCCCTCACATTTAGAGTCAAGGGTCAAGATATTGAAGAGACAGTACAGCGCGACCGCTGAAATGTTGGGCCCAGAATGTAGTTGGTTTGGTTGGAATGCAGAGCGTAAGTGTATTGACTGTGAGGTGGAGATATTTGACGCATGGGTCAAGGTAACTTTATTGTTTGCTTTATTTATGTCTTCTTGTTTTAAACATGTCTTCGCCATAACATAACACATTTTACCTTTAACAGAGTCATCCGAGTGCAAAAGAACTGCGCCATAAGTCATTTCCGTTCTATGATGACTTGGCCATTGTATTCGGCAAAGACAGAGCCACAGGGAGTCATGCAACCACCACTGTAGAGGTAGGGTCTGAACCTGTTCTGGAAGAGGAGGACGAGGACATCTTGAATAACCGGTCCCAGGATTTTGAGAATTTCTATATTCTTGATCCACCGTTAGCCAACTAGCCCACATCAGAGGACATTCCAACTACCCCCGACGGTAGATGGCTTGGGAGTAGCATGCCATCAAGAAGTAGGAGGTCCCGAAGTTCCTCAATTGGAGAGTACGGTGAGGTAATTCGAGAGGGATTCCAACTTCTGACGAAGTCTGTGGACGGCATTGCACAGTGGCCTGTCGTGAACGAGGACCTGGCAATGTGTCGTCATCGAGAACTGTACGCCAAGCTACAATCCATTCCTGGTCTGTCGGTGCTTGACTGTTGCATGGTCATTGCTTGCAGATCCGATGCTGTTAAGCCACTTTGTGGACTTCCCACCGCAGTGGAAGTACGACTATTGCATGCAAGTCCTTGGGCGACCACGGGATCCAGCACCATGACGATGCTTTTTCTGTACCTTGAATTTGTTTGAATATTTCTCCCTTCAATTTACAACCCAATTTATGCTATGATTAATGAACCTTATCTTTCCATGATGTTGTTTATAATTTGACTTCTGTATAATTTTTTTCAAACTCTAATTTTCTATCGTAAACCTTTTATTATATACCAAAATTATTTTAATCTAAATTCTAATATAGTATTATAGTTGAAACAGACGTGGGAAAAAAAATAGTCAAAATAATACTTAAAGAAAAAGAAGTCAACATTATAATATAGTATGATAGGTCAAAAAAATAAAATAATATTAAAATCATATTAAATAAAACAGTCAAAATAATATTTAAAAAGAAAGAAAATCAAAATTATAATATAGTATGAAGGTTTAATTTTGTATAGTATAATCAGATAAAGTTCAAAATATATGATGGTTAAAACAGAGGTAGAAAAAAAAACAGTGAAAATAATATTAAAAAAATAAAAACAGTGAAAATAATATTTTAAAAAAATCAAAATTATAATATAGTATGATAGTTTAATTTTCTATAGTATGAACAGATAAAGTTCAAAATATATGATGCTTAAAACAGAGGTAAAAGAAAAAAAACAGTCAAAATAATACTAAAAAAAACAGCCAAACCCAACCCAAACCCAACCCTACAATCCAAATACTGTAATCAGATTCTCAGCCAATCCAACCCTACACTCCAAACACCGTAATCAGATTCCCAAGCATCTTGATTCGAAACAACAAAACCAATTGTAATCAGATTCCCAGTAATCCTGATTACAATCCGGCTCCCCAAACACCCCCTAAGTGTTTCTTGAATCCTATCGAGAGAGAGATCCCACTAAGGCATTCAAAATTTTGGTTGAGGAATACAATAGTCGTCTTAAAGCTATCATCATCTTGAAGCTAGCTATTATCGATCTCTCAATGAAATCTGGTATGTTATTTATTCTTGGCAATTTGGCTCCTAGGATTAATTTATTCAATAGAGATTTAAAGTAATTATGCTAACTAGGGATGAGCAGGGATGGGTGAAAAATCGAGCCGAACGATTGAAACCAGCCGAACAAAGGGTTCGAGGCTGATTTTTTTAAAAAAAATCGGTCGGGGTCGATTTTCTAAAAAAAAAACAGTTATAAACCGACCCAATCTGACCTAAAATTAAACCGAACCGCCCGACCCCTACCGAATTTATTAAATATTATAATATTTATTAATAATATTTAATATAATATACTTTTATTATAAATAAAGAGACAGAGCAAGAGCAAAAGCGAGATTGAAAGAGCAAGAGTGAGAGAGAGAGTGAGAGAGATAAAAGTGATTGTGTGAGAGGAAAGAACATGAAAGCGAGCAAGCACAAGAGCAAGAGAGATAAGAGTGATTGTGTGAGAGGAAGGGAAGCGAGAGCGAGAGAAATAAGAGTGATTGTGCTAGAGGAAAGGAAACGAGAGTGAGCGAGACAGCGAGAGCGAGAGAGCAAGAGAGAGATGACCAGACCTCGAAACAGACGGATTTGACCCTGAAACCGATCAATCGATTTAAATAATATATTTTGCAAGTGCGGTTCTCAAATTTTCAAATCGAATAGGGCAGTTTGAATGCTGATTTTCATGAAAAATTGACCCCGCCTGACTGATGCTCACCCCTAATGCTAACAAGTGGCATTAGAGCATGAACTTCATGTTGAATTGTTGGTTTATATTTGTTTTTCATTGGTATTGTGATTAGATTATGTTTTCCGTAAAAATAGTTAAATAATAAAAAAAGGGGGATCGAAAAAATTGAGTTGTACACGAATTTGGATCGCTAGTGATGTTCAACTTTCGCCAAAACACATGGTCAAATGGTGATTATAGGTCTCGTCGGTGGAGGTTGGGAGATTTGTGCAATTGAAGTCTTTTTTTCCCCGCAATCCAGGCTCTTGCCGATGGTATTTGGCATTCCGTCAACAATTGTACTAGGATGATGTGTTATGGCAGATTAAAGGAGTTTTAATAGTAATAAAAAAATTGATTGATAATATTGCTTAAATTTGGTTTTTTTTTAATTGATTGTAAATCTTGTATTTGTCAAGAATTTGTTGGGTTTTATGTCCTAAAACTCGTAATTTGTAATTTTTTTTTTTGAACTTATTCTCAATAAAGTTGTTATCAAGATTTATTCAGTAAAGCTGTTATTGAACATACGAATTACATTTATTAAATCCAATAAACTAAGAACCTCTAGCTATATAGTGTGTCCCGAAAATAGGCGTGACAATAGTAGATATCGATCATTTACGACAGCCACTGTCAACTTAACTCTCCTTAAATTTCCATACCAAGCACTCAATAACATAATTATAACTTACATCCAGGTCATAAATAATACCAAATTAAACTTTATAATAACAACAAAGTTTTCCACATTTCCACCACTCTTTAGACCCCAATATGTACAATGCTAGATCTAAATACAAATATTTATAATGCTCAAAACTAAGAAACAGATCTAGACAAGTTCGATGAGTAGGCTAAGCACCCTGGTTTCGCTCGCTACCTGGAAAGTCGAAAACATTTGAAAACATGAGCTAGGTTGCCCAGTGAGTGACAAGTTTATAAACTATGCTTGGCTTAAATGCTCAACGAAATCATGCTTGATAATCAAATAACAAAGGTTTTGGAAGCTTATAAACTTTTGCATATTTTGAAAGATTTTCCCTTAGTTGAGATGGAGTATACTCAACGCTGCTCAACGTCGAAAACAACCTTAGTCAGAGTGGAGTAATCTCATCATATCCAACATTGAATAACCTTAGCTGTGTGGAGTAATCTCAACACAACAGCGTCGAATTTCCCTCTATATGCACATAGGAATTATAATCCTGGCTGCCTGTGTACTTTCTCTAGTCCTTCAGTATCAAGGTCCCAATATTAAGGCTGCCCATATACCTTCTTTATGTCCTTCGACATTGGAGACTACCTATGGTATTTAGGTTACCCATATGCCTTCTCCATGTTCTTTGGCATTGGGGATCATCTTTTGAAAATAAACATGCTAAATCATTTATAAACATGAGTTAAACAAATTCTCAGAATTTTAGAGTATTTCTCAAACAACGTGTTTTTCACAAAGCTTGATATTATAAAACCTCATGCTCGAAATCATGTAAAAGCATGTTCAAATCATATAAAGAAACACATGCTTTACGAAATTCAACTTATGCCAGAAATTTCATATTTTGCGAATAAACTGAGCGTTCGAAAAATATCGAGACAATAAATCATTTTAAACGAATTTAAATCACTCACTGCTTTTCCTGGGCTCTTAATGGGTTATATGCTTTCCCTAGCCTGGAATAAATTAATTCTTTTTGTCAATATCCTTAAAATTTCCTTCATGACATATTTTAAGTCATTTTTGCTCAAAATGGCTCATCAACAAGCAAAAATTAGCTAAAATGTCTAAAAGTGGAAAATTGCCCCTAAGTGTGTCCAACAGCCCTGCAGCACACACACCTAGCCAATCTAACCTCAAATGGGTGGCAAAACTCGCACAACATACTGCCCTGCATGCCTAGCCATTGTCTCACACACGCTGCCCCTCGTGGCTGGCAATTCCTACACACCTACTGCCGAAATAACCTCAAAAGAGGCAAGACGCGCGCGTCTCTGCATCGACAATCCGTGTCGTGCGCCTCAGCGTGACCAGCAAGACTCATCTCGCTCAACTTTTGCACGCACGCAACACCACCAGCGAGACCCGTCTCGCCCCCACAGCCTGCACTGAAACAGTAGTGTCTCTCCTCACCCTTGCATTGCAAGTGGCGTGTCGGCTTGCCCCCTTGGCGTCCAGAACTTGTCAAAATAACCTGAAATGGTTCTTTCTTCCGGCCACGACCCATGCTTGCCTGCACACACAACCTCTTCAAAAATGCACCCGACAGCCTCAAAACACTATTTTTCTCTTCCAGTTGCCAAAAGTAAGGTTTCTAGCCAAAATTAAATTTTGCCTCCTCTTACAAACTTGTAGATAATTGTCTTAGCTTAGTTAGCTTAGCTCAAAATTTCAGCCTCTAACTTCTCTTCTTCCGTCAGATATCACTAAATCTTCCCGCTCTGTTCTGATTTACCCGATAACGAAACAAGCTTGAGTTTTTGATGAATTTTAAGTTCTTCCTCATAGAGTTTCTTTCCGGTAGACCTCTCAATGAAACCAGGCTACATTTAGGATAATATGGTCGAAGCAAATCGTAGATGGCTAGAGAAATTTGTACACACCAACCTCTTCTATCGGACCCTTCTATTTATAGACTTCGCAGAAATCTGCATATACCTTGCATGCATGCCCATGCCACACTTAACCTCAATTTGATATCTAATCTGGCTTGCTTAACACTCAAGCCTAGGCTTTGCTTAATCAAGAAGGAATGATGGACGCATCCTTGTGCAAGACCTCATCCACGTATCCTTTTGTAGGTTAGTTAGTTGCTTTTCTTGGCTACCTATGCACACAACCCCCTTGGCCGATTTAGATGAGTAGCTTAGACGCATGATGAGCACTTTTAGTGTTAACCGCAAGTGTACGGGTCAAGTTATAATATAAGACGGTGAAGTCCGAAAATCGTTCCACTGGAGATCCAGTTGTGAAGGTTTAAGTTACTTAGCTATTCTAGAGTTGAATCAATTTTATTTGAGGATTGGAATTAATATTGTGAGTTAAGGAAAATATAAACCAAATAAGAAAAGTAATAAAGTGAGAAACACAAGAGCCAAAGAGAGTTCTAGGGTAATGAATCCTTGTTTATTTCATCATGCAATATTATAGATTTCATGGATTTTATTGTAACTCATATGCCTAAGTTTAGAAACTTAATTCCAAGTTATTTTCTCTAAAAAATAACCTTTTCTCATGCAATTCGATTGATTACTAATCTCTTGAAACCAATACAAATTACATGGCATTTAGAATAGTCGTTAACAACTTTTATTGTCAACCTAACTACTCTTGTGATAGATTAACAACAATTCATTGTTATAGATCAAGTTAAACATACAATCTCTCAATCATACATCTAACCTAACATGTGAAGATGGCCAATCCACAAGAATTAAACACAATAACAATGAAAAGTATAATCATTCCAACAAAACCATGAAAGTCTACAAGATCAACATAAATTCATAAACAATTCATCAAAACCCTAAAACTAAAGAGTTTAGCCACTCATAGCTTGAAGAACCATGTTCAAACAATATAAACAAAGAAAGAGTGTAAAGAAAAGGAAACTCTACTGAAAGAGACTCTTGATTGAGGTAGCACCTTCACGATCTCCTTAGCTCTCACGTCGGAATTCGAAGGGCACCACGACTATCTCGAACAACTAAGTCACTCTTTGAACTCTTTTATGAACTCTCACTCAATTTTCTCCTTCTTGTGCCTCTTTTGGTCTGTAGATTGATGGTAGATTCATTATTAGGGCTGCTGGAAACCCCAAATTTATAGAGTTGGCCGCCCAAAAACTTACCAAAAATACCTTGTTTTTCATTTATGGTAACCTGGCGCCGCGGCGCTGATTTATAGCACTGCAGCATTATTGAAATTTTTAAAACGGCGTCGCGGCGCTGTTGAAGAGCGTCACGGCGCCAGGGCAGCGTGCAAAATTTGTTTGCTCTCGAGTTTTAACACCACAACGCTACCCCAATTTTTGTCATATTGAGTTTTTCTTCTCTTTTTCGCCGTATTCTTGCTCGGTTTTGCTCTTTTGGTCTTTTCTTCTAATTTTTCTTATTTTAACTTGGAAACCACTAGCAAACAAGTGAAATCTAATATAAACTCCCTTAATTTGAGAGGATAGAAAGCACTTTTCAAGTGCTTATCAACGCATAGCATGGACACATAGCACCATGCGTCCGCCCCATATGTAAACCCTACTTTCATTTGTAACTGCTAAACATAAGTACGTAGTATTGCTATGAACTTATTTACTTGTTCTCCCTCTTGTAGATCGAAGGAAGAAGTGGAGGAAGCCGGAAGTAATTTTTCGTAAGTTGAATTTGTAAGTCATTAAGAGGAAACTGAGTTAGAATTTACTTCGAATATTAATTGGAACGTAAAAGCGGATTTTCTTTTTGTTTTTCTCCTAAAATAAAAAGAAAGAAAAATAAAGGGAAAGAAAGAAAGAAAGAAAGAAAAAGAAAGGAAAGGAAAGGAAAGGAAAAAGAAAAGAAAAGAAAATTATAAAAAAAAAGAAAGAAAAATGGTAGTGGAAGGGAGTCGGTGGTTTAATGTGAAGTGGGTGAGTTTACCGACAGGTTTTTCTTCCATTTCCAAGCTCAAACCGATTCTACTCTTCAGCTGGGTGTTGAAGAGAGGTAGAAGAAGATATCATGGGCAAATCTGTGTAGGATTTTGGTCGATTTCATGGTGAAATTGAAGTTGAAACAGAAGGGTTGCTTGTTGTCGTGCAGTCTGAACAAGGTTTCGTGTTTGGTGAATATCGAGCGGAAGAGACAGAGTTTGAAGTTGAAAATTTAAGGTTCAATTCTTAACAACTCTTGTGAAGGATGGTTGAGCTGAATATGAAGAGAAACATGTTAAAGTTTAGGTGGAAGTGACTGATACGAATTTCCCGAGTGATCTGGAGTAGAACAAAGGAAATTGGAAATATCTGTCGAACAAATAGGAGTTAAGCTATGGAATTTTCAGGTAAGCTAGAAAACATATTTCTCTACAAGTTTGTACAAGGGAAGAAATTCCAATTCAGGCTGGAAATGCGACTTGTAACAGTTAGAAGTTCAGGCAGTAGCGAGGACAGCAGCAGAAAGAGGCGGGTCTAGCTGGAAGGTTGGACGATACTGGGAGCGGGAAGGAGCGAGAGCGAGATGAGTCTCACTAGTCTCGCTGGTCGAAATTGTCTCACAAATCTAACTGGTTTCGTGGCTCTCGCTGGTCTCGTTTGTCGACAGTCTCGCTGGTACTGCTGGTTTTTGCTTACTTTCGTTGGTTTAGTCTCGCTAATGGCTTGAATTTCGTGCATTAGTGAACTCTTTAATGAAATATAACCTCGGTTGAGCATTTCTTCATGGAATATAGTCTCGGTGATGGTTTTCTTTATATAGTTTGGTCTCGGTGGTAAATAATATGAATGTCTAAGGCTTGTTTCCTATGTAAAAAGGAATTTTAAGGAAATCTAACAAAGGGAAACGTATTATTTTAGGCCGAGAAGTGCTAGGAAAGGCATATAACCCACTAAGAGCCCGGGAGAAATTGTGAGTGACAATTTTATTTAAAATAAGCATGCTTTATAAAAAGTTTTCATGCTATTTACCGTTGCTTGGAAACATGTTATTATGTTTATGCTTTTCATAGCATTTAAATATGCTATGATGCTTATTTGCTTAAAGAAGTATGTGTTTCCATATAAATGTATATTATGGTTTTGCATAAAAAATATTCAAAGCATGTTAGTTGTTAACCAAGTTTTTATAAAAGGCATGCTATTTGTTAATCTATGATTTTATGGAAACATGATGAATGTAAATGAACTTGTGAAGGTCTAAGATGTTAAACTCGTGAATACTTATTATGTTATTTTCAAAGCATGTTATTTTTGTTTTATGTTTTAAAAGAAAGGCTCCCAATGCTGAAGGACTTGGAGAAGGCATGTGGGTAACCTGAGTATTGAGATAGCCCCCAATGCTGAAGGACTCAGACAAGGCATGTGGGTGGCCTAAATCTCGTATATGGGACCTGGTACTGAAGGACTTGGAGAAAGTATTCAGGTAACCCAGGATATGAAATCTATGTGCACATACAGGTATGATAGACGATGTTGTGTTGAGATTACTCCACATAGCTAAGGATATTCGACGTTGGGTGTGTCGAGATTACTTCGCCCCAACTAAGGATGTTTTCGATGTTGAGTAGCGTTGAGCTTTGCTCCGTCTCAACTAAGGAAAATGTTTTTGAAATAAACTGAATTTTCGTGTATCTTTTTCTAAAATGAACATTGTTGTTTGCTTTTAATATTGGATATTAGTTCGATTTATATGGAGGTTCTTAGCTTGTTGCACAAAAATAGATATGATAATTTCTGTACAAAGATGCGTCGAGAATTACTCAAGTATGATCATGATTAAGCAAGTTTTCCTATAAAAAGCCCAAGTATAAGCTCTTATAGGTTTTCCTGGTGAGTCCAGGGTCGAACGCAGGGATTTGTAATAACTAGGCGTTGAGAATAGATGCATGACTATGCAGTGAACTATACAAGTAATATGTGCATGAGTTGCGTGTGTCTAAAACTATACATAAAGAATGAATAAAATTTCCTACAACTAACAATGAGGTGGATGCGGCGATGGTTAGTCAAATGTTGTTTAGTGTCAGATAGCATGGGTTGAAAATGAATGGAACCATGCGATAAACATAGAGTTGACGCAGGAGTTAGACGAAAAACTTAAACCTATTCAAGTATAAGTACATGCCTACAAACTTAGTTTGTGAATCCATCTCTCGATGTTTCAATGCCACATTAATCTTATCTCTAAGACGCATGGTAATTTTGCGTTGGCAAAAGATGAACTACATCTTTGTACCTCATCTAGTCTTGATAAATGCTAATGATTAACTATCTACTCTCTCAAGCTAGACAGTCGTGCTTACTGCATTTGTTTGTCAGACAATGCTATGCAAGCTAATGATATGCATTCATTAGGATGTAAAATACTTCATATTGTTTAAGAAAAACTAACTCCATCATCTAACTTATTTAGCATTCAAACATCATGGTGTAAGATATTTAATATGGAAATAGATGGAGATAATCGTCAATCAAACTCATATTTAAAATAATCATTCTCTCGAATGTCATTAACAAAACATAAGTAAGAAGGATGGAAATGGAGATAAAACAGAAATGGAAGACGTCAAATCGCCACTGGCAACGTCTTGCTTTATGACGGCTTGAGATGGTTGCTATCTGATACATAAAATCCATAGGGTGAAGGTTCTCACTCACTAGGAGATGATTCTGAAAAGTTCTCAGAATCCTTCTCTTAGAAGAGCTCGAAATGGAGGCTGGTTATGGTGGAGGAGGTGTGTAGAGCCTTCACGTCTGTCACGCGTTTCTCTCTTAATTTTCTTCTCTCTTCAAATGGAGAAGCTTTGGGCTATTTATAGGCGTCGAAAAGGTGAACTTATCATGCCTGACACCTTTACATTAAATTCTATGCCCTGCTGCGCAGCCTTTTCACATTGTCGGCCCATTTGTTCTGCCATGACCTGATAACGTATTATTCTTTTGCATATTGACATGACAACTTTTGCCCAGGCGTCTGTATCTACTTTTTCTCAACGCATGATCTCGACGCATGGTCTCGAACGCATAGTTTCGATGCATGGGTTTCCATTTGTTCTCGCAGCAAGTTCGTCTCTCATACTTGGGTTATTTGGGCTTCTTTTCTTCTTGATCATGCGTTAAGAACAGAAAAGCTCATAATTTTTTAGGTATTTTGTTTTGTAAATAGCGCCAACGCATTGTGATACATTTTACATAATTCAACTTCCAAAATCATGCGTTTAGCTCTAAAGTTACTCTAATTAATTCAAATAGTGACTATAATAACTTGTATTTCTACAAGTTATCAAACATATATGATATGACAATGCCACTTGAGCATGTTTTGTGTGGATATGACTTTATATTGATGTTATTTACGTATTGTCATATAATGATTACGGTTTGATTAGCTTCTAGGTTAAAGGAAAGTTTTTACTGGATATGTGCACTGGGCATCCTAGCTCATGTTTACCTTGTTTTTTTGTTTTCCAGGTAGCGAGCAAATCGGGGGTGCTTAGCCTATGCAACAACTCGTCTGGGCCTACCACCAACAACGTCTGTGAATTTTGAGCATTGTAAATAGTTGAACTCAAACTTATGTTGTACATATAGAGGGTTAAGGGCGATGTTGATGAACCTATGTAAATATATGGTTTGAGTGAAAAGTAATGTTTGTATGATAACTTAACATTGGTTAAAGTATGTTGTTCAAACATTGTATATATCTGCTTATTAGGTGTTGGTCAAAGTATAAGGTTGACAGTGGACGCTGTAAGAGGGTCGATGTCTGTTGTCCTTACACTTTCTCTTAGGTTAAGGTTCCTGGGAGGGAGTGTGACACCATAGGCCCTCTTGGACACATAACTTCCCAACGCATCCCCCTCACTAATTCCAACCACGCAAAGCTTAGTGCACTCCTAGCCCACTTGCCCAATAAGTAGCATATCAAGCCTTCACCCATGCTCACACTTATGGACGCAAGCCTCACCAACCCAATGCATCACATACTCACACTTAGGGCTCCGCTACCCAAGGTCTTCAACCTAGCCCACCTTCTTGCCGGCCACACACACTACCCGTGCCAAAGCCTCTCGGCCACCTTCCTCTCAATTAACCGCCTACTTGCTTGCCATCTTCCAAAGATAAAAGTAGGGCTCACATAGTGAATATTTAAGACTTTATGTGGTGACATAAAAGTAGATCAAGTTTAGGTAATAGCCAAAACTGCCTATAGTATATAGATAAAAGTTGGGTACCTTATCCTGGGGACACTATGGATGCGACCCACTTTGTATTTGATACAAACAATGTGATCCTAAATCGTTCATGTGAAGACATGTGAGTGGGGGTGTCCTATGCAATGAGTTTGCATAAGACCAGACCATGAAATAATCACTTTTACTTTATAACGCTGTTTACTATTAAAACTGATTGTTTCAACTTGATGACCTAAGTAACTCGATCTTGATCTGAGTTGACTATGAACTCTTGTTTATTTGAGATTATCCTTTAATTTGCATGGGTGATAGTGGCCAAATTTTTCGACTCAATAAGCTTCCCATTTTAGGGATAAGCTCAGGTAAATAGCTGGGGACATAGTCCTACAAGATGGAATTACTCCTACCTTATTTAAGGATACTAGATAAGTTGTTCCCTTTAGTACTGATTGCGGGTCTTGAACAAGGCGCTCCACCCTCTCATTGGTGCGAGAGAGACTAGGTTTGGTGGTTGGACCACAAACCAATTGTTCATTAGAGGATTAGTGGGACTTAAGGAACGAGATGTCATTACAAGCGTAAAATGGTAATTTTGACTCAGCTGTAATTACGAACATCTTGTGAAGGGTTGACTTACTTATTATGATTATATCAAGTGGACATAAATATATCTACAGTGAGGAGAGTGCAGCTACTGGGCTTTAGTGGAGTGTCCCAGTAGTTAACAAATGTTAATTAGCTAGGTCAAAGAGTTTAGTTGGTTAATTTCGGATCGTTGGAGCTCATGATCTGTAGGTCTATTAGGTCCTCTTGTTAGCTCATGGACTAAACTTTAGAACATTATATTGAGTGAATTGGAAATACTCAAATTCAGGTTAGGAGTAATTTTTTATGGTTTGTTCGTTTAATTGTGAATTAGACGAAATTGGAGAACTAGAAATATTTAAATGTGATTTAAATATTTTTAGGATGAATAGAGATTCATCGGATTGGAATTTGGGGAAAAAAGTGGAGAAATAAATTAATTTAATATAATTAATTAATTAATTATTAAATAAATTTCATTTAAAATTAATTTTGGAAATTAATTTTGAATTAAAAATCAATTTATGAAATTGATTTTCAAAATTCAATTAATTGAATTTGTTGGAAAATCCCACTAGTTGCATGTTGAATAAGGAGGTGTGAACCTCTTCTTCAACCTCATCTTCCCCATGCATAATCACCACCTTAATCAGCTAATTTGTTGGCATCATGCATGTTATTGTAATTTGCATGCCTTCTTCTTTAAATTGAAGAGAGAAATTGAGAAAATGTGTTAAGCTTCCATATGCTGAAATTTCCAACTACTAAAAACTGAAAAACTAGTGTGTTCCTCACCTTGATGCTCCAAATTGAAATCAATTTTGGATCCCACAATTCGTTTAAGGTCTGAGGATAATAAGGAAGGCTTTTGTGGTAGTCCACGAAGTGTTCGTGATCAGAAATTCAAAGGAATTTGATTCAATCTTAAGCTACAACAAGTAAGTGTTTTTCCCCTGTTTTTGGTTTTTAGAACAAGCATGTTTAATCTTCAAAATTGATGTAACTGGAGTGCTTTAGATCTTAATTACTTCCGCTACTATGTTGCTAACTCCTTCAGAATTAATCAATCGGATTTAATCAATCCTGTCCGTAAGTCCTATTTAATTAGGAATTGGTTGATAATTTAGGCCTCGTTTGGTAACCATTTCATTTTTGTTTTTGTTTTTGAAAATTAAACTTATGGACACTCCTTCCACCTCCAATTTTTCTCATTTGTTGTTTAGTTTTTACTAGCAATTTAAAAAACCAAGTCAAAATTTGAAATCTAAAAAAAATAGCTTTTAAGAACTTGCTTTTATTTTTGGGATTTGGCTAAGAATTCAACCATTTCACTTAAGAAAAATGCAAATCATTGTAAGAAATGTGGAGGAAATAGGCTTAATTTTCAAAAACCAAAAACCAAAAACCAACAATGAAATAGGTACTAAGGTGCCTTAGTGAATCAAGAATTCAAATTAATAATTTTGTAATTTAAATCTCAATTAATTGAAAATATTGTTGTGTTTTTTAATTTTAATTTGGATTAATCATGTTCTAGATTCAAGTTTAATTAATCAAGTTGTGGATTTAAGTTAAAATTGATGGATTATTTTTGGTGATTTAAACTTAAATTTTATCGATAGTTTGGTCATTTAAATTTAAATTTTATCGATAATTTTCAGTGATCTTCTCCCATTATGTACAATAATATATTTAAGATTATAATATTATTGTGTCTTATATTTTGGATTAAATTGGTCAAAATAATATGTTACCAAAGTAGCCTCTATTATTTAAATTAGCTTAATTCTAAAATATGAGATATGCATATTTATTGATTTATGTGGAAGATTGTTGGCCCAAAGGAGGATAATTATTTGGCCAAATTGTGGGTGCATGTGGTAATGAGTATGTGACATTTATAAGGATTGCTCATGTGAAAAATAATCGGTCTAAAGAAAGGCTATTTTTTGACAAAGTTTATTGTCAGTACTTTGATTACTACGTTGAGAGTACCATTTACAGTTGGTGTTTTTGCTCAAAGGCTAGACATCAATGTTGTGCTAGGTATCTTGTTAAAGAGGCCCACCATATATGTATAATTATTTTGTCATGTTTAATTTTATGACATATTGAATTAATTGTGAGTATATGCTTTATTTACTTGTTCTTTGTTATAGTTGGTTTTACTCAAATATCTGAAAATCTGAGTTCAATCCCTAAGTTGAATGGATCAAACTTCAAGATTTGGAAGGAAAGCCTAGAGATACTTCTTGGGTGTATGGATTTGGACCTTGTATTAATGATTGATAAACCTACTTCTATTAAGGAACAGACGAATACGACTAATATTGAGAAGTGGGAACGGTCGAATCGCATATGTCTGATGATCATTAGGCACTCTATTCCGGAGTCTTTTTGGGGTTTTATCACGGAGAGTAAAAATGTCAATAAGTTTCTTGCTCAAATTGAGAAATATTTTACTAAAAATGAAAAAGGAGAAGAAAGTAGTCTTTTGACTTCTTTAACTTCCATGAGGTATATGGCCAATGAAAACATAAGGAATACATTATGGAAATGTCCAATCTCGTAAGTAAATTAAAGATACTAGATATCAAGATAAATGAAAATTTACTTGTATATTTGGTACTTATCCATCTTTCTGCACAATACACTTAGTTTAAGATAAGTTATAATACTCAGAAGGATAAGTAGAGTATTAATGAGCTTATCCTCCAATGTGTGCAAGAAGAAGATAGGATTAGGAGAGAAAGGACAGAAAGTGCTCACTTGACAACTGACTCTCGCAATAAAAAGAAAAGGAAATCTACGGGTGTTGTAGAACGGACATCTTAGCAGAATAAAAACAAGAAGCAGTCTACTAAACATCCTTGTTTTTTCTGCAAAAAGGAAGGTCACTTCAAAAAGGATTGTCCCAAATATGCCAAGTGGCGTATAAAGAAGAGTAAACTTCTTGCTTTAGTTTGTATTGAAGTTAATTTAGGTTTTGTACCTATAGATACTTGATGGGTTGCTACTACTCACATAAGTATATCTATGCAGGGTTGCCTGTGGAGTTGGTTGCCAAGTGATGCTGAAATATTCATCTATGTGGGCAATGGCAAAATAGTCAAGTTGAAGCTATTGGGAATTTTAGATTACTTTTAAAAACTGGTTTTTATTTGGATTTGAATGAGACTTTTGTTGTACCGTCATTTAGATAGAATGTAAGCCCTACTTCTATCTTTGGAAAATGACAAGCTAAGTAGACGGGTGATTGAGTGAGAAATGGCCAAGAGCCTTTAGCTTGACTGTGTGTGTGGCTGGCAAGAAGGTGGGCTAGGTTGAAGACATTTGGGTAGCCAAGCCCTAAGATTGAGTGTGTGATGCGTTGGCTTGAAGAGGCATGCATCCATGGGTGATGGTTGGTGTGTTGGGCAAACTTGGCTATGCGTTTGAGACTAGTAGAAAGGGTATTGCGTTTGTGAGTTAAGCCTTGCGTTAGTTGAGGTTAGTAAGGAGGTTGCGTGTGGAAATTATGCATCCAAGCGGCCAAGGGGGCTATGTGTGTGATTGCCTAGGAGAGCAGCCAACTAACCTCAAAAGGATGTGTGGAGAGAGTCTTGTAAAAGGATGCATCATTAATTCTTCTTGATTAAGCAAGCAAAGACTTAACTACTAAACAAAGCCAATACTTAAGGGTTAAGCAAGCTTGATTATGTGTCAATTTAAGGTTAAGTGTGGCATAGGATCACATGCAAGCATGAGGTATCGGGCTAGGATTTTGCATGCAGAATTCTGAGAAGTCTATAAATAGAAGGGGTCAGCTGAAGAGGTTGGTGTGTGCAAATTTCTCGTGCTATTTGTGATTTTTTTTTACCAAATTCTCCCAAATTGAGTCTATTTTTACTGAGAGGGCTGCCGGAAAGAAACTCCATGAGGAAAAACTCGAAATTCATCAAAAACTCAAGATGCTCGGGCTATCGGGTGAACTGGAGCAGACCAGAAATATTTGAAGATATCTGGCGGTAGAAAAAGAATTAGAAGTTGAAATATTAACGTAAGCTAGCCAAGACATTTATCTACAAGTTTGTAAAAGGAAGGAAACTCTAATTCTTGCTAGAAATATTACTTTTGACAGCTAGAAGTGAAAGCAGTGTGTTCAAGTCTGTCAGGTGAGTTTTGGAGGGGTTGTGCGTGCAGTTAGGCGTATGCTGGGGTCGAAGGGGAGAAATCATTTAAGGTTATTTTGACAAGTTTTGGACGCCCAGGAGGCGGGCTGACACGCCACAGGCCATGCGGGTGTGCATGCTGACAAGTAGGATTCGTTGGTGTTGAGTGCAGGCCGTGGGAGGTGAGAGGTGTTGCAGGGTGGTGCTGCGTGCGCACAGGTGTTGAGCAAGAAGCGTCTCGCTAACCTCGCAAGGACGTGCGACGCAAGCCGACGATGTAGGCGACGCAAACGCACACGCACCTGACCACGTGGGGCAATGTGTGCAAGGCAACAGCTGGGTGTGTAGGAAGCGAGCTAGGAGAGGTTTGCCGCTCATTCGAGGTTATTTCCGGCTAGGTGTGTCACACCCCTTCCCGAACTACCCTCCTGTAGCCCGAGATGGAGCATGAGGACAACAGTCATCGACCCTATTATCGACTTCTACTGTCAAGCTTTCTTTATATCCATTTAACCACACTTAAATTTTAACAAACCTCGACTTCGGTCGGCAACGGGAACTGTCATGCTACTTGGAAGATGGAAAACATATAAAAAGATGAGCTAAACACCCAGTGAGTGACAGATTTTGTGAAATTATCTTTAGTTCAAAAGCAGGCATGTTATCATCATTATATCACAAAATACTTAATTCAAATCATCATTTCTATAAAATCATACTTTCAACTTTTAATCAAATCACATAAATACATTCCAGAGCAGTTGTACATAAAATCAGTTTATTCTCAACAATTTTCCTTAGTTGAGGCGGAGCAAGATTCAACGCTCTCAACGTCTAAAACATCCTTAGTTGAGGTGGAGCAAAACTCAACACACCCAACGTCGAAATCATTCCTAGCTCAATGCGGAGCAAAACTCGACGCACCAGCAATATCAACCTCTATGTGCACATAGGAATATGGCGGGTCGCCCATGTACCTTCTCATGTCCCTCAGTACTGGGTCTCGGGGAAACTCACATGTCTTCTCATGTCCTTCAGCATTGAGACTCCTCTAAAACATTTTAGAAACCAACATTTCACATAACTAGTTCATATGAAATCTTTCATGAAGAAATAAGATATTCCTTGGTAAACTACACTTCACAATATGCTTTTCAACAACTTATAGAAAACAATACAACATGCCTTGTGAACTAAATATATTCAAGCACCATGCTTTTCAACTAATCATTTTTCATCAAATCATAGTTCATAATAAAATTAGAATAACATTTCAAAATTAACAATTTCAAGGAAAGAAAGGTGTCACTCACAGAACACTTTAAGGATAGTTTCTCCTCTATCCCGCTACTTCCCCTTTCCCGAGCTTCTTGGACGCAGGGTTCTAATCCTGGAACGCAAGGCCTTATATTCCTCTGGCGGCTCGGTTGGTTGCAACCCTCCCCTTAGACACAAGGTTGATAGCTAATGCGAGGTGCATCCCAACTCTTTCTTACTTTTCTTTTTGGATGCATCGATCGCACAAGGTCCCACTTAGATGCATCGTTCACCTTGAAACTTAAACGAAAGGCTGACCCTTTTTGACGCAAGACAATTCTTTAACACAAGATATAGCTAAGTTGTCAAGAATATCTTCTTCCTTAGCCGTAGACTTTTATTATGGACACAAGGATTCCTCCTTTCTCTCAAGAATTCTTACTTCAGCATCATCAGTCACTCCTTTTTTCTCAAGGTCCTATTTATAGCTTTGGAGTAGAGGGCTGATCATACTACTTCTCCTCCCTTTCTGCCACTTGTTTCCACATGTCACGTTGCAATTTAACCAACCATGTATTTATCCAAGCGTCACTTTGCATGCAATACTTTACATGCCTTTTAACACTTCCCGCTTATAAGGTGTCAGGTTTATATGAAGCCACCTAGCCTTTATAAGCTTATTTCATATGTCCAACATATTCTAATATACAATTATTCATTCAATCATATTGCCCCTATGCGTCCACTGAATTTCCTTTAGGGTTTTAGCTTCATTATTTACTTTATTTACTCTTGGCCATAATACCTTTGAACCCGTTTCTTCACCGTACATTACTAGGCGTCAACGTCTCAAACACATACTACTATGCGTTTGTACCTTACCCCATCGTAGCATGCGTCCAACTTCCTACTCTTTAAACTCTTGAATTTCAACCTATGCGTTTACCAAAAATCAAAGTTATATTTTCATTTACCATGGAATTGAGCTCCTCAACGTATAGCATTTACCCTTGGTTACCTTAAACACTAAATGTCCTTGTCTTTGAGCATAAACTTCTTTATCAACACCAAAATTCTTGCTAGCTCATAATAAACCTTCAACACATGTTGTTCACGCCCTAAGGTTCTTTGACTTCTCTTTTCTTTGTAGCTCACCCTCAAAAACCAATCCCATAACTTGTTAATTTCCAAGACTAAGTGTGAGCCATGCGTTTCCTCTTTTCCCTAATTCTTGTTTCCCTTTTCAAAATTTAGTATCAAATGCCCTCCAAATTAAGGTACCACGCTTTAGCGCTTACCATCTATGCATTAACCGAACTATGCTTAAGAATACATCTAAATTTTAACTAATCTCCAAACTATGCTTTCAATCCTTCATTCTCACTCTTAGTGGAATATCCATTGTTTTCCTAATATTAGGCGTTCAACTAGTCTTACTTCTTTTCTTACTTCTTCTCTTACTAGCCATCTTAAGAATTCTGAGTTAGAGTCTTACAAGGTGAGTGTGATGTAGGGCTATTGGACAAGTCTAAGGGCAGTTTGCCATTTTTAGACATTTTGGCTAATTTTGGCTAATTTTTGCTTCTCGGTGAGCCTTTTTGAACTAATGACTTGAGATATACTATGAAGGGAGTTTTGAGAAATTTTCATAAAGGAATTATTTATTCCAGGACGGAAAGAGCTAGGGGAAGCATATAACTCATTAAAAGCTCATGATAAGTTGTGAGTAATATAAATTCGTTTTTAAATGATTTGTACTACAATATTTACAAATGTTTGGTTTATCCTCAAATTATGAGATTTCTGACATGAATTGAATTTGATAAGCATGTATTTCTTCAATATGATTTTGAACATACTTTTACATAATTTTGAGCACGATGCTCTAGAATGCCAGATTATGCTATTTGAGAAATACTCTAGAAATCCTAGGAAATTGTATAAACTCGTGTTTATAAATGATTTAGCATGCTTTTATTTGAAAATGGTCCCCAATGTCAAAGTACTGGGAGAAGGCATCTGGGTAGCCTAAATATGATTTTCAATGTCGAAGTATTAGGAGAAGGCATCTGGGTAGACTGAATTGGTCTCCAATGCTGATGGACTTGGTGAAGGTACATGGGCAGCCTGAAGACGGTCCTCAATATCGAAGAATCGGGAGAAGGCATCTAGGCAGACTCAATTGGTCCCCAATGCCGATGAACTTGCTGAAGATATATGGGCAGCCTGAATTATAATTCCTATGTGCACATAGAGGGAGATTTGACGTTGTTGTGTTGAGATTACTCCACTCAGCTGAGGTTATTTGACGTTGGATATGATGTGGTTGTTTTCAACGTTGAGCAGCGTAGAGATTACTCCGCCTCAACTAAGGAAAATCTTTTAAGCATATACAAATGTTTTAAGCTTTCAATGCTTTACTATTTGACTGACGAGCATGATTTCATAAAGCTTTTAAGCCAAAAATAGTTTTCAAAACTTGTTACTCATTGGGCTATTTAGCTCATACTTTCAAATGTTTTTCTACTTTCTAGGTAGCGAGTGGAATCGGGGTGCTTAAGTGTCACACCCCTTCCCGGATTTTCCTCCTTTAACCTGAGAAAAGATGTGAAGACAGTAACCTTGACTCCTCTGTGAGGTTCACTGTCCAACCGTTTCCGCCAAAAACAGCCCAAACAAGGTTTCTGTGTAGGCAAAGCATCCCGAATTCGCTTGCTACCTGAAAAATAAAATAAAATAGGAAAGCGTGAGCTAAAAGCTCCGTGAGTGACTGGTTTTGTAAAAACTATCTTTAGTTCGAACAGAGGCTTGCCAAAACAATGCACATAAAACAAGGATTTAACACGAGAGTTCAACTAAAACAGTTCTTTCGCAAAACCTTGCCAATCTCGTGAATCTGTTCTAAAACATATAAATCGTTATCAACTCGTAAATGATTTTCAACAGATCATAAGAAAACAGTTTAGTTGCAATATTTTTCCCTTAGTTGAAGTGGAGCAAAACTCAACACTTCAACGTCGAAAACGAATAAGGTTCGATGCGGAGCAAGACTTAACGCACCAGCATATAACCTCTATGTGCACATAGGAAAATGGCGGGTTGCCCAAGTACCTTCTCATGTCCCTGAGTACTGGGTCCCGGGGAAACTCACATGCCTTATTAGCATTGAGCCTCCTCTAAAACATTTTATAGGCGGGTTGCCCAAGTACTGGGTCCCGGGGAAACTCACATGCCTTACTAGCATTGAGCCTCCTCTAAAACATTTTATCAGCGGGTTACCCAAGTTCTGGGTCCTGGGAAAACTCACATGCCTTATTAGCATTGAGCCTCCTCTAAAACATTTTATCCATCAATTTACATAAATAGTTCATCTAAATCTTTTGCAGAAAACAGGAAGTTCCTTGTTAAACAATATTTTGCAACATGCATTTCATTATCATAAAGCAATCAAATAAAACATGCCTTTCGAACAATATATTCAAACATTATGCTTTTCACAGAAACAGTCATCTCAAAGCCGTATCACGTAATAACATTTTTAATAAAATTCATTTTCGAAGAAAGGAAAGAGTCACTCACTCATCTCTTAAACGCAAGGCTTCAGCTTCTAACCCACAAGATAGCTGCTTCCACCCTCTGGTAGCTCAGTTGAACGCAGCGTTCTAACTTTGGAACGCAAGATTGACGTTCTTCTGTCAGTTTGATTGGACGCAACCCTGCCTTTAAAACGCAATGTTGATGATTCACTCAAGGTGCTTCCTAACTCTTTCCTTTTCCCCGATGTGCTAACCTCTCTTGGACGTAAAGCCTAACTTGAACGCATCATCTAATTTTGGACGCGGCGTTCACCTTGAACATAATGTTGTTCTCAACGCAAGGCCGACCCCGAGGCAAGACATCTTCCTTTATTATCGGATGACTAAATTTATCAAGAATACCTTCTTCCTTCCCTTTTTTCAAGATTTCTTACTCCAAAGTCATCCCTCCTTACTTTCCCCCTCAGACCTATTTATAGCGGTTCGCCATTCATCTTACCTTCTCCTTTTACCACTTGGTTGCTACAGGTTGCTCTGCATGTCTGACTAATCATGCATTAGTCCAAGTGTCGCCTTGCATGAAACACTTAACATACCTTATTAACACATCTCTATTTTAAGGTGTCAAGTTTATATGAAGCCATCTGGCCTTTATAACTTATCTTATTTGTCCAATATTTCAAATAGACAGCAATTCAATCCATACGACGTCCTCATGCGTTTATTGAGTTTCCTCTAAGGTTTGAGCTTCCCTACTCACTTGTCTAGCTCTTAAACAACTACACTACCGTCTTTGACACGTAGAGATAACTATCTCAACGCATAGGGATTTCAATGCATTACAACCTTACCAACATGCCAAATACGTTTCTTCTCCCGTCGACGCGGCGACTACTTCAGCTCACTACAACCATTCGTGATCACCCTCCACGTATAGCCGCGCTATTACAATCCAATGCCTACACAATACCACTAAGTATCAACAACAACAAATCATTCTCAAGCTATTCCTCTAGGCGTTGGTCCTGTTGCGTTTACTTCCATCCTGTGTCCATGACCATCTTCCTATCCTTAGTCATTCCTTGATTATTTCCAAGGTTATTCTTTTAACATTTGCCTTATATTTAACTATTTCTCTTTAGATGAATTAGCATGCGTTCACCATGGTTTTTATGTCTACTTCACAACCTTCTACTTTCCAACACTTGAAAATATCCTATAATAGAAGTCCATGCGTCTTACATCTTTCCCTTTAAGTGTTTGAGTACTTCCTATACGTCCGCTTTTACTATGCGTTACTTCAGTCTTGACCATGCGTCCAACATGGTCTTTTATTCCTTTCCGTCAGACTTTTCAACGCATTAGTTGCTAAAAGTCGGGTTGTCACATTAAGCCTACTCATCGAACTAGTTTGGATCTGCTGTTTATTTTAAGCTTGTAAATATTTTATACTTAGACCTAGCATTGTATATCTTGGAATCTAAGAGAGTGGTGTTGTGTATTAAACTCAGTTGTTAATTTTATAAAGCTTTATTTTGAGAATATCATTTGTGGCCTGGATGTGAGTTATAATTCTATGCTTGGTTGAGTTGTGCTTGGGAAGTTAAGTGACAGTGTATGTTGTAAGGACTCGATGTCTGCTGTTTTCACGCCTCTTTTTGGGTTAGGGGAGTAACTCGGGCGAGGGTGTGACATGGAATTTGGTTTCTATTTCTAGTTTGGACAAGTTTAGTTTTTATTATTCTTTTGGAAATAATAAAGTTAGTCTTTTTCAAAATACCAAGCTTGTGGTACCGATTCTTTAATTGATAATCTATATATGCTTGATTCCTTTGCTTCATCTAACAAGATCTTGTTATCTAATTCATGTGGTACAAAGCGTAAATTAAATGAGAATTTTGCTACTTTATGGCACAAGCATTTAAGTCATATCTCAACAGAGAATTCAGAGACTTGTATCAGATGAGATTTTTTATTCCCTCGATTTAAGTAACTTTGAAATTTGTGTGGAATATATTAAGGGAAAACAGACAAACATAAGAAAATTAGGTGCCAACAGATGCTCAAATGTCTTAAAACTAATACATATGTATTTGTGATCCATTCTCGATGGCTTCTTGGAATGGACAACAATATTTTATTACCCTCATAGACAGATTCAAGATATGGGTACCTATATTTAATTCATGAGAAGTCTCAATCTTTGGGCATTTTCAACTCTTTCAAAGATGAAGTTGAATTTCAACTTGGAAAGAAAATAAAGGTTGTCAAGTCTAATCATGGTGGTAAATACTACGGTAGATATGATGGATTAGGTGAACAACGTCCAAAGCCCTTTGCCAAATACCTAGAAGAATGTGGAATCGTCCCGCAATACACTATGCCTGGGAAACGCAACATGGATGGTGCGGCGGAAAGGCAAAACAGAATACTTAAGGATACTGTAAGAAGTATGATTAGTCATTCTTCTTTACCAGAATCTCTTTGGGGTGAGGCACTAAAGACTACAGCATATATTCCCAATAAGGGTACCTAGTAAAGCGATAGCTAAAACCCCTTATGAGCTTTGGACAAGAAAGAATTCTAGTATTAGGCATCTTCACATCTAGGGTTGTCTAGTTGAGGCTAAGCCTTATAGACCTAACGAAAGAAAATTGGACTCAAGAACTATTAGCTACTATTTTGTTGGGTATTCTGAGTGCTCTCGAGTTTCAAGTTTCATGATTCTACTTCTAGAACATTGTTTAAGATGGCGAAATACCAGATTTCTTGAGAATGTTGAGTTTGAGAGGAAGATAACATAAGAAAAGTTGTATTTGAAGAGGAATTGGTTTCTTTTCCTAATGTGTAATAGATGATGTGCAGGCTCCAATTACTGACTTCACTATTGAACCAATTATAGAACAAGACAACACTGTAATCCCTGTTGTTGAAACTAAAGTTCAAACTCAACAACCACAAGAAGTGGCACTAAGGAGATCTACTAGGAAAGAAGAAGTGCAATTCCAGATGATTATATTGTGTTTCATCAAGAACATCAGGATGATATAGGTGTAATGGAAGATGATTCAATCAACTTCCAACAAGCATTATAAAGTTCTAACTCTCATATGTAGATAAATGCCATAGAAGAAGAAATAAAATCCATGAAAGACAATGACTTTTGGGAACCTATCAAATTGCCATCAGGAGTGAAATTCGTAGGTTGTAAATGGATCTTTAAAACCAAAAGGGATTAACAAGGCAAAATCGAAAGCTATAAGACTCGTTTTGTTGCAAAGAGTTTTACTCAAATAAAAGGCATTGATTACAAAGAGATTTTCTCTCCAGTTTCATCAAAAGTGTTACACCCCCTCCCAGGTACCCTCCTAACCCAGGAAGAAGTATGACGACAGCGGACACCGATCCTCTTACGATATCCACTGTCAACCATAAACTCTGCCTTTACCTAATAAACAATTATAAACCATAAACTACTTCACACATACACCAGAGTTAACTTGCCATAGGCACATCCTTTTCATTTAGACATATAATAGCATAAATACACAACAACTTCCTTAACTCTCTCTATATGAACAACACATGATCCAGTTCAATTATTTACAATTTTTAGAATACTAAACATCGTTGGTAGATCCAAACGAGACCTTGCATAGGCTAAGCATCCCGAACTCGCTCACTACTTGGAAAAACAGAAAAAAAAAAAAAAAAAAAAATGTGGTCTTAAAAAAAAAAAAAAAAAAAAATGTGGTCTTAAAAAAAAAAAAAAAAAAAAATGTGGTCTTAAAAAAAAAAAAAAAAAAAAATGTGGTCTTAAAAAAAAAAAAAAAAAAAAATGTGGTCTTAAAAAAAAAAAAAAAAAAAAATGTGGTCTTAAAAAAAAAAAAAAAAAAAAATGTGGTCTTAAAAAAAAAAAAAAAAAAAAAAAACAAGGAAAATGTGAGCTTGCATAGGCTAAGCATCCCAAACGCTTAGTGAGTGACTAATTAAAGTCTTTTTCAACGGTGTATAAAAATATAAAACCCAGCTGTATGAAAATATAAAACCCAGCCATATCCATCACTAGCATACATCAGATCATATTTTAACCAGACTTGATTATCTATGGAACATTATTCACAAACTGTTTCCTTAAAACTCCTTCCCTAGTTGAGGCTAAACGAAGCTCACCGCACCCGACGTCGATATTTCTCAGCTCAGTGGAGTACTCTCTACACCTCAGCATCAGTCAATCACAATTTGCTTACGAGCTACCCAAGTACCTTCTCCCAGTCCCTCAGTACTGGATCCCCAGGATACTCAAGTACCTTCTCTACATCTCTCAGCACTGAGTTTTCAAATACAAGACTGCCCACATGCCTTCATATCGTCCCTCAGCATTGGGTTTCTTACAACACTGGATTTCCCACATGCCTTTACATCTTCCCTCAGCATTGGGTTTCTTACAACACTGGGTTTCCCACATGCTTTCACATCTTCCCTCAACATTGGGTTCTTACAACACTAGGTTTCCCACATGCCTTCACATCTTCACTCAGCATTGGGTCCCTTAGAAAACATTATAAACCAAATATGCTTTGCATAAATAATTCTTTATAGATCATTTCATGATAAACAGAACAATATTAGCATGAAGCTAATTACATACACAAATAACCTACATGCCTTCTCTTCATACCTCGGCATTGGAAGCCATTCAAATAAGAATACAATATAACATAAAATCATGAGTTTGTAATATCTCATACATCACAACACTTTTCATATGATCACACACTTTCATTATTCTCACCTCATAATTCAGATTTTCATTCATACTTTAGTAACGTCTCATCCATCACAATACTTTTCATAAACTCATATGCTCCCTTTAGTCTCATCGTCATAAATCACATTTCATATGCTCGTATGCTTCCTTTAGTCTTACCGTCATATATCACATACTTAATCATACTCTTGTGACCTTTCATACATCACAACACTAAATATAAGCTCATATACTTCCATCTACTCACATAATTATAAATTTCATACTTTTCTTAAGCCTTACCACCCTATAACACGTACATATTCATATACTTGAGTCCATTTCTACATCACAATATTAATCATAAGTTCTCGTGCTTCCATTCGTCTTAACCTTATTATTCACAATATTTTTGCTCAGTCTATACATATAAATAAATATTGAAATAGCTCATTATACCGCACATGGAACACACATAAAGTTCATGAAATTCGATCATGTAAGCATTTATCAACAAATATGATCAAGAAACTATGTTAAAGACTAAACACTTTTAGATAGAAAGTCACTCACTACTTGTCCTAGGCCTTGAGCGGATTGTACACCTTTCCTAGCTCCTCTCAGCCTGAAATAACACATTTCTCATGTTAGACTTTCCTAAAGTTCTTTTTTACAACCCATTAGTTTACACATTTGTATTTTATTCATGTTACACCACTAAGACCAACTTCTTCCAAAAACAATCATATTAAGTGAGATTCCACGCTAGCGAGATTAAACTACAAGCACACGGCACTAGCGATACCATTGTGAGCGAGACCAGCAAGACTTACCTGAGCCGCGATACGCAGCGATACCCAGCGAGATTTCTGAGATGCATAGCTCTCTGCGCTACCAGCGACACTCGTCTCGCTACTCACTCTCCAACTTCTCAGCGATACTGCAGTTCTAGCAACACCCGTTATCTCAATTTCTGCCTTTCCTCTTATTCTCATTTCTACCTGTTAAAAGTCGCATTTCCAGTCAAATTTAGAACTTCTTTCCTTCTACAAACTTGTATAGAAATATGTTTTTCTAGCTTACCTTAAACTTTCAAGGCTTAACTCCTCCTCGTTAGTCAAATATTTCAAGATTACCTCGCGCTACTCCAGATCGCACAGCAATTCTATATAGTCACTTCCACCTAAAAGTTTACATATTTCTCTTCCAATTCAGCTCAAACATCCTTCATAAAAGTTGTTAAGAATTAAGTTAACTTACTGACCTTAAACTTTCAGCCCTAAATTCGATCTCTTCAGCTTGTTTTTTCTCCAAACACCAGACCACGCTCGGATTGCGCAACAGCAGGCAGACTCACTGTTTCAGCTTCAGTTTTACCACGAAAATGATCTAAATTCTCCACAACTTTGCCCTAAACACCTTCTCCTACCTCTTTTCGTCTCTCAACTGTGAAATTCAATTAATTTGAGTTTTTGAATGTGTTTAAAATAATCAAACACTCAGCTTACTCACTTAAATAGGCCGCCGACTTAACCTCCACTTTCTTTTCTTTAAAAATGGATTAGCTAATGCATACTTCAGCTCACTAACGCATAGCAGCCTTCACAAACGCATGGCACACCCTAACGCATAGCAGCTTTCACAAACGCATGGCACACCCTCACCAACGCATAGCAGCCTTAACAAACGCAGCTCATGCCTTAAGGCTCTCAACCACTCTTTATTTACCTTCTTTAACTTGTCATCTTCCAAAACCAATTTTTATAGCTTGCTAACTTCCTATGTTAAGTGTGAGGCTTACAGAAATACCCTCTCAATGTAATCATGACACTTATAGCTCACTTTGATTTAGAGCTACATCAGATGGATGTAAAAACTGTGTTTCTCAATAGAAACATTGATGAGACGATTTATATGGTGACTAGAAAATTTTGTGTCTAATATTTAAAGTCTATGGTGTGCAAATTGAAGAATTCCATCTATGGTCTCAAGCAAGCCTCCCGTAAATGGTATCACAAATTCCATGAAGTAATTACATCCTTTGCTTTTGAGGTGAAATATAGTGGAAGATTGTGTATATCACAAGTTCAGTGGAAATAAATATATCATTTTGGTGTTATATGTCGATGCGTACTCATAGCAAGTAATGATGTAGGTTTATTGCATGACACAAAGAAGTTTCTCAAAAAGAATTTTGAGATGAAGGATTTTGGTGATGCTTCTTTTGTATTAGGAATTAACGGTGATCATCAGTCGATTGACATTGGTTTTGGCTCAAACCACTGTCGACCACTGATGTGTTTGGTTTCATCTGTTTTGGAAGCATTAGTGTTGCTACTCGGCGCCGACCACATGCGGTCGACCGATCTTGTCCGTTTGATACTTTTGATGAACTTTAAGAAAAGAGAGAGAGAGAGAGAAAGCGGGAAGAAATAAGGAAAAAGCATAGAGGAAAAAAAGAAATAAATAACATCTACTATGTGTTATGAAGGAGAAGCAATAAGAAACAAAGAAAAAAAACTCAACAGAAATATAAAAAAGAAAAATAAAGAAAAACAAGGGAAACAAACTATGAAACTTTGTATATAAAAATGCAATGTCTTTGGAGTGTCCGGTGTAGGAGATGGTGGGAGAAGAGAAGACCAAGAAAAAAGAGGAAAGAAGATAAGAAGGGAAGGTATGAGATGAGAGAGAATGGGAAAATGGGGAATGGGGAAGGAAAGAACTTGGAGAGGGGAGTTATTGCTTAATAAACTTTAATTGTTAAAATAATAATAATTAAAAATTTGAAATGAGTCACGAGGGGAGTTAAAGATGAGAGATAATAAGAAAACCGAGAAAGCAAAAGGTCATGATGAGATTTAACGATGAGCGATATAATAGGAAAATTGGGAAAGCAAAAACGTGGGAAAGAGAAAAGTTAAAAGAAATCATTGCTTTTTTTTTTTTTCTAAAATTGTGATTGATTTTTAAAAAACCATAGGCAATACCATCTCTATTGATGAAGGGAGTTGGCAACTGAACAATGCATTTTTTAAGTATCAGCCGGATTCGGTCGAAAGACCATATTTTTCTTGATCGACCGACGACAGGTTGGTTTGTTGGAAACCAAAATCCATCACCGCTTGCCCTTCATGTAAATCGGCCTACCGAGGGATTCTATCGGTTTCGGTCATTCAGCTTCATTTTTTGGATTACTTTATTCACCCTTATTAGGAATTGAAATAGATATTTTTAGATTGTTACAAAAAAAAAAACTATATTAAAAAGATTTTGAGTAGATTTGATATAAAAGATTGTGCACTAAAAATACCCCTATTGCTAAAGGTAATAAATTGCATTTATGTCAATGCTCCAAAATCATACTCTAGACTAAGGAGATGCAGAAAGTTTCTTGTGCATCAGTTGTTGAAGTTCTAACGTACGTTCAAGTATGTACGTGTCCAGATATTGCGTTCATAGTTGGAGTGTTAGGAAGATATTTGAGCAACCCAGGGATGAATCATTGGAAAGTAGCCAAACAGGTTATGAGGTATTTGCAGAGAACAAAAGATTATATGTCACTTATTGGAGATCAGAAGTTGTAGACAGAATACCCATTTGATTATGCTGGATGCGAAGACACTTATCCACTTCATGCCATATCTTCATAAGGGGTGGAGGAGGTGTATCTTGGAGAAGTGTTAAACAAACACTATGGCTCCTTCAACCATGGATGCGAAGTTTATAGCATCTTATGAGACACCCAATCATGGAATATGGTTGCAAAATTTTGTCACTAGGCTACCAATAATGGTAGGCACAGAAAGATCACTAGAGTTATTTGGTGACAATAAGTCGATAGTGATATATTCCAACAACAACAAAAGCAATACAAAGTCAAAGCATGTAGACGTAAAGTTTCTAGTTGTGAAAGAAAGAGTTCAGAATAGTCAAATTTCAAGTGAACACATAAGAACGGTAGGATTGAAATTCCTAACGTAGCGGATGCACCAGCGCATGACAAGAAAAGTCTGTGATAGAGCCATGAGACCAAAAATAGCTTCTGCATAGTTTTCATGTTTTAATTCCAGTCTTGATATTAAAACTCATAACTCTAGTTTTTGCACTATTAGACATTTTACAAAAATCTCTAATTTTTTTTTATATATATATATGATTTTAGGGTACCCGATCAAAGATTTTCAATTATATAGATTTTATAAAAGTTATTTACTGTATTGAATTCTTTTGGTTTTAGTTAATTTATAAAAAGAGTCGTTCAATTTGTATGCATACATGTAGTAACAACTAGTTCAAGTCTTAGAAAGTTCCGCACATTTTGTCTCATCAATTTTTTAAGATTTTTAAAAATATAAAATATATCATGAGATTCGATATTATTAACGAATACAAACTTGAGATTTTAAACTCCTAAAAGATTTGATATTTTTATTTCTTTTTATTAAAATGTGAATTTCTTTAAAAAAAATAATAATAATAACATTTTAGAATATAATTTCTACAGGAAAATATGGCTTTCTTTTTTTGAAAAAAACCACATTTTATAGAAAAAAAAATCATGTTATTATCTGTTAATATAATTTAATTAAAAAATAAATTAAATTACGATTTGAAATCTTAATTCTCAATAAATAACCAACGTCAACCACCTATTTTTTCATTAGATGTCTTGTCTCCTTTACTTTTTTTTTTTTTTTTTTTTC
>QLSR01000086.1:1096682-1114825 GCA_031780015.1 Citrullus colocynthis
GGGGGGGGGGGGGGGGGGGGGGGGGGAATCAAATCAAATAATATCATATGAATATAATTTTCATTTACAAGAAGCCATCAGAGACATAATAGTTCTAAGGTAGCATCAGCAACGATATTCGGATTCAGTGCTGGAACAAGATACAACACTCTGTGTCTTACTTTGTCAAGAGATAAGAGAGTCATCAAAGTAGAAGCAGTAACTAGTGGTGGAGTGTCGATCCATGGGATCACCAGTCCAATCAGCATCTGAGTAGCCCAACAATATAAGGGACGACTGAGAAGAGAATTGAAGACCATGTCCCAAAGTACCTTTGAGATATTGAAGGATACGAAGAATGACAGTAAAGTGTATTGTCCGTGGAGTAGCCATAAACTGACAATTTGAACGACATATGCAATATCTAAACGAGTCATTGTGAGATAAATAAGGTTGCAAACAAGTTGTTGGTATCGACTTGCATCTTTGAGAGGAACATCGTCGAACGTAGTTAAGCGAACATTGGGATTGAGTGGTGTTGGGGTCGTGGTAGAGTCAGTGATACCCGAAACAGCCAACAGATCGGAGGTATATTTAGCTTGGGACAACAAGTAGTCATCAAAGCGCGTTAAAATTTCAAGTCCAAGAAGATAATTTAGTGATCCTAAGTCTTTCATCTCAAACTGCTTACCAAGATAATGGTATAAATCAGTTATAGTCTGAGGGTCATCACCAATAATGATCATATCATTAACATATAAAAGAATGCGAACAATACCATGAGGTGTTGTACACATAAAAAGAGGGATGTGTCATCAGGATTTGAAGTAAACCCAAGTTGAATGATGGAGGAATTGAAGGTTACAAACTAGACTCGTGGTGCTTGTTTCAGACAATATAATGCATGACGAAGGAGACAGACTTTCTAAGGTGGGGGGGGGGGGGGGGGGGGGGGGGGGGGGGGGGGGGGGGGGGGGGGGGGGGGGGGGGGGGGGGGGGGGGGGGGGGGGGGGGGGGGGGGGGGGGGGGGGGGGGGGGGGGGGGGGGGGGGGGGGGGGGGGGGGGGGGGGGGGGGGGGGGGGGGGGGGGGGGGGGGGGGGGGGGGGGGGGGGGGGGGGGGGGGGGGGGGGGGGGGGGGGGGGGGGGGGGGGGGGGGGGGGGGGGGGGGGGGGGGGGGGGGGGGGGGGGGGGGGGGGGGGGGGGGGGGGGGGGGGGGGGGGGGGGGGGGGGGGGGGGGGGGGGGGGGGGGGGGGGGGGGGGGGGGGGGGGGGGGGGGGGGGGGGGGGGGGGGGGGGGGGGGGGGGGGGGGGGGGGGGGGGGGGGGGGGGGGGGGGGGGGGGGGGGGGGGGGGGGGGGGGGGGGGGGGGGGGGGGGGGGGGGGGGGGGGGGGGGGGGGGGGGGGGGGGGGGGGGGGGGGGGGGGGGGGGTGGGAAGTACCGGATGGTGGTTTCATATACACTTCCTCTGATAAGATCCCATTGAGGAATGCATTTTTGTCTTCCATCTGAAGAAGAGGCCATTGCTTGGCAGCGACAACTACTAAGAGAGTTCGATAAGATGTCATCCTAGTCACAGGAGCAAAGTTCCCTTCATAATTTATGTCGTATTCCTAAGAATATTTGTTTGCCACAAGTCGTGCTTTATAGTGTTCAATAGAACCATCAAAGTATGTCTTTATTTTGTAAATCCACTTGCAGTTGATGAGTCTTTTACCAGGGGGTGGATCAACATAGTCCCATGTGTGTGAAATGAGGAGAGATTAGAGATCATATGTTCCCAAAAGGTAAAATGGTGAGAAATGCGGAGTCTATTAAAGAGAGAATCCCAACAACAAAAACCTTTATGTTCAATTTCATAGCCAATAAAACAACAAAGACGTGCACGAGGTTCTAATTTTGTATGTTCATGTGGTGAAAGGAGAAAAAAACATGCATAGCCAAATACTTTAAGATTAGAGTAGTTAGGAGAAGTACCATATAATCGCTTGAAAGGGGAGATATTCTGAAGAAATGAAGAAGGGATACGATTGTTTGTGTAAAAAGTGGTAAGGGCAGCCTTACCCCAAAATTTCTCCTAGCAAGCAGTAGAGAGAAGTTGGGCACGGACAAAATCTAGAATGTGTCGATGTTTACGTTCTGCTCGCCTATTTTGTTGAGAGGTGTGAGGACAAGAACATAGAATGAGAGTACCCTGTTGGGTGAGGAAAGTGAGGAGATTGGAGTCCTTATACTCTATGGCATTATCTGTGTTTAAGAATTTAATGGAACGAGTGAATTGGGTTTTAACCATATTAGCAACGTCAATATAAATTCGAGGTAATGCAGAACAATTTTTAAGAAAATATATCCACGTAAAACAAGAATAGTCATCAATGAACAAAACAAAATAGCGGTTAACCATTAAAGGTAGTAGTAAGGGCAAGACCCCAAATGTCAAAGTGAATCAAATCAAAAGGTTGAGCACATATAGAGGAAGACTAGGAAAAGGACAATTCAGGTTGCTTAGCAAGCTTGCAATTCAAACAGTGAAAAGGAACAAATTTGGTAACATTATTCAGATTGCCAACAAAAATTAAATGACGAAATTTCTTAGAAGAAGCTTTACCTTGATGAAGATGCCACTAATATGTAGCAGAGTCAGTGACATTCACAGAAATGGACGAACGGACAGGAAGTTGAAGAGATGTGAGCTCAAACAATCTTTCCACTTTGCTACTCAAACCAATTGTCTGTCCCGTTTGTAGATCCTGAATCTGGCAATCATTAGGAGAAAAAGGAACACTTAAGCCAAGATCACATAATTGTCCCACGGATGCGAGGTTAAAGACTAAATTTGGAACACAATAAGTTTTGGGAAGACTCAAAGTGGAAATGTTAACTGTGTTGACATGAGAGATGGTCATATAGTTACCATCAGCCGCATAAATAGGAGGAAATGATGTTTCAGGAGAAGGCACAGACATGAGAGAAAAGTCAAATGTCATATGATTGCAACAAGTAGAATCAAGAAGCCATCGATTACTTGGGGATACGACACGAGTAGAAGAAGTGGACGAAATTAGTTGTTTTAACAAGTCCTGAAGGTCACTTATCTAAGGAAAGCGATGGGTGATTATCAAAGGAGGCAACAACAACAACTGAGGATGACCTTGGTTTAGTAAAGCTTCTTAACTTGGTAGGATAGCCTAGAGGTTAAGGTGGTCGTGTGGGACAAATGTTTAAAATATGGCCCCATTTGTGGGAATACATGCACTCAATTTTAGGACAGTCATTGACCAGAGAGCTTACAATGTTTACAGAAATTAGCCTCGGATGTGTTAGGTGGGTAGGTGCTTGCAAGAACAACTTCAGATTGATTGTTTGGAGGGGATGATACTCAGGCGTTTTCCTCAAACAACAGTTCCTGAATTGCTGCATCCAAAGATGGTAAAGAGTTGCGATGGAGTAAGGAAACTCGAACAAATTTATATTCAAGACAAAGTCCCATAAGGACCTTCATGAGTTAGAGATGATCTGAATTGATTTTAGCTTTGTCCAGTTCCAGATGAGTTGCAGAGCTGCTAGATACTCATTGACAAATTGACCGGTTTCCTGGTTAAGAATAATAAGAGTATTGTGCAATTGATAATAATGAGCCAGTCCGATAGATTTAAAGCATGTAAATAAGAAATCCTATAAACTCTTTGCATTATCAAATTCATCAAAATGAGTATGAATAGCATAACCAGATGTATTACCTAGCCATGTGATAATTTCTTACTATCCCAATCTTCTAACTGTTCAATATATTTACTCTCATCCTCCGAGTCAGATTTGATCGGTTTAGTAATTTCACCCGTTATGATGAGCTATAATTTGCGTTCTATTAGGAAACTTTTCATTTGATGAGCCCAAGTAAGATAATTGGTCCCAAGATAGTGTTAATAGACCGAAATATATGGTCTTTTCCCATTATAATAGATATATATGACAGATATCACGCAAATGCACATAATCTGAGTAGAGAACCCTTAGATCTGGACAACAGGCAAGCAGATCTAAGTAACGTATGGATTGGAGCAAATCTTGCACGAATAGAATAGATCTGAGCTGGAGTTGTTGACGAGTTGATGGAGTGGTGCATGTAGATCTGTTCGTTCTTGGAGATAGTGGAGGTCTTTCACGAGCAGATTTGTGCGGAGATTGGCTAATCTCCAGCGGCAATGAGGTGAACTCGAACCATCCTTCACGAACAACACAAATTTGGGCGGACTCTTCACGAACAGAACTTGAACAGTAGTAGTGAGCAGTAGTGGTGCGACGAACTCGAACGATGCTAGCAGTAGTGACTGCACGAGTTGTGATGCGACGTGAGTTGCGACGGTACGAACGGGTCTAATGCGAGCTGCAGTACGATCGAGCAGCAGTGGTGGAACAACGTGAGCAGCGGTGAAATCTGGCCCGAACAAATCGAACTGAATAGATCGGAGTGGAGACGACAGAGCAGATCGGGCGATGGAACTAACTAGATATGGGTGAACAACAGAGAGAAGTGAGTGGCAGCAGAGCAGATCGGAGACAACGGACCAAATCGAAGCGGGTGGGCGGCGACGACTGCAAGTTGAAACCCTAAAAAGTGGGCTCTAATACCATGTGGACAAAATAGTTTACTGATATTTGCTGCGTGTGTCATATATAATAGAATATAAGGATTTAAATATACAAGAGGGGAATACAAAAGGAAAGCTAAATTAAAGGGGGAAGAATCAAATCAAGTAATATCATATGAATATAATTTTTATTTACAAATCAAATGACAGTTGGAAATACAGAGAAAGAGATGGATAAGTTATCATGTGATTGATTTATTCCAAGCTTGAGTATTTTCAACATATTAAAAAAAGCATGGAAGATTGAGTCGGGGTTACAAGTTGAACTACTGTGCAAAAATTTATTCCTATTTACCTTTACACAGGAAGCTGATTGACGACGGGTTTTGAAACAAGCTCCCTAATTTCAGGGGAAAAATCTCCTTATTTTTAAATCTCCAGCAGAGGATGTGCGACCAATGGATTTGGATTTTAAATGGTTCCGTTTTGAATCCATTTTTTCAACGTGCTTTTGTGTTGCTTCAATAAGATAATGACTGAACGAATTGGAAATCCGTTGGGTACTTTTGTAGATTTTGTGGAAAGCCATGGGTCGAAATTGTGTGGTGAAAGTCTTCGCATTTGTATGTTGATAGATATATCCAAGCCTATAAGGAGAGGAATTAGAATCAATCTGACAGGGTCGATTGAGGGCTCTTAGAGTCCTATGCGATACAAACGGCCTCCAGATCTCTGTTCCTTTTGTGGCATTATTGGACACAATTTCAAGGATTGCAATGCCTTCTATAAATTAGATCTTAAATGGGAGAACTCTCACCAATATGGGGTCTTGGCTTCGTTACTCAAAAAAGGTCATCCGATTTCCTTTTTCTAGAGAAATCTCCGAAATTTTTCAATGTGCGGAGATTCCTAAAAAACCAAATTAGAGTGGGAAATCTATTTCCTCAACCACAGGGATGGATTTGTTGGATTTTATGTCCTAAAACTCGTTGTTTGTAATTTATGGAATTTATTCTCAATAACGTTGTTATCGAAGTTTATTCCATAAAACTATTATTGAATATCTGAATTACATTTAAATCCAATAAACTAAGAATTCATGGCTATATGGTGAATACTTAGACTTTACATGATAAAAGTGGATCAAGTTCAAGTAATAGTCAAAACGGTCTATAGTATATGGATAAAGGCTGGGTACCTTATCCTCGGGACACTATGATACAACCCAATTTATATGTGATGCAAACGGTGTGATCCTAAATCATTCATGTAGAGACATTTGAGTGGGGGTGTCTTATGCAATGAGTTTGCATAAGACTGGACCAAGAAATAATCACGTTTATTTTATCACACCTTAATTGTTAAAACTGATTATTTCAACTAGATGACCTAGGTAACTAGATCTTAATTTTGAGCTAATTATGAACTCCTGTTTATTTGAGCTTATCCTTTAATCTGCATGGGTAAGAGTGACCCATTTTGCTGACTCAATATGCCCCCCATTTTACGGATAAAGTCATGTAGATAGTTGGGAATATAGTTTTGCAAAATGTAACTCATTGCTATCTTATTAAAGGATAGTAGATAAGTTGTTTCTTTAAGTACTGAATCCAGGTATTGAACAAGGGGCCCCATCCTCTCATTGGCCCGAGACGGACTTGGTTTGTTGGTTGGACCACAAAACAATTGTTCATTAGAGAATTAGTGGGACTTAAGGAACAAGAAGTAATTATAGGGGTAAAACGGTATTTTGACCCAATTGTAATTACAAACAACTTGTGAATGATCGACTTACTAATTATGGTTATATCAAATGGACATAAATATATCTATAGTGAGGAGAATGCAGTTACTAGGCTTTAGTGAAGTGATCCGGTAGTTAACGAATGTTAAGTAACTAGGTTAAAGAGTTTAGCCAGTTAATTTCGGATCGTTGGAGCTCATGATATGTAGGTCCATTAGGTCCCCTTGTTAGCTCGTGGACTAAACCTTAAAACAATACCTTGAGACAATTTGAAGTGTTCAAATTTAGAAAATGAGCATTTTACGGTTTGGTTCGTTTAAATGTGAATTAGAAGAATTGAAATTTTAATAATATTTAAATATGATTTAAATTTTTATACCGATGAATAGAGATTCATCGAGTTTGGAATTGTCGAAAAAGTGGAAAAGTATTAATTTACTATTAAATATTAATATAATTAATTAATTGGTTAATTAATTATTATTTAAATTAATTATATTAAATTGAAATTTTGATTTCCTGAAATGTGGAGAAATCCCACCACCTTCGGTTGCATGGTGAGAAGGAGGTGGAGACCTCTCCTTCACATGCAATTTCCATTATCTTCAAGCACCTTAATCACCATTTGTGGTGTCTTTCAGCATGTGATTTTGAATTGCATAGTTCCCTCTTTAAAATAAGGAGAAGGAGAATTGAAGAAGGGTGTTGTGATTTTCAGAATTAAAACTTTACAGGAAAAATCAGTTTCCTCCCCACCGAAACAGTGTTTTACACTCTTTTGCTCCAATTTTTCTGCTCAATTTGGATCCCAACATCCGTTCTAAGGCTTGAGAATAACAAGGAAACTCTAGTGGTGGTCCGTGAATTGTTTGTGATCAGATTTTGGAGATTCTCAGGGACAAATTTTGAGCTACAACAAGTAAGTGTTACTTCTTTTGTATTTCAATTTGTCTAAGCATGTTTTTCCTTTAAATTGATGTAATTAGAGTGTTTTGCATCCTTTTTTATTTTTTTTTTCTGCTGCATGTTTTCAAACTCCATTAATTGGTATCAAATCATGTTTAAAGCACTCAATTTACATTAATTTGAGGTTGGTGGGTGCAATTTCATGAGTTGAATGTTGTGGCATCTAATTCAGCTGTAATTTGTTGTAATAATTGTAATTGGCCTTTTGTTTATGGCCTTTAATGTATGAAAAAGAGTCTGTAATAAAAGTTGTAATTTGGAGAAATTTGGAGAAGAAGCTAGCCAGATCGAAAAATAGGGAATGTATTCTAATGAATTTCCTGGCAAGTTCTGTTAGGTTCTTCCTGGTAAGTTCTGCGGAGTTCTTCAGCTTCTTGGTAAGTTCCGCTGGGTTCTTCCTGGTAAGTTCCGCGAGTTCCTGGTAAGTTTCGGGTCTTCTTGGTAAGTTTCGAGCGGGTTGCTGAAGTGGTTCAAGCAATCCGGTTCGTCATTTTCCAGCCGGTTCAGCCCTATTTTCAACATTTCTGGTCCGATTCAAGAGGTTTGAAGTTGGTTCAGGCTGATTGGAAGGGTTTGGGAGTGGTTCAAGCAGTTTTTCAATTACAATTGTAATAAATTAGTTGTTTTTAAGCCAATTAGATGCCAAAACTGGTCCACTTTAGGGTGTTTAATTAATTATGCATTGTGAATGTATGTAAATTAAATCAAATTTATTTGTGCATAAAGTATGCCATATAGATTTTAAATCCTACCACAGGATGAACATGTTCATGCATAGATGTATGTTATCAAGTGTTATACTATATAGCATGCATATTTTATTTTTCATGAAATTAATATAAGTGGTTATATTATTTTGTGATGAATGTTATAGTATGCTATTCATTTATAAAGTGTTATAAAATGAATTAGACATTTAAAATCTATAACAAAATTAAAATGCATGCTCACTTAGGGTTAACAACACCTAAAGTAGGTAGTTAACTTATAAAACAAAACTTACAAAAATTCACCCGTTAAGATCTTGTCTAAGGCTGGAGGTACTTAAGTTGACAATTTACGGAACACTTGTTACCTGGGGCTTGAACCGATTCTTGAATTTATGTAAACCTAGTTTTATGAGCTTGAGTTGACGGTGTAAATTTCAAAATGGTTTTATCACTTAGACATCGTAGGTTAAATCCAGCATAAGAGTTATACTTGGATAAATTGCCAAGACTTAGGTTATATTTATTTAGTTGAGATATAACTAAGTAAAAAATACCCAATATTCCAATTAGAACACTTCACTGAGAGAGTTGTATATATGATATGCTAGGTCTTGCGTCCCTAAGAGTTTATACCGTGAGATTCATGCTGGGCTTTGCATCACCCTAGGAGTGAACTCTAGTCGGAGAGTGTTAGCATGAGTCAATAATAAGTTGAATGGGGGAAGTAGTTAGTAAGTGGGTGAAGGGATGTGTCAACACATCCTACGGTCTCTTCCATTAGGTCATATCATGAGATTCCCATGATGCACCTGCAAGTCATTTCCTAACATGACACTACCAATCGAAGGGTTTGTATCATGGGATTCGAAACATTGTGAACTTCAGAAATGGATAAGGTTTCTTGGGCCTGTCTTCAACATTCTCTTTCCCTCGAAAGGTTGTTGATATCGATCTCTGGAACTTGAAAATGGCGAGTATACACTTACAAAATATTACTAAGTGTTAGTAAGTATTTTGACCAAATAAATGATAATCAAATAATATAGGAAAAAGAGTTGTTTTGGTATTAGTATTTGGTCCTTGATTTAATGAAGGAGTAATTGACTACCCCTCAGTAGCAGTTATTCTAAGTCACTAAAGTATTATTGCAAGAGAAATAATCTATGGATATATTATTACTTGCTAAAATTGATTGGATTACTTTTCTGTAACAAATCACTAAATTGAAAATTTTGTTTTTTCCAGCAATGTCGACTTCGTTCATTTAATTGCTTGCTTCTGAAAAACTTAACGAGGATAACAGTACTTGGAAATCAAACATGAACACTATACTAGTAATGGATGATCTTATGTTTGTTTTAACAGAGGAGGTCCTCTAGCCCCTAGCTCGAATCCAAACCGAAATGTTCGGGATGCATATGACAGGTGGATTAGGGCCAATGATAAAGCCTGAGTCTACATTTTGGCAAACATATCTGATGTCTTGTCAAAGAAGCATGAAAACATGATGATTGGCAAGGAAATCATGGATTCACTGCAGACGATATTCGGACAACTGTCCTCATCTGTCTGGCATGATACTATCAATTACATTTACAACTTTAGAATGAAAGAAGGAACCTTTGTTAGGGAACATGTTATAGACATGATGGTCCACTTCAATCTTACAGAGATAAATGGAGCTGTCATTGACGAGAAGAGTCAAGTCAGCTTTATATTTGAGTCTCTTCCGAAGAGCTTTTTACCATTCGACACTAATTCGGTAATGAATAAAATAGAGTATAACTTGACTTCCCTCTTTAACGAGCTCCAGACTTTTTAGTCTATGATGAAATCTAAAGGACAAGAAAAAGAAATAAATGTTATTTTTAAAAATTCCCAAAGAGGATCTTCCTCTCAGGGACTAAGTCTGGATCCTATTCTTCAAAAAGAAAGTTGATGAAGAAGAAAAAGGGTAAGGGGAAAGCCACTGCTGAACAAAAAGGCAAGAAAAAAGTTGTAGACAAAGGAAAGTGTTTCCATTGCAACACAGATGAGCATTGGAAGAGGAACTGCTCAAATATCTTGCAGAAAAAAGAGTTGAAAAAGAAAAACAAGGTAAATATGATTTATTAGTTTTTGCAACTTGTTTAGTGAAGAATAATTTCTCTACTTGGATATTAGATTCAGTAGTCACTAATCATGTTTGTTTCTTTTTTCAGGAAACTAGTTACTGGAAGTAGCTTGAAGATGGCGAGATAACTTTCTGGGTTGGATTAGGAGAGATCATCTCGACCAAAGCAATGGAAGTTAAAACCTACCAAAGTAAAAGCTTTTTTAAATATAGAGATGTTTAAAACAGCTAATACACAAAATAAAAGGCAAAAAGTTTCTTCAAATGCCTATCTTTGGCATTTAAGACTTCGCCACATTAATCTCAATAGGATTTAGAGATTGGTAAAAAGTGGACTTCTAAATCAGTTAGAAGATAACTCTTTACCTTCATTTGAGTCATGTCTTGAAGGTAAAATGACCAAAAGATCTTTTACTGGAGAAGGTCTTAGAGCCCATGCATACAGACCTTTGCGGTCCTTTGAATGTCAAAGCATGAGGAGGGTTTCATTAGCTTTATTGATGATTATTTTAGGTATGACTATGTTTACCTAATACATCATAAGTCTGAGACATTTGAAAAGTTCAAAGAGTACAAGACTGAGGTTGAGAACCTATTAGGTAAAACTATTAAAACACTACCATCAAATCGTGGAGGAGAGTATATGGACTTAAGATTTCAAGACTATCTGATAGAACAAGAAATTAAATATCAACTCTTTGCACCTGGTACACCACAGCAAAATGGTGTATCAAAAAGAAGAAACAGAACCTTGTTAGACATGGTCAATCAATGATGAGTTATGCTCAGTTGCCTGATTCGTTTTGGGGATATGCAGTAGAGACTGCTATGTATATTTTGAATGATGTTCCTTCTAAAGTGTTTTAGAAACACCATTTAAATTATGGAGAGGGAGCGTAAAGGTGGTTTACATCACTTCAGAATTTGGGGATGCCCAGAACATGTGTTGGTGTAAGATCCCAAAAAGTTAGAACGTCATTCAAAATTATGTCTATTTGTAGGATATCCCAAAGAAACAAAAGGTGGATTATTCTTTGATCCTCAAGAAAATAGAGTGATTGTATCGACAAATGCTACTTTCTTAGAGCAAGACCACATTAGAGATCATCAACCTTGTAGTAAACTAGTATTAAGTGAAATTTCCAAAGAAACTACAGGCAAATCAACAAGAGTTGTTGATCAAGCTGGTCCTTCTTCAAGTGTTGAAAAATCACATCCTTCTCAAGAGTTGTGAGTGCCTCGACGTAGTGGGAGGGTTATTCATGAACCTGACCATTACATGGGTTTAGCAGAAACTCAACTCGCCATACCTAATGATGGGATAAAGGACCCATTGACCTATAGACAGGCAATGAATGATGTTGATAAAGATCCAATGGATCAAAGCCATGGACCTCGAAATGGAGTTTATGTATTTCAATTTAGTCTGGGAACTTGTAGATCAACAAAGTGGGGTGAAACCTATTGGTTGTAAGTGGATCTACAAAAGAAAAAGAGACCAAGCTGGTAAGGTACAGACCTATAAGGCTCAATTAATAGTAAAGGATTTTACTCAGATAGAAGGGGTGGACTATGAAGAAACCTTCTCTCCTATGGCTATGATAAAGTTGATTAGAATACTTTTGTCCATTGCCACTTTATATGATTATGAAATTTGGCAAATGGGTGTCAAGACAGTTTTTCTAAATGGCTATCTTGAGGAGAGTATCTATATGGTTCAACCATAGGGGTTTATAGAAGAAGGTCAGGAGCAAAAGATTTGCAAGCTTAAAAGATCCATTTATGAACTAAAACAAGCATCTCAATCTTGGAATATAAGGTTTGACACTGCGATCAAATCTTATGGCTTTGAACAGAATGTTGATGAACCTTGTCTTTATAAAAAGATCATCAACACAACTATAGCATCTTTAGTACTATACGTTGATGATATTCTTCTCATTAGGAATGAGGAGGAACTCTTGACTGACATTAAACAATGGCTAGCAACCTAATTCCAAATGAAAGATTTGAGAGAGGCTCAGTATGTTCTTGAAATCCAAATAGTTCAGAATCGCAAGAACAAAACGTTAGCTAAGTCTCAGGCATCATATATTGACAAAATGTTGTTTAGATATAACATGCATAATTTTAAAGAGGTCTATTGCCATTTAGACATGGAATTCATTTGTCAAAGGAACAGTGTCCTAAGACACCTTAAGAAGTTGAGGACATGAGACATATTCCCTATGTATCAACAACTAGCAGCTTGATGTATGCTTTGCTATGTACACGGCCTGACATTTGCTAAGCAGTAGGGATTGTCAGTAGATTTTAGTCCAATCCTAGACATGATCATTGGATTTTCGTTAAAAATGTTCTCAAGTATCTAAGGAGAACGAGGGACTACATGCTTGTGTATGGCGCTAAGGATTTGATCCTTAGAGGATGCACTAACCTTAATTTCCAAACTGATATAGATTCTAGGAAATCTACATCAGGATTAGTGTTCACTCTAGATGGAGGAGCAGTAGTATGAAGGATTATTAAGCAAGGTTGTATTGCTAACTCCACCATGGAAGCAAAGTATGTAGGTGCATGTGAAGCAGTAAAAGAAGCAGTATGACTCAAGAAGTTCTTAACAGATCTGGAAGTTGTTCCAAATATGCATATGCCTATCAATCTTTATTGTGATAACAGTGGTGCAGTTTCAAATTCCAAAGAACCTATAAGTCATAAGCGAGACAAACACATTGAACGAAAACACCATTGAACGAAAACACCATTGAACTATTCAGTAGATCGCATCAGAGCATAACATTGCTGATCCATTCAAAGGCTCTCACGGCTAAAGTGTTTTAGGGTCACCTAGTGAGTCTAGGTCTTCGAGTTATGTAAACTAGGACAAGTGGGAGAAAGCTACTGGGTACCTAATCCCCTAGTTTATGTATTTATATAATTTTCTCTATAAGCTAAACTGTATATACTCATTGTGAAGTTTTAGTCCAAGTGGGAGTTTGTTGGGTTTTATGTCCTAAAACTCGTTGTTTGTAATTTATGGAATTTATTCTCAATAAAGTTGTTATCGAGGTTTATTCAGTAAAGTTGTTATTGAATATGTGAATTGTATTTAACTCCAATAAACTAAGAACCCATGACTATATGGTGAATACTTAGACTTTATATGATAAAACTGGATCAAGTTTAAGTAATAGCCAAAATGGTCTATAGTATATGGATAAAGGCTGGGTACCTTATCCTCGGGACATTATGGATACGACCCACTTTGTATTTGATACAAACGATGTGATCCTTAAATCGTTCATGTAGAGACATGTGAGTTGGGGTGTCATATGCAATGAGTTTGCATAAGACTAGACCAAGAAATAATCACGTTTACTTTATAACACTATTTAATGTTAAAACTGATTATTTCGACCGATGACCTAAGTAACTCGATCTTAATCCTGAGCTAACTATGAACTCTTGCTTGTTTGAGATTATCCTTTAATCTGCATGGGTGAGAGTGGTCAGTTTTGCCAACTCAATATGCCCCCCATTTTAGGGATAAGATCAGACAGATACTTGGGGATATAGTCTTGCAAGATGAAATTCGCTCCTACCTATTAAAGGATAGTAGATAAGCTGTTCCCTTAAGTACTGAATCCAGGTCTTGAATAAGGGGTCCCACCATCTCATTGGCTCAAGAGGAACTCGGTTTATTGGTTGGACTACAAACCAATTGTTCATTAGAGGATTAGTGAGACTTAAGGAACAAGAAGTAATTACAGAGGTAAAATGGTATTTTGACCACTGTAATTACGAACAACTTGTGAATGATAGACTTACTAATTATGGTTATATCAAATGGACAGGAATATATCTACAGTTAGGAGAATGCAGCTACTGGACTTTAGTGGAGTGACCCGGTAGTGAACTAATATTAATTAACTAGGTTAAAGAGTTTAGTCGGTTAATTTCGGATTGTTGGAGCTCATGATCTGTAAGTCCATTAGGTCCCCTTGTTAGCTCGTGGACTAAACCTTAGAACAATATATTGAGACAATTTGAAGTGTTCAAATTTAGAAAAGGAGCATTTTGTGGTTTGGTTCGTTTAATTGTGGATTAAACGAATTGAGATTTTAATAATATTTAAATATGATTTAAATTTTGTACCGATGAATAGAGATTCATCGAGTTTGAAATTTTCGGAAAAGTGGAAAAGTATTAATTTAATATTAAATATTAATTTAATATAATTAATTAATTGGTTAATTAATTATTATTTAAATAATTATATTAATTTGAAATTTTGATTTATGAAATCAAAATTGAATTCTCAATTCTTAAATTGAGAGAATTAAGTTGGTGGGATTTCCTGAAATATGGTGAAATCCCACCACCTTCGGTTGCATGGTGAAGGAGAAGGTGGAGACCTCTCCTTTACATGTAATTTCCACTATCTTCAAGCACTTTAATCACCATTTGTAACCCTACTTTCATTTGTAAGTACTAAACTCAAGTACGTGGTATCGTTGTGGACTTATTTATTTTTTCTCGTGTAGATCGAAGGAAGAAGTGAAGGAAAGCTAGGAATATTTTTGGTAAGTTGAACTCTAAATCATTATGAGGTAAACTGAGCTTGAGATTTACTTTGATATATTAATTAGAATGCAAAAGACAATTTAAAAATTAGTTGGGGATTACAGGAAGAAAAGAAAGAAAAGAAAGAGAAGAAGAAAGAAAGTGGAAGAGAAAAAAAAAAAAAAAGAAAAGAAAAGAAAAGAAAAGAAAAGGAAAAGGTGGTGCAATAATGCTGTCGGTTAAGTTGTTTATTCAAGATAATGGTTTTAGTTGCTGACATTTTCATTTTGAAAACCTTAAACCGACTCAAACCTACAGCTAAGCATCGAGGGGAGGAAGAAGAAGACGACCAGGGGCAGATTGGTGTGGAATTCTAGAAGAAATCGTGGTGAAATTGAAGCTGAAACCGAGACTGGTTTGGTGTTCGCGCAATCTGAGAAAGGTCTGGTATTTGGAGGATAGTGAGCTATAGAGGTCAAGTTTAGAGCTGAAAATTTGAGGTTAGTGAGTTTATTCGCCTCTTAACAACTTTTGTGAAGGATGTTGAGCTGAATGTGAAGAGAAACAGGTTTAATTATAGGTGGAAGTGACTGATGCAAATTTCTCGAGTGATCTGAAAAAGGGTAAAGTAAAATTGAAATATATTTGACGAACGAAGGAAAGATAGACCATGAAATTTGGAGCTAAGTTAGAAAACTCATTGCTCTACAAGTTTTTCGAAGAAAAGAAATCCTAATTTGGGCTAGAAATGCTATTTTTAGCAGTTAGAAGCGAAAATAGAAGTTGTGTAAGACAGGTCTCTCTGGGAAAGAACAGTGGCACAGGGGCATGGAGCGAGACGAATCTCACTGGTGTTGCTGGTTGCTTTTTTTCTCACAAATGTCGTTAGGTCTCACTAAGGCTCACTGGTCTCGCTAGGCAGGTAAAATCTCGCCAGTCACAGTCTCGCTGGTATAGAATGGTTTGCAACATCAGTTTCGCTTGTTTAGTCTTGCTGGTGGCCTCAATGTCGTTAGTTAATGAACTTTCTTATGAAGTTTGGTCTTGGTGGTGAACAAACATCAATGTTTAAGACTTGTTTGCTATGCTAAAGGGAATTTTAAGGAAATCTAACAAAGGGAAATGTACCATTTCAGGCCGAGAGAAGCTAGGAAAGGAGTATAATCCTTTAAGGGCACAGGACAAGTTGTGAGTGACAATTTTGTTCCAAATGAGCATACTTAATTCAAAGTTTTCATGTTATATACCTTTGCTTGGAAACATGTTCTTATGTTTATGCTTTGCACGAGTTTCAAATGTTGAATGATGATTATTTGCTTGAAGAAAGCATGTGTTTCCATGTAAATGCATATTATGGTTTTGCATTGGAAATATTTGAAGCATGCTATTTGTTAACCAAGTTTTACAAAAGACATGGTATTTATTAATCTATGATTTTATGGAAGCATGATGATTGTTAAGGAATTTGTGAAAATCTGAGATGTTATAAACTCGTGAATTTTTATTATGTTATTTCCAAAGTATATTGCTTTTGAATTATGTTTTTGAAAAGGCTCCCAATGCTGAAGGACTCGGAGAAGGCATGTGGGTAACCTGAGTATAGAGATAGCCCCCAATGCTGAAGGACTCGAAGAAGGCATGTGGTTGGCCTAAATCTCGTATATGGGACCCGATACTGAAGGACTCGAGAAGGTATATGGGCAACCCAGGATATGATATTTATGTTCACATAGAGGTATGATTGACGCTGTTGTGTTGAGATTACAACACACAGCTAAGGATATTCGACGTTGGATGTGTCGAGATTACTCCACCCTAACTAAGGATGTTTTGAATGTTGAGTAGCATTGAGTTCCGCTCCGCCTCAACTAAGGAAAATGTTTCTAGAATGTGTTGTATTTTCATGGTTTCTTGGAAATGAAACGTATATAGTTTAACAACGTTATTTGAGCATGATTTGCCTAGACATGGAAATATATTATTTACTGTTAATTTATTATTATAATTTGAACACGATTTTGATTTATTTCTAAGCTTAGAAAGGTTTTTCTAGACTTTTCACTCACGGGGCAACCTAGCTAATGTTTTCCCTGTTTTTCTGTTTTCTAAGTAGCAAGCGAGTTTAGCCAACACAGCAACTCGTCTGGGTCTTCCACCTCTATCTGTGAACTTCGAACATTATAAATATTTGATCTTTAAACATGTATTGTACATATAAAGAGTTAAGGAGCGGGAGTTAGTTAACTCATGTAACTTTTAAGTTTGAATGTAAGCCTGTATTTGTATGATAGCTTAACCCTAGTAAAAGATTGATGTCCTATCATGGTTTATATCTGCTTATTAGGTGTTTGGTCATGGTTTAAGGTTGAACAGGTTGACAATAGATGCCGTAAGAGGGTCGGTGTTTGCTGTCATCACACTTTCTCCTAGGTTAAGAGAGTACTAGGGAGGGGGTGTGGCAATTTGTGGTGTCTTTAGCATGTGGTTTTGAATTGCATGGTTCACTCTTTAAAATAAGGAGAAGGAAAACTGAAGAAGAGTGTTGTAATTTTTAGAATTAGAACTTTACAGGAAAATTAGTTTCCTCTCCACCGAAATAGTGTTTTACACTCTTTTGCTCCAATTTTTCTGCTCAATTCAGATCCCACCATCCGTTCTAAGATCTGAGAATAACAAGGAAACTCTAATGGTGGTCTGTGAATAGTTCGTTATTAGATTTTGGTGATTCTCGGGGATAAATTTTGAGCTACAACAAGTAAGTGTTACTTCCTTTGGATTTCAATTTGTCTAAGCATGTTTTTCCTTTAAATTGATGTAATTAGAGTGCTTTGCATACTATTTCTTTTCCGCTGCATGTTTCTTACTCCATCAGGATTTACGAAAGAATCATTTTCAATGATGGATGCATTTCCAGGGGTTGGTTCTCAAAGGCTGGTGGTCGATTCTTTTCATATGAAGGAAAATGAGTCGCAGTTGCGATGTCTGTGGGTTTGGTGATGGACGTGTCACCGATGGATGGAGGGGCAATTTTAGAATCATTAATGGCTAATTTATGACCATTAGAGCTGAAACTTAAGGTAACTACTCGGATGAGGGGATCTTCATATGGATGGCCCCTTTTTAGGGGTCCCAATGAAAAATGGCCCAAGACTTAAAAACGAATGAGAAATGGCCTTCTAATGATGTCACCTATATGTGAAACTACCCATTTGACCTCAAAATGCACAAGGGCTTTCTTCATGCTCTAGTTTCTCGCTCTTGATTCTCACTCTACCTTCTTCTCCTTCCTCTAGTTCCTCATCAGACACAACTATAGTTTTTTTCTTCGATTTTTTCTTTTGTTCAGATTCTCCCTCTAGCTTCTCGATTATTGCTCTTTCCTCTAGTTTCCCATTAGACACAACCACGATTTTTTCTTCGTGAAAAAACTGCAGAACAAAGAAGGGAGCAAAAAAAAAAAAAAAAAAAAAAAAAAAAAAA
>QLSR01000086.1:1115346-1152023 GCA_031780015.1 Citrullus colocynthis
AAAAAAAAAAAAAAAAAAAAAACACACTACAGAATGAATAAGAAGAAAAATAAAGAAGAAAAAAGGAATAAGAAGAAGAAAAACGTAGAAAAATTGGAAGAAGAAGAAGATGAAGAAGACAAAAACGAATAATCAACAAGAAACAATAGAAGAAAAAGAAGCATAAAAAGAAAAATGCAAAAGAGAAGAAGAAGACAAATGCAGAAAAAACAAGCACCATTTTTTTTGCAAACTGAGCAGCTACAAAACGAAGAAGGAAGAAATTCATTTGGGGTTAAAGTGGTAATTTCTCATGGTGTCGACATAAGCAAAATGCCAAATTCATTTGTTTTTAAATTTGTGGTTAATTTTCATTTGGGCCCTCTGTGCAATTCGTTCCCAAGTGAGGAATGATTTCAATGTGAACCTGAAGGGACTAAATCGTCAGTGGAAGCGAGTGGTCGCCATGTGCCAATAATTTTCTTTTGGAAAAGTTGAAATTACATAGAAGGGAAACATGAGGATAAACAATTAAAATTAGAAGCATGAAATTAGAAGAAGTTAAGTAAGAAAATACTTTACATTTGAAAATCATCTCCGAGGTAAACTTCTCATTCTTCTTACAAAATCACAAATAACATATTCTACCTTCAACAAAATTTGTAGAGATCTCAACAAAATTTGTAGAGATCTTCTAACTCGCTTAGAAGTCCACTCTTAACCATTTTTTGATCCTATTGAGATTTATGTGACCTAATCTTAGATGCCAAAGATAGACATTTTCTTTTGGGAGAAATTTTTTGTCTTTTATGTTGAGTTGTTGCAGTTTTGAACATTTCAGTATTTAGAAGCTCTTTAGATGCTAACAACGTTAGCACATATAAATTACTCTCTATGTTCCCAAAATAAATATCAACACCATCTTTATAAACAAACGCTTTATTTACATTGAAATTGATATTATAAAATTGTTCTAACAAACACTTTATAAAAATCAAGTTCCTTTTTAAACCAGGAACTACATAAACATCTTTTAAAAGAAGAAAAAGATTTCTGAAAGAGTAATTTGACGCCTCCCTCTGCAACCGCTGGGACGACCTACCTAGTTTCAACTCGCATGGTCATCTTGCAAGTCCCAAGCTGCTGCCAAGAACTAATCCCTTGAAAGAAGAACACACATGGTTAGTGGTCCCTGAATCAATTATCCAGGCAGAATAATCATTCTCCACTGAATAAGTTCCAAAACTAGTAAATTGCATTTACATTGTTATGCCTTTTTGTTCTCTACCAAATACTTGGAGCAATTCCGCTTCCAATGCCGATCATGATTGCAACGGAAACAATTTTCTTTTGCAACCTTGGCCTTTTTCTTGCCCTTTTGGGCTGCAGCTTGGTTAGTTTTATTTCCTTTATTACCCTTCTTCTTCTTCCATTCTTTTTACCGGAAGAAGAAGGTATAGATTTTGTTCTAGAGGTCGAACCACTGTAGAATTGTTTAGAGGAACTGGCAACATTTGCCTCCCTATTATGTCCTTTGCCTTTATGCATGGACTCGTAAGTTTGTAGCTCATTTAGGAGGGTAATAAGGGAGTAGTTCAACTTGTTCATAACAACATTAGTTTTGAACTGTAGGAAACACTCTGGTAGAAATTTCATCAATGATGACCCCATTAATTTCCGCCACATTGAAGTAGACCATCATATTTAGAACATGTTCTCGCACGGTGGCCCCCTTGTTCATACATGCATTGTAAATAAATTTTAGACCATCATGCTTGACCTGTGAGGATGACTGTCCAAAAATCTCTTGCAATGAAGCCATAATCTCATGAGCAGTGACCATAGTTTCATGTTTATTTGCCAAGACTTCAGATAAGCTAGCAAGAATATATGCTTTGGCCTTCTCATTTTCCTTTACCCATTTCTCATATGCATCACGAATATTTTGCAATGCATTTTGAGCTGGGTCTTGAGGACACTCCTTATTAATGTCAAATTTTAAGTCCTCAACTATGATTATAGTATTTATCGTGTTTTTCCAAATTGTGTAATTTTCACCATTCATTTTCTCGGCGCTTAGCAAAGTAATAAATGCGCTTGACATGATTAAAAAATTGCTAAAATATTCAAATTAATTCAATTATCAAAAAGCATAACTTTTTTAACTCAATCAATATTTAGCAAAAAACTTAATGAACCTAATTTTAACATCTAATTTTGCAATGATGCTTCAGTAATTTAGGATAAAAGCCACTAAAGAGAGGTTAGTCACCCTTCACTGAATTGAGACATTCTCAACTAATTATTATACCAAAATAACTCTTATTATTATAATAATTAGTCACCATTCGTTCGGTAAAGAAATCATTAACTTGCTTAACAATTTCTCGTAAGTGTACCCTTAATTTTAGACCCTAGAGTTCCCCCCCAATGAGCCAACCAAAGGAAAAAAATCGATTGGGACAAAAACTAAAGCGATCCTATCCATTATTGGAGTTTGAGATAAATTTCATGCAAATATCATCTGAAGGGGGACATAAATCAAAGGTGCCACGAGCCCGAGCATGAAATTTATCTAGCAAACCAATGAAGGAGACTGTAGGATGTGTCTAGGTGAATCAATTTTAAACCATTTAAAACTAGTTCATAACTTATGTTTGCATGCAACTCTTTATTATAGAATTTAATCTATCTCATTAAATACATAACAATTATACTTTAATGAAATATTAAAACCTATAACATGCATTCTAATGACTTAAGCTAAATATAAGAATTATGTTTCCTAAGGTAATGTGCAACTCTTTATTATAGATTTTAATCTATCTCATTAAATACATAACAATTATACTTTAATGAAATATTAAAACCTATAACATGCATTCTAATGACATAAGCTAAATATAAGAATTATGTTTCCTAAGGTAATGTCATGCTCAATGCATACTCATTTCTATTCAGTAATATAACACTTTATATTAAATAATGAAAATCAAATATATCTAATCATACAATATAACAATTATATTAAAGTATGATGCATGAATATGCTCATTAATACATACAACTATATAATATAACATTTATATTAAATAGAATGCATGTGCATGCTTATAAGATCATACAATCATAATAATATAACACTTATATTAAATATGATGCATGATTATGTTTATCATAAAGTGAGATTTTAAACTATATGGCATATATTATGCAACATTTTAAACTATATGGCATATATTATGCAACATACAAGCAATAATTTAATCATACATAAAATGCAAAATGAAAATATATAGCAAAATAGACCCATTTTGACACCATTAATAATTAATTAAATTAATATAATCATATTATATCGATTTAATAAATACAATAAAATAAAACAAATAAGAAAATGAAAAAACTACTCCAACCACATCTCAAACACACAATTTGGGAATTTCTAGGCGCATCTGCAACCAACGAAGCATCGCAACACTAATGGAGAATGTTGCTACGCTCTGGCTTTTAGAAGTCGTACTGCAACGACACTCAGGACGAGCGCCGCTGTGCTGACGCTCCTGTGCTGCAGCATAGCGCACAACGTTGCGACGTTATGCTCTAGGCTGAAGCACAAAAGGCTTCCCCTACATTGAATTGCCTCCATTTTTAGGCCGTTTTCAATCTTCTTCCTTAGCAACACTTACTTCTCGAACAACACGGACTTGCAGACTTGATAGATGTCCAAAACAATGGGCCCTTACACATTTTGATCACATCAAAATAGTAAATCTTAAGTGCTAAAGTCGAAAACATCTATTTTGCAAACCCACATTGATAATGCAGAATTAAACACCCACCTTTTGTCCAAAAAATTTGTTTCCAAACTGAAAAGTTAGAGGCACGATTTAACTCTGATACCAATTGAAGAAATTGAATCCTCAACGGAAGCAAGTGATTGCCATGTGCAATAATTTTCTTTTGGAATACTTGAAATTACAGAGAAGAAAAAATGAGGATAAACAATTAAAATTAGAAGCATGCAATCAGAAGAAGTTAAGTAAGAAAATACTTTTCCTTTGCAGACCATCTTCAAGGTAAGCTTCTCCTTCTTTTCACAAAATCACGAACAACAAATTCTTCCTCAACAAAATTTGCAAAGATCTTCTTGGGACACCACCAAGGAAGCCTCCCTTTGTTATTCTCAGGAAGAATCAAGAGGTGTTGTGGGCTCTCTTGGTTTTTGGTGAGGGAAGGAGAGATTGAGAGAGAGTTCTTTTTTGGAGAGAATTTTTCACACAAAAAACAGTTGTTCCTTCTCTTCAATGTAGAACTCAATTATGATGAGTATTGCCAAATGAGAGAAGGTGGGGTGGGAGTTAAAAATAACTCCCACCAAGACGTATAGAATAACTCCCAAAGGAAGTTATTCTTTTAATTTAATTTAATCAAATTAGATTAAATTAATTTGATTTAAAAAAATAAAGTAAATCATATTTAATATATAATTAAATAAAGAAATTAAATATCATATATTTAATTTGATTTGAATCATATTCAAATAATGTTCTCTCACATAACCTATAGTTTTAATGTGAACCATATTCATATTAAATTTAACATACAGTTTTTATATGAATCTCATTTATATAACTAAGATTTAAATTCCATTTAAATATTAATCTTTCTCATAACATAAAGTACAAATTTTGAATCTTATTAAAAAATAACTTGATATTATAATGTATCTATATACATTGTATTATATACAATTAATTCCCTTATTAATTTAAACAGTTCAAATTAATCCAAAATAATTGATTCTTATTTAAATTCTTAATGAGCTAGCAAGAGGACCTTATGGACCTATAGATTAGAAGCTTTAATGATATGAGATTAATTAATTAAACTCTTTAATTAAATTAATCACTATTCCTTAATTGTAGGTCACTCCACTAAAGACTTACATTTGCACTCTTCGCACTATAGATATATTTTTGTGTCCATAGATATAACCAATCAATAGTAAGTGGACCTTTTGCAAATTACTCGTAACTATACTTGGGTCAAATTACCTTTTTACCTTGGTAGTTACATCTAACTTCTCAAGTACCACTGATCCCTCTTATGAACAAACAATTTATAGTCCAACTATAAACTAACCCCTCTCGGGCCAGTGAGAGGGTGAGGCCTCTTTGTTCAAGCCCGGAATCAGCCCTAAAGGGAGAAATTTACCTACTTACCCTAAAGATGGAAAGGAGTGAATTCCATCTTGTGAAGATATGTTCACAGCTCCCTATTCAGACAAATCCCCAAAATGGTAGGCTTATTAAGTTGACGATCTGATCACTCTCACCCTTACAGATCAAAGAATTGTCCTCATAGACAGGAGTTCATAACCCACTCGGGATTAAGGTCGAGTCACTTATGGTCATCCTATGAAATGTTAATTTCTTCAATTAACGGCGTACAAAGAGAAAGTAAACATTTTGCGATCCAGTCTTATACAAACTCTTTATATAGGATACCTCCACTCACATGTCTCCATATGAACGAGTAAGATCAAATTGTTTGTAACACTTTACAACTCTTGTAACAATTACAAAACGGGTCGTATTCGTAGTGTTACCAAGATAAGGCACCCAACCTTATCCCTATACTACAAACCTTTTTGGTTATTACTTAAACATGATCTATCCTTGTATGTCAACCACATAAATGTTTAAGTATACATAAAATAACCATAGATCTTAGTTTATTGGATTGAGTTAATGCAAAAGACAAATAAAATAACTCCTTATTTTCATTGAATAAATAAAATGTGTTTACAACTTTATAAACTATGAGACTCCAGGAGATCTAGGACATGGGTCTCAATAGAACTAAATTTTAATCCCCCCATTCTGATTGCGGATGGTAACATTAAATGCAAAAAGAATCTTGAAAAGGAATTTGAGGAGGTGGTTTTTAAAATACCTAGTGGACAAGATTTTGGGATGGGCTTGGCCTTCAACAAAAGTATCTTGCCAAAATTCTGGACTTATGGGTGAACATCTCAGCCATTCAGTCCTTTCACAAAAAAAAATAGCCCATAATAGAGGAAAAAACCCGAAAGCGATGGCATGGAAGAAACGGGTGGGAGTTAGAAAAAGTATTAATTTTTCTTATGTTTCTGTTGTGTTGGAAAAAAGGAAGGTAGAGCTCGAAGGAATTGAATCCTCAATAGAAGCGAATGATTGTCTTGTGCCAATATTTTTCATTAAGGAAAACTTAACAATACACTGAAGTAGTAACATGGATAAACAATTTAAAGTAGTAGCATGCTTTTAAAAGGAATTAAGTTGGACAAAACTCTACCTTTGAAGACCATCTTCTAGGTAGATTTGTGCTTTCTTCACCGAAACTTGTGAACACCTAAATGCTTTTCTCAAACTCACAATACAAAGAGTAAATCTTCTTTCCTTCAAATCAAGAACATCACCACCTTGTTTTCTTGCTAAACTCAAGATAAGAATCGAAGGAGTTGTGGGCTTTTCGATTTTTGGTGAGGGAGAGAGATTTTCTTTTGTGAAAGAAATGCAGAGAGATTTTTTTTTTCCTTCCTTTTCCTCTTTTTTTTTTTTTTTTTTTTTTTTTCTCAGCATAAGTCACAGTATAAAACGNAGTAAATCTTCTTTCCTTCAAATCAAGAACATCACCACCTTGTTTTCTTGCTAAACTCAAGATAAGAATCGAAGGAGTTGTGGGCTTTTCGATTTTTGGTGAGGGAGAGAGATTTTCTTTTGTGAAAGAAATGCAGAGAGATTTTTTTTTTCCTTCCTTTTCCTCTTTTTTTTTTTTTTTTCTTTTTCTTCTCAGCATAAGTCACAGTATAAAACGAGAAAGATGAGTGGATGGGATGGAAGGTACCCAACTCACCAACAACACGAGAAAAATAAACCCTACGAAGTTATTTTTAAATTAAATTTAATTAAATATATTAAATTTCATTTAATATATATAATTAAATTAATAATGAAATATTAAGGAAAATTATTATAAATTGGAAAAATACCAAATTATTTACAAATATAGAAAATTTTTAATGTCTATCAACGATAGACTAAGATAGACTTCTATCCCTTGAGTAATAAATGTCCAACGCAGTCTACCACTCAAGCAATACAACTCTACAGCAGTCTATCGCTGATAGACAGTGAAAATTTTCTATATGTGTAAATAGTTTGACTCATTTTGCTATATTTGAAAACAACCCAAATATTAATTAATTAACATTTAATTAATTAACAGTTAAATATCATATATTAATTGACATTCTCTCACATAACCTATAGTTTTAATATGAATCTTATTATATTAATTACCTATAGTTTTTATATGAATCTCATTCATATAACTAATATTTGAATCTTATTCAAATATTTATCTCTCTAATAATATAAAGTATAATTTTTTAATCTTATTCAAAAGAAACTTTATATTCTAATGTATCTATAAACATTATATTAATCAATTGTATCATATACAACTAATTCCCTTATTTAATTTGAACAATTCAAATTAATCCAAAATTAACTGATTCTTATTTAACCTTTAATGAGATAGCAAGAGGACCTTATGGACCTATAGATTAAAAGCTCTAGTGATGTGAGATTAATTAATTAAACTCTTTAATTAAATTAATTAATATTCATTAACTGCAGGTCATTGCACTAAAGATTTACAGCTCTCTTCGCACTATAGATATATTTCTTTCTTTGTAGATATAACCAATCGACAGTAAGTCAACCCTTCACAAATTACTCGTAACTATACTTGGGTGAAATTACCTTTTTATCCCTATAGTTACATCTAACTTCTCAAGTACCATTGATCTCTCTAATGATCAAACATCTTATAGTCCAACTATAAACTAATCCCTTTCGGGCCAGAGATAGGGTGAAATCTCATGTTCAAGACCCGAAATCAGCCCTTAAGGGAGCAATTTGTCTACTTACCCTAAAGTTGGAAATGAGTGAATTTCATCTTGTGAAGATATATTCCCAGCTCCCTACTTAGACAAATCCCCAAAATGGTAGGCTTATTGAGTTGATGATCTGGCTACTCCCACTCATACAAATCAAAAAATTGTCTTCATAGACAGGAGTTCATAACTCACTTAGGATTAATGTTGAGTCATCTATGATCATCCTATGAAATGTTAATTTCTTTAATTAACGACATTATAAAGAGAAATTAAAAATTTCGTGGTTCGGTCTTATACAAACTCTTTGCACATGATACCCCCATTCACTTGTCTCTACATGAACGATTAGGATCAAATTGTTTATAACATTTTACAACTCTTGTAACAATTACAAAGTGTGTCGTATACGCAGTGTCACTAGGATAAGACACCTAACCTTATCTCTATACTATAACCTTTTTGGTTAGTACTTAAACAGGATCCAACTTTGGATGTCAACCACATACATGTTTAAATTTACATCAAATAACCACGAATCTTAGTTTATTGGATTTGAGTTAATTCACAAACAAATAAATATAACTCATTATTTTATTGAATAAATAATTTATATTTACCATGATTACAAACTACGAAAACTTTTAAGAGATTTAGGATACGAGTCCCAACATGGGCTAGTATTTAGCTTCCAGAGGAGTTAAAGAAACAAAAAGTGGGAGAAACTGAGGCTATTATGCAAAGCACTCTACTAGAACCGGCTGAGACTGTTGGACAGTCCCACCAGGAGATATGAAAACTCTTTGTTGGAATGTCCGTGGGATGGGGAATACATGGGCATTTTGGGAAATTTGTGGCAGAATAAAACGTTTAGAACTTGATTTATGTTTTTTGTTAGAAGCAAAATGTAATGGTTCTCTTATCAATAAATTGAAGTTGAATTTGAATTATTTTGGTTGTTTTTGTGTTGATAGTTTGGGTTCGGGGGGGGGGTTGGGCGGGCGGGTTTGATGCTTTTATGGTGTGAGGAAGTTAAGATTGATCTCAGAAATTATTTTATCCACCACATTGATGTTAATGTTCAATGGAGGGACCAAAAGTGGAGATTTACTGGACTTTATGGTCAACCTGAATCTGCGCTAAAGTATGTTACTTGGAAGCTTCTTTGGCGACTTTCTAATTCTGATAATTCAGCTTGAGTTGTCGGAGGTGATTTCAATAAGATTCTGTTGGAGGATGAAAAAGAGGGGGGCCTTTAACAAGAGAGAGGTCTTTTATGGCCAACTTTCGCTCGTCAATGGATGATTGTTCCCTGAGGGACTTGGTGTAATAGAAGAGATCCTCCAAATCAAGTAAGCCTTCGCCTTCATCCTTTTCTTGCTAATTCTGAATTTCTGGCTTTGTTTCCTGAATATAGGGTGTCTCACCTTAATTGGGCTAAGTCTGACCACAGACTTATTGATTCTACATCCAATCCTTTCGAAGAAGAAGTGGACTTGGTTCTTGAAGATTTACAGCCTGAAGTCACCTCAGATATGAACGATTTGCTTCTTCGCCTTTATTCTAAAGAAGGAAGTGGAGAGTACCCTTCAATCTTTTCATCCTTCTAAGGCTCCTAGTCTGGATGGATTTTTTTTTTTTTTTTTTTTTGTGATTTTTTTATAAAATATTGGGATGTTGTTGGTCAAAGTTTGGTGGACTGTGTATTGGCCATATTGAATCGAAAGGCTTCGATCAGGGGATGGAATGGGACTTATATCGCCCTTATTCCAAAGGCAAAAAATCCTACGTCTGTTTCTGACTTCCGCCCTATTAGTCTTTGTAACGTTCTCTATAAATTGGTTGCTAAGGTTTTGTCTAACTAGAGATATCCACGGGGCGAGTCGGGACCGGGGATGGCTTCCTCACTCCCCATCCCTGTCCCCCATTTCATTCCCCACCCCGCTAAATTCCCCACGGGGATCGGGGCGAGGATTCCCCAGGGAGAATTTGCGCGGATTTGGTTCCCCGCGGGGAATTTTTCCCCGTTTGATTTATTAAAAAAAAAATCAATTAACATAAATTACTATTATGAAAAAGTTTTAATTACATGGTTAACTTTTATATGATTGGTTTCACATGGACAATTAGAATTTAAAGAGATATTACTCAAAATTTTCAAGTTAAAAGAAATAATTATTTATCAAATTATTCATTTATATAATCTAAATTTATTAGAATACAAACATATCTTTTTTTTACACTAATTCAAACATATTCATTATTTTAACCATTAAACAATAATCTTGAAAATTAAATATAATATTTATATAATAAAAATAAATAACATTAAATTATTATAATAAATATAAGAAAAAACCCTAATGGGGCAAGGGACGGGACAGGAGTAGAGACGGGAAATGCATTCCCTATCCCTATCCCCATTTAGTTTTTGGAGATTTTTTTCCCCTACTCCCTCTCCCATTCTCCGCCTTGTTCAGGGCCGGTCCCTGTAGAGCCTTGTCTCAGTGGACATCTCTATGTCTAACAAATTAAAAAAGGATTTATTGGTGATATTATTTTTGTCAACCAGTCTAACTTTGTTCCTAGTCGTCTTATTTGTGATAATATTATAGTAAGTCATGAATGTTTGTCTCTAATGACCCTAATTTTTACATATATTTAATTAACTTAAATGAGGTAATTATTTATAAAATATGATTTCTTAAAAAAAAATACACCTCATGCTTCCACTAAAAATGTGTCTTATCATGCTAAATAAAACTTGAAACTAGAGTTTAACAGCGGAAATTATAAAATAACAATATAATCTTAAATATGAAGTAATCATAAAATAAATATATGGTTCTAAATTAATTAAATTAAAATTAAGACGAGATGTCTCATGGCTCCTCCTCTTTAATGCCAAGATCATTCTTGACGAACTCATCATCATCATCTATATGACTATATGAAAAAAGAAAAAGAAAACCAGGAGAGGTAGTATTAAGATACTTTGTAAGTGGTTCCCATCATAAGGAACCTTCAAGCACAATCACACCCATCATGCTTGCATGCTCACATAATTTATCCTAACATGTAGATCATGAGACAACCTAATTGACCTTATTTTCACTTGCTTGCATATCCTTACATACATATACATATTCTTGATTTGGCGCCATATTATGTAGATATACCCCATACCATAACCGTCAATTCCGCGTGTAATATTTACAAAGTAATTGCCCCTTATAAATACCATTAACATGAACTAGTTTTGTTTCCTAGGCCCAGCCCCTAGCAAAAACCATATTTATCATATCATACACCTTGATGCATAACATAATTGCTTAATTTGGGTATTTCATGCATAATATATTCTAACTTAATTCCATGACACATAAGACTCCTCACTCAACTTCAATCCAATGTAACATACAATGATGACATGCTTAACCTAAACATGTTTTATAAATCAACATGCTAACATAAATCACGAGAAGCGAAGAAATAACTTTTACACACTGTAACATGCTAAAATAAATCATGGAAACTACACATTGGAACATGCTTTCTCAAACATTAATTAAATTTCACAAAGCAACAAGATTCCATCAAACATGTATAAAAAGAAACATAATATAAATCGATCATAATCAATAGTCAAATTCAAACATTCAACACTTCATAATTCAAGAAAACAACTCAATGGATAATTATTCATAAGAGTCAATCACAACAATAATCCAATAAAACAAAAACAAAACTACATAATAAACATTCAGTTAGAAACTTATGATGCTTAACTACTTACAAATTATAATACAACCATACAATTAACCAAGACAATAAAACAAATTCACTCAATTCGGTAACTTATGATAGAATCCACTTACCCCAAGCTTGAAATTAATCTAAATCCTTTATAAGATTCCTATATAATATTTATCATGATTTTAATTAGTTTTTAACAAATTAAATTTGATTTCCTAAAAGAAGCTCATTAGCTAGCCAAGTATACTAATTCATCTAGCTAATCTAAACTACATATTAATTTTCATAGTTATCATTACTAATAAAATTATTAAATAAATCTCATAATTTAATCCTTTAAGTGATCTTATTAGCCTCTGACCTATACATAAAAATACATGAAGATTATTTGTAAATTTTAAGATTAATGAAAGAAATTCAAAACTCAAGTAATAGTATTTTTACCAAAATTTAGCCTTATGAAAAATAAATCATAAATATTAATTTTAATGTTTTAAACATACTTCTTAGATAATCCTAAGCAACTAATCATGATTTCAAAGTTTCATATCCAATGTATTTTAATTTTGTCATCAAACAAGCTAAAACTAGAAAGATTGCATAAACAGATAAAACACAATTTAGACTAGGTTTAGGGACTGGTTTAAACCATCTGCATTCTGATTTTTACACCTAAAATCAACATATTAAGATCTAAATAGGACTAGTAAAACACCTAGGTTTTTTAAGAACAATGCCTAAGAAATATTGAAAGCTAGAGAGAATTGTCCTTACCGTTTGATGCGTTTTCCTTTCTACTGTAATGATGGGTGGAGGAAACCTTAAGTAACTAAGGAATTTGAGATAATGCTTGAATACCTTAGAAAAGAAGTATGAACATGCTTAGGGTCTACAAAAATGTATAGGGAAAGATTCACTACAAAAGGAGATTGAAAAGGAGTTTTTCTTACCGATTCAACGCTATCATTGAACAATCTTGTGAAATCTAATAATACCACTTGAAACAACTATTAATACACAATATTCTCTCTAAGAAGTGTGATTTGCAGCACTAGAATGTGTGTTAGAGAAGAAAATTTCAGATTTTTTTAGGCTCTTTTGAAAGATAAAAGAAAGGGCACTTGGGAAACTTAATAGACAATGTTTTTGGAAAGTGAGCAAACCTCTTTTTCTCCCTCCTTCATGCACGCACGACCAAGAAGTCCTAAAATGGGATTTTGGCTCTTCAATTTACCCACCTAAACTCTTAATTACCCTTAGGTGGAAGCTCAAATGGTTGGGTTAAGGAAATTAAACTATGGTTGAAGTTCACTGAAGTTATAACTAGAATTCTTCCTATTTCATTTGTACCCTCTTTAAACAAGTACTAATTAATGAATTTAAACACTTATATTTTTTTTAAAAGCCCTAATTATTTTGTATTACCTTCTCAATAATTTAATTAAAAACTTATGACAAAAAGTTACAACTACAAAAATTGTAAATAACTATACCCTACATCCACTTAATATCACATTCCCACCAAGTTAAATAATCTTACATTTATATTCATTATTCTCTTCTACTATTTAAACAAATAAACATAAGTATAGTTTACAAATATTTAGAGTAATTTTTTCTTATATATATATAGAATTGTAATAATCATATGCAACCAAGTATTGAAATCAAATTTGATGAATAAATTATATCATTTAAGCATAATAGCTCTTAATTATCATAATTAAGTCTCCAAAGGACTCAAAACTTAATTTAAATAGTTAATTATACTAGTTTATCTAAATTAGCAAAACATAATAATATTATAAAATTACGAAATACCCTTAATGATTGTTTGGGTCATTACACTGACTTTCCTGAGTAAAAAGCAAAAAGGGCAATAGGGGTGCGCAACGATAAAGGTTGATATGAGCAAAGCTTATGATAAGGTGGAATAGATTTTTCTTAGGAAAATACTTTGTTGTCTGGGATTCAATAGTGATTGGATTGATTTGATAGTGGATTGTGTTTCTCCTGCTAGCTTTGCTATCCTTATTAATGGTGAATCTCACAGTTCAATTCTTCCTTCTCGAGGTTTGAGGCAAGGTGATCCTCTGTCGTCTTATTTATTCTTATTTTGTGTTGAGGGTCCGTCACATATGATCACTAGGGAATATCTTAGGGGTCATCTTTCCGGTATTCCTATGTCATATCTTTATGCTCCTATCACTCATTTACTTTTTACAGATGATAGCTTCGTTTTTCTTAAGGCTTCAACCTATGAGATGGACATTTTAAAACAAATTCTCCATGATTATGAGGTGGCATTTGGTCAATGTGTTAATTTTGCAAAATCTTCAATGATGTTCTCTCTGAATTCTTTGGCATATTGTAGGGAGTTTCTGGAAGGAATTACTGATATTAAATCTATGGATTGTTTGGGTACTTATTTGGGTTTTCTTGCGATCTTTACACGGAGGAGATCGCAGGATTTCAAATATATCATTGATAGAGTGTGGAAGGTTTTACAAGGGTAGAAGGATAGATTCTTCTCTATTGGGGCAAAAGAAGTTTTAATCAAAAGTATTGCTCAAGCTATCCCTACGTATGCGATAAGCTGCTTTCATTCCCCAAAAGTCTTTGTTAAGAGTTTATGAGGATCTATGCCCAATTTTGGTGGAGGTCTTCATGTAATAATCATAAAATTAATTGGGTAAGTTGGGAAAAGATCTGTCTCCCAAAGGACTTGGGGGGGTTAAATTTTCGAGACATCGAATTATTCAACCAAGTGCTCTTAGCTAAGTAGGCATGACAGATTCTAAAAAACCCAGCCCCTTTGGTTAGTAGAGTCTTAAAAGGTATGTCTTTTCCTTATGTTGGGACTGGTTTGTCCTAAATCTCTTGGGGTCTCGTAGTTTTGTAATTTGTAAATACATTTTATTTATTTAATAAAATAAAAAGATATTTTATCTATCTTTTGCATTAACTCAATCCAATAAACAAAGATTCCATGGTTATTTTATATAAACTTAAACATGTATGTGGTTGACATATGAGGTTGAATCATATTTAAGTAATAACCAAAAGGTCTGTAGTAAGAATAAGATTGGGTGCCTTATTTTGGTAACACTACGAATACGACCCACTTTATAATTGTTGGGTTGTATGTCCTAAAAACTCGTAGTTTTTGTAAATAAATGAATTTTAATACATTTGAAATTAGTACTTGGACTTTATGTGGAGACATAAACAAGATCAAGTTCGAGTAAGTAGCCTAAATAAGTCTATAGTACATGGATTAGGTTGGGTACCTCTTCCTGGAGACAAATGTTGTTACATATGTTGTTACAAGCATTGAATACGACCGCTTCATGATTGTTACAAATGTTGTAAGGTGGCATAAATGAAGTGATCCTGATTTGTTCATGTAGAAACATGTGAGCAGGGGTATTCTACATAATAATATTGTGTAAGGCTAACCCTGAAATAATCATTGTTACGTAATAACACCGTTTACGATTAACACTGATTAATTTCACTTATCAATGACCTAGAAAACTTGATCTGAATCTTGAGCTATCTATGAACTCCTGTTTATTTAGAATTATCCCTTGATTTGCATAGGTGAGAGTAAGCTCAATAGCACTGCTCAACATTCCTCCCATTTCAGCGATAAGACCAGGTAGGTAGGTGGGGACATAGAATTTGCAAGACAGAATTCACTCCTACCCAATTTAGGGATAGTAGAGAGGTTGTTCTCTTAAGTTCCCAGGACTTGAACAAGGGGCCCCATCCTTTCAATGGCCCGAGAGGGAATGGATCTAGTGATTAGATCCTAAATCAATTGTTCATTAGAGAGACAGTGGTACTTAAGGAGAAAATATTTAACTTAGAGGTGGTATTTGACCTAGTTGAAGTTATGAACGACCTGTGAATGATTAACTTATTGATAACGGTTATATCAAATGGACACAAATATATCTACAGTGAGGAGAGTGCAACTATGGCCTTTAGTGGAGTGTCCCGTTAGTTAACTAATGTTGGTTAACTAGATTAAAAAGTTTGGCCGGTTAATCTTGGATCGTTGGAGCTCATGATTTGTAGGTTCGTTAGGTCCCTCTACTAGCTCATAAATGGACTAAAATCTTAGATAGTGTGGTGAATAAGTTTGAACCGTTCAAATCTTGACTTAAAGAATGAAAGTCAAATATATATGATATATCGACGTTTAATTACGAATTAAACGTACAAATAGAGTTAATTATAATATTTAGATATGATTTAAATATTAATCATATGAATAGGGATTCATATCGGTTTTTAGAAAAATCGGGACAAGTGGAAAAAATAATATTATTTTATTATTTAATATTAAAATAATATTTAATTAATTAATATTAAATTATTTATTTATTTATTTTTGAAATTAAAAATTAATTTTAATTCACTTTTTGGAAATTCATTGAAAATTGATTTTAAAATTGATTTTTGGAGATTGAATTTTCCCACTAACTAAGCTAGGAGCTTGGTTGTTTTCTTCACAATTAACCAACAAATTAACCATTTTGTGTTGTCAAATTTTGATGCAATTGGATTGTATGTTATTCTTTAATAAATAGAGATAATTTTGACATAAAAATGGTTAAGAATTTTGTGAAATTAAATGGTTAATTTTGCAAAATTCCGTCCATTGTTCATCTTCTTCCCAACCTTCATTCCTTCTCAAATTCACCACAAATTTGGATCCCACCATCCAATCTAAGCCTAGAAAATAGTAGAGAACACTCTTGTGGTGGTCTACAATTAAGTAGTGTTGAAATTCATAAAGAATTGAAGGAGAATTTGGAGCTTCAAGGGTAAGTGTTCTTGAATTTTTTTTTTTTCTTTTTAATTGCATGTTTAATCCTCTAAATTGAGCATCTTAGATTGAAAATTGATCAAATTAGCTTCTGCTGCATGCTCATTTATCCATCAGTAATTGTTACAAAGAGTTGTAAAGTATTACAAACGTTTGATCCTAATTGTTCATGTGGAGACATGTGAGTAGGTATATCCTATGCAAAGAGTTTGTATAAGACCGGACCGCGAAATGTTTAATTTCTCTTTGTAACGTCGTTAATTGAAGAAATTAATATTTCATAAGATGACTATAGGTAACTTGACCTGAATCCTAATTAAGTTATGAACTGTCTATGAGGACAATTCTTTGATCTGTATGGATGAGAGTGGTTAGATCGCTGACTCAATAAGCCTACCATTTTGAGGATTTGTCAAAATAGAGAGCTAGGAACATATTTTCACAAGATGGAATTCACTCCTTCTCATGATTAAGGTAAGTAGATAAATTATTCTCTTAAGGGCTGATTTTGAATCTTGAACAATGAGGCTTCACCCTCTCACTGGCCCGAGAGGGGTTAGTTTATAGTTGGACTATAAATAATTTATTCATTAGAGGGATCAGTTACACTTAAGGAGTTAAATGTAACTACAGGAGTAAAACGGTATTTTGACACAGCTGTAGTTATGAGTAATTTGTGAATGGTCGACTTACTATTGATTAGTTAATTTTGTGGTTATAGAAATATATATATATATAGTGCGAAGAGTACAACTGTAAGGCTTTAGTGGAGTGACTTACATAATGAATATTGATTAATCTAATTAAAGAGTTTAATTGATTAATCTCATATCATTGGAGCTTCTAATTTATGGGTCCATTATAAGGTCCCTTTGCTAGCTAATTAAGGCTTTGTATAAGAATCAAACATTTTGGTTTAATTTGAAATGTTCAAATTAATAAAGGAGTTAATTGTATGTAATACAATTATTTTGAATGAGATTTAAAATTTATACTTTATGTTATAAGAGAGATTAATATTTAAATAAGATTTAAATATTAATTATATAAATGAGATTCATATAAAAACTATAGGTTAAAATTAATATGAATGAGATTCATATTAAAACTATAGGTTATGTGAGAGAACGTTATTTGAATATGATTCAAATTTAAATTAAATATGAGCACTCCTCGTTGATTCTTTCTAGAGAATAACAATGAAGGTTTCATGGTGGTGTTCCAAAGAAGAAGTTTTGTATCATTCGTTGGAGAAGGTTTCACTGGATCATGAGTTGGTGAGAAGAAGAATTCCAATATCGAAGACGGTCTTCAAAGGTAGGAAACTTCTAACCCATAATCTTCTCAAAAGCATGCTAATTATTAGTTGCTTATCTAAGTTTTTGTTCTCTGTAATTTAAGCTTTTTCAAAGGAAATTTAATGGCACCAGGCGATCACTCGCTTCCTGCAGAGGATTCAATTCCTTGACTTTATTGTTCAATGTTTGAGGCTAGGCGGTCCAAATCGGATTCATTTTCTGAAAAGTTTTGTGTTGGGGAAGAAATCTTTTAAAGTTGGGAATCAGAAAGAACATTGGTAATGAGCAATCTACTTATGCATTTATTAATCCTTGGATCCCAAAGCCATTGACATTCAGAGCTATTTCCCCTGGGAGAAGGTGTGCTAATGTCAAGATTGCAGAGTTTATATCTCATTTTGGGTTCTGGAACATGGAAAAATTGGGATTAGGAGAAACTCATATGCTAATCTTAGTAGGAATAAGTTAAACCCTAGATCAAGTCCCCTACAAATATACCTTTTAGTTCCATATGGGATAAATAAAACTTCTGACTTCTTCTCTATTCTACAATTATGATCTCTAACATTCGCATCAGAACCCTTTTTCTTTATTTTGCAAGTCCTCTCTTCCCAAAATTACAAAATTACCATTACCATCACTTGAAGCTTAGGTGTGTTCTCCCCTGTCCAAAATTTGACATCAACAATTGGAACCATCTGTAAAGACGAGAGTGATCAACCAATGCGAAATCGAGAATCTTTGCAAAATTAAGAAAATTAAGATTACAATGATTTATTTATGATGACTCTATTAAAATTGATATATATATATATTTTATTGCTTAGCTATTCTAGAATTGAATCAACTTTATTGAAGGAGTCGAAGTAGAATTTGAATTAGAGTTTGGAAAACATTAAAAAAGAATCAAGAACAAGTTGAAAATCCAAGAGACAAAAGCGATCTAGGGTGTTGTTTTCATTAATTATTTCCTTAAGTCATGCTTAGGTTTTCATGGAATTATGTGTAAACAATATGATTAAGTCTAGAAACTATTATCCGAATTATTTTTTCTTGAAGACAACCCTTTCTCATGCAATTCAATTGATAAATAATTTCTTGAAACTAAATTAAGAAGTATAGTCATTAACAACTTTATTTATTAACCTAGCTATTCTCATAAAAGAAACACAGATTCAATTCCGTAAAAATCTAATTAAACATACTATTACTCAAAGATACATCTAACTTAACATGCATTAAAGGCCAATCAACAAAGATTAAAGCACAAAGCATTGAAAAACATATCATTCAACATCCATGAAAATACCAAAACATTAACTCAAGTTTATAATTCAATCATCAACACTATAGGACTAAAGAATTTAGCCATTCATAGTTTTCAAACACACTCTCATACAAATGTGCAACCATTTAAAGCAAAAAGAATGAAAAGAAAAGGAAAACTCTACTATCAAAGCATTTTTTCGTCGTTAGAATCTTTCAATCTCCTCTCTGTCACACCTCAAGATCTCGAACGGCCTCCATCTCTTCTCTCACACTTTCTACTTTCTTTGATAGCTAAAGCACACTTTAGGGCTTTGGAATTTCGTGATTGAGGCTGCTGATCAACCCTCAAATATATAGAAAATTGGATGCTTGCTCCCCAAGAGCTTACCAAAGATTGCCCAATTTTCAAATTAGGAAAACAGCATCGCGGTGCCATAAAAAAATCCTCCCTATTGCCGTAGTGCAGCACCGCGACATTAGCCTAGCACTTTGGCATCAGTGCACAATACCGTTGTGTGCTACGTTGTGCAGAACCCACAAAAAAGCCTCTCGAGAAAAAGTGGCGTGGCAACGCCAACCTAATGACATGATACTATGCCTATTTTTGGCAATTTCTTCTTTTTCTTCATTTTTTTTCTTGTATTTTTTGCTCAACTTGGTTCCTCTGACCTCCAACACTTATTTCCTTGTAAAATTCCTTAAAATTTACTAACAAACACATTAAATCTAATAAGAACATCCCTAAATAAGAAGCAAAGAAAGCACTTTTCATATGTCCAGTAGCTTCAAAATATGATTGTAAACTCCATGAAAGCATAATATGGTGGAGTTGCTCAACTTCAACACTTATTTCTTTGTAAAATCCCTTAAAAGCACTAACAAACACGTTAAATCTAATAAAAATATCCCTAGATAAGAAGCAAAGAAAGCACTTTCCATATGTCCAGTAGCTTCAAGATATGATTGTAAATTCCATGAAAGCACAATGTGGTGCACTTGCTCAAAACTCCCTTTTGTATTCTAAGCCCTATACTAAGAGGATTGACAATCTCAATATGTCGAATGGATATTGGCCACCAAAGTTTCAACAATATGACGGGAACAGTAATCCCAAACAACCCATCACTCATTTCATCTATAGTTCTTTAGATCTTATTTTGTTTCCCCCAAAAAAACTTTTTATTTAATATAGGATTTTCAGCAAAATAAACCTTAAAAGAAAATTTTACTCGGAGTACCCTTAACACAATGTTAAAATAAATTAAATAAATGAATGAATAAATAAAAGTAACCAAAGTATCTAAATGTTTGTTTGCTACACTAAAACATGAATATCATGGAAAAAATATGTAGAAGTGTTAGTTTGGTCCCATAGGCTCGGTCCCGGATTCTTCTTATCATTCGCCACTCTATCCTTGCCTTTACCTAAAAAACATAATAGAGGAAAGGGTGAGTATAAAATACTCAGTAAGTAACCCTATTATCGGGATCAGACTAAGCAATCACATGCATACAGTGAATGCATGAGGTTAGTGAGACATGCAGACTGTAACTGTTCCTAGATGGCCATCTAAGTGGATAATTTGTCATGTCCTATCACGCATGTCTAGTGGCTTGGAGGTGCACCGTCAAAACATGGAAGTGAACTCGTCAGTTCACAATATCATACATGGAAGTGAACCCGCCGATTCACACATGTCTAGTGGCTTGATCATGAAAGTGATCCCATCAGTTCATGTTATCATAACATGGGACATGACGGGATGATAGATCACCACTACCTATCTAATCATGCAAGTTATACATATATGTATGTCTTACAACAATAGGGTCCGACAACATTAAATCATAAAATATCATAAGTTCACATGTTTTACCTAGGTTTGCGTGTTCACGAAAATTTCTCTTATATTAACCTTGGGAATGCTTTGCAGCCTCCTTTAGATTTTGGTCAGTAGGTTGAAATAGAACAAAACAGCTGGAGAATATAGTGGGCAGGCCATTTAATACATGAAGACACAAGTTGAGTAGATGGCCACTGATTGCGCCACTTTGAGTGTTAACCGCAAGTGTACGGGTCAAGTTATAATATAAGACGGTGAAGTCCGAATATCGTTCCATAGAGATCCAATTTTAAACGTTAAAGTTACTTAGCTATTCTAGAACCGAATCAATTTTATTTGAGGATAGGAATTGAAATTGTAAATTATGGAAAATACAAACTAAATAAGGAAAGTAATAAAGTGAGAAACACAAAAGTCAAAGAAAGTTCTAGGGTAATGAATCCTTGTTTATTTCACCAGGCAATATTATAAAATTCATGAATTTTATTGTAATTCATATGCCTAAGTCTAGAAACTTAATTCCAAGTTATTTTCTCTTAAAAACAACCTTTTCTCATACAACTCGATTGATTACTAATCTCTTGAAATCAATACAAATTACATGGCATTAAGAATAGTCTTTAGCAACTTTTATTGTCAATCTAACTACTTTCATGATAGATTAACAACAATTCTTTGTTATGGATCAAGTTAAACATACAATCTCTCAATCATACATCTAACCTAATATGTGAAGATAGTCAATCCACAAGAATTAAACACAATAACAATGAAAGGCATAATCATTCCAACAAAACCATGAAAGTCCACAATATCAACATAAATTCATAAACAATTCATCAAAACCCTAAGACTAAAGAGTTTAGCCACTCATAGCTTGAAGCAACATGTTCAAACAATATAAACAAAGAAAGAGTGTAAAGAAAGAGAAACTCTACTTAAAGAGTTTAGTCGGCACTCGAACGACACCACGACTCTCTTGAACTCTTTTCCTTTTCCTTACAACTAACTCACTCTTTGAACTCTTTTATGAACTCTCACTCAATTCTCTCCTTCTTGTCACTCTTTTGGTCTGTAATTTCGTGCTTTTATTGATTAGAGCTGCTGGAAACCCCCAAATTTATAGAGTTGGCCGCCCAAAAACTTACCAAAAATACATTATTTTTCGTTTATGGAAACTGGCGCCACTGCACTGCCAATTATGGAAAGAGAGCGCCGCGATGCTGCGACTGTGATGCGCAGACCTGCTCTCGAGTTTTAGCGTCGCGGCAGCACCGTCCTGACGCTGCGGCGTTGCCCCGATTTTGGCAACTTTGTTATTTTCTTCTCTTTTTCACCGTATTCTTGCTCGGTTTTGATCTTTTGGTCTTTTCTTCTAATTTTCCTCATTTTAACCTAAAAACCACTAACAAACAAGTGAAATCTAATATAAACTCTCTTAATTGGAGAGAATAGAAAGCATTTTTCAAGTGCTTATCAGCCACTTTATTAGCAACATGTAGAAGGGTGACTCTTCTGACAGCTCCAAATGTAATAAACAGAAGCAATGCAAAGTGGCAGGCCATTTGTGAGCTCAATTGTAGAAGCTGAGAATGGAGACGTTAACAGTGAAGGATGGACCTATAGTTGCTGATTCAGGGAAGTATTTTGATTCTATCCCTACTATTTCTTCTAACATTCCTTAGCCTAAAAAATTTTAAAAGAAAAATTTAGAAGCTCAATTTTCAAAATTTTTAGAACTTTTAAGAAACTTCATATAAATATTCCTTTTGCTAAGGCTCTTGAACAAATACCTAATTATGTTAAATATATTAAGGACGTGCTTTCAAGAAAGAAGAAGTTCGAGAAGTTTGAAAGTGTGAATCCGATGGAGGAGTGTAGTGCAATACTATAGAAGAAACTACCCCAGAAGCTGAAAGATATATGGAATTTTACTATCCCTTATAATATTGGTAGTTTTTCTGTTTCTCGTGCACCGTGTGATTTGGGTGCATCAATTAATCTTATGCCTTTGTCAGTATACAAGAAGCTTGGGCTTGGAGAAGTGTAGCCAACTATCATCTCACTGCAGTTGACTGATAGTTCCCTCACATACCCCCCGCTCAAAACATTAGGAAATTCCACTGTGGTATTGTAGAGGATGTGTTAGTCAAGGTTGACCAGTTTATTTTTCCTGTGGACTTTGTGGTTCTCGATATGGAGGAGGACACTGTTCCAATATTAGGGAGACTATTCTTAGCCACCAGTAGGGCCTTGATTGACGTGCAAGATGGTAAGTTGACCTTTAAGGTCAATGACTAATAGGTAACGTTCAATATTTATATGTCCCTTAAAAACCATGATAACGTAAATCAGTGTTTTAAGGTAGAAAATATTGAAGAGCATGCTGCAAGTAATGATACGAATGTCTCCCCTAATCCTCCTAAAACATGTTTTTTGAATGGTACTTCTTCCTTTGTGAAAACTAAATTTTTGAAAAATGTCCTCGATGCTTTAGTTGTTTTTATAGCATCGAGGACAATGCTAATTTCTAAGTTTGAGGTGGGGGAAGTATTGGATTATTTGTGTTTTACTGTTTGATCATGTTTTGCATGTTAATTACCAACTCCACATTCTTATAATCTTAGCTCCACTATTCTAGTCTTACTTCTTCTCCTACTAGCCATCTTAAGTACCTAGGTTCTGAGATAGGGTCTTACATAGGGCCCTTTGTTCAAGTTCCGGAGACACCACTTAAGGGAACACTTATCTACTTACCCTAAAGATGGGAATGAGTGAATTCCATCTTGTATAATTATATCCCCAACTCCCCACACGGTCTTGTCCCCAAGATGATAGGCATATTAAGTCGGCAAACAGCCACTCTCACCCATACAAATCAAAGGACAATCCTTCATGGAAAGAAGTTCACAATTTACTCAAGATTAAGATTAAGTTGCATAGATCATCCTATTGAAATAGAAACCTAACTAGTCAACTGAGTTACATCTAGTGATCACTATTTTGTGGTCCAGTCTTATGCAAATTCATTGCATAGTTAACCCCACTCGCATGTCACCTACAAGAATGTGTTCGATCATTGTGTTTGTATCAAATACAAAGTGGGTCGTATCCATAGTGTTACCAGGATAAGGTACCCAGCCTTATCCCTATACTATAGACCTTTTAGATTGTATCTTGAACATTGATCTCCATATGTCCCCACATACAATTCAAGACTCATGAAACAACCTAGGATGTTAGTTTATTGGATTTAGGGTTACAAAACAAACAAAAAATAATCAATAACGCTTATGGAAATAATACATCAATAACTTTTTATTAATGATTTAATGACAGTCATATAATTACATTTACAATCTACAAATTTTAGAGCATAAAACCCAATAAATTAAACAATTTAATTAGTTATATTTAAATTATTATTAAATATTAAATTAATAATTTCTCCACTTGTCTCGTCAAATTCTGACTTGATGAATCTCTATTCATCCAATTGATATTTAAATCATATTTAAATATCCCTAACTCTCCAATTTCATCTAATTCATAATTAAACGAAAAAATCGTAAAATTTTTCTCCTTAACCGAATATGAACATCTTCAAATTCTTTCATCATACTGTTCTAAGGAATAGTTTATGAGCTAACAAGGGGACCTAATGGACCTACAGATCGTGAGCTCCAACGATTCGGAAATAACTAGCTAAACTTTTTAACCAAGTTAATTAACATTCATTAACTACTAGGACACTCCACTATAGCCCAGTAGTTGTACTCTCCTTACTATAGATATATTTCTATCCACTTGATATAACCATGATTAGTAAGTCAGTTCTTCAAAAGTTGTTTGTAATTACAACTTGGTCAAATTTACCATTTTACCCCTGTAATTACATCTTGTTCCTTAAGTCCCACTGATCCTCTAATGAACAATTGGTTTATAATCCAAACAACAAACTGAGTCTCTCTCGGGCCAATGAGAATATGGGACTCCTTGTTCAAGACTCAAAGTCAGTATTAAGGGAACAACTTCTCTACTAACCTTAAATAAGATAGGAGTGAATTCCATTTTGCAAGACTATGTCTCCAGCTATCTGCCTGGTCTTATCCCTAAAATCGGGGGCTTATTGAGTCGGCAAACTCACACCACTCTCATCCATGCAGATTAAAGGATAAACTCAAACAAATAGGAGTTCATAGTTAGCTAGGATTAAGATCGAATTACCTAAGTCATCAGGTTGAAATAATCAGTTTTAACAGTAAATGACGTTATAAAGTAAAAGTGATTATTTCATGGTCCAGTCTTATGCAACCATATTGCATAGGATGCCCCCATTCACATGTATCTACATGAAAGATATAGGAACACATTGCTTGTATCAAATACAAAATGAGCTGCATCCATAGTGTCCCCAAGATAAGGTACCTAATTTAATCCTTATACTATAGACCGTTTTGACTATTACTTAAACTTGATCTACTTTTATGTCCACATATAAAGTCTAAGTATTCATAGTATAGCAAAGGGTTCTTAGTTTATTGGATTTAGAGTTATGATAGATGCAATTCATATATTCAATAACATCTTTATTAAATAAATCTCGATAACATTATTGAGAATATGTTCAAACTTAGTTCAAAATATGTAGTGCTTAAGAAGAAATACAATGCGTTGACTAGTGAAAAAAAGTCTTTACTTGACAAAATCACTTGTTTTAAAGATGAGCAAGTTGTGCAAATTGATAAAATGAATGTCTCTTGTGATAAACATGTTTGTGATTGTGATGAGAAAAATGCATTGCTTGATAAAGTTAGATTTCTTGGGCATGATGGTTGTGAGAAATATAATTTGATTAAATTGCTTAAGGAAAAAGCATTAAATGCTTTACAAGAACCTGATAAAGCTAAAGAGTCTATTAAAAAGTTGACAATAGGTGCTCAAAGGTTGAACAAAATAATTGAAGTAGTAGGCAAACCTTTTAGTGATAAAAGAGGTTTAGGCTATATTGATGAATGCTCTACTCCAAATTCTAAAACTATATTTGTTAAAACATCTTCCATTGTGCCTAATATGTCTAATGTTGTGTCTAATAATGCTAAATTTAGTTTTGTGCCTGTATGTCATAATTGTGGTGTTGAAGGTCATATTAGACCTAAGTGCTTTAAATTGAAGTATACTCACACTACTTCAAGAAGAAATTTTTCTCAAAGAGCAAAGTTTTACAATGCTTCAAAAAAGAATTTATCCAAGAAAAGTAAACTGCATAAATTTGTTGTGAAAGATAAATCCTTGTCGTTTGTTTCTCTTGTGGCAAGTATGGACATAAAGCTTATTCTTGTTACTTGTCTAGATCCAATGCTTTTAGTGCAAATACAAAATGATATGGATCCCTAAGTTTGTAAATGCTAACACTCTTGGACCCAAACAAATATGGGTACCAAAGAATCAAACTTGAGATTTTTGTTTGTAGGTTTGTTTAAAAGCTCCGAGAAAATAGATGGTACTTAGATAGTGGATGCTCAAGACACATGACCAGAGATCGATCCAAGTTTATTTCTTTCTCTAAAAAGGATGGAGGCATGGTACCTTTGGTGACAATAGGAAAAGTAAAATAATTGGTAAGTGTAATATATGTAATGAGTCTTCTATTTTGATGGAAAATGTGCTTTTAGTTGATGATTTAAACCATGATTTACTTAGTAGTAGTCAATTGTGTGATAAAGGATTTAAAATTGTTTTTGATAAAAAAAATTGCATCATTGAAAATGCTTGTGATAGAAAAGTCTTGAGTTGGAAATAGAGATGGAAATGTATACATTATTGATTTGAATGATTGCCGTATTAAAGATAAATGCCCTTCGGCTTTGCAGGATGATTCTTGGTTATGACATAGAAGACTAGGACATGCTAGCATGCATTTAATTTCAAATATTTCCAAGAATATTTTGGTTAAAAGTCTTCCCAAATTGAAATTTAAAAAAGATAGAGTTTGTGATGCTTGTCAAATGGGCAAGTAAACTAAGGGTCCCGTTTGGATTAACTTAAAATATAAATGTTATTCAAAAATTCATTTCCATCTAAAGACTTTTGATAAGAAATGTTTAAAATAAATACATTAATGGCTTTCAAAATCCATTTTGAATGGTTGCCAAACACTTGTATTTCTTTCTATGACGCCCTAAAACTTCAGGTATTTTGTTTCCCTTTATCGCGAACCCGTCTTTTAATAAGAAGTTAGGAGAATTTAGAAAAAACAAACATAATTTAATTAATCCATAGAAACATTAAAAGAAGATTGGGTTTTACCAAGTGTTAATTGTTTAAGAAAGTAAAGATTTAAATTAATTTGAAAAGAAAGAAGATTTAATTTAATTGAAAAAAAAGGAGATTTTATTGTAATGTGGGGAATAGAGAAGATTTAAATTGGAAGATTTAAATTGGATTGGGAAAAGGGAAAAGAATTTTTTCTTGGGTTATTTATGAGCCTCGATTTGCATGCTAGGTTAAAGTAAAGAAAAGAAAAAGAAAAGAAAAATTCTTCTCTCTCCCTCCCTTTCCATACCAGCGCCGCACCCCCCCTTTTTTTTTTTCTTCTTCTTCTTCCGGCTTTTACGTGTATCCGTCCGCCAACAAACGTTGTCGCCCATTGTCGTCTGTGTATGCTCGTCGCTTGTGTACGCTCGCCACCGGCGTCGCAGATCCACCTCCTACCGTGAGTCCGCGCGCCCAATGCTACGGCCGCAAACCGTCTTCCGCCTTCGTCGTGCATCTGCCGCCGCCACCGCGAGCCGCCTCCTATCGTGAGTCCATGGCCTGATTCATGGGTTGCAGCCGCCACTGGCAATCCCTCGCCGGTTTCGTGAGTCTTAGTAGATTCTTGGTAAAGTTTTTCAGTTCTGCAATTGATTTCTTTCCCTTGGTTGGGTACCTCGTAGGTTTGGCGCTTGACATTTTTTGTGATTTTTTTTATTGTGTTCAAAGGGACATTGGAGAAGGTCAAGAGTGAATCCAGAATTGGAAATTTTAGACGTTTTTAGGCATTCACAAGTAAGGGACCTACTACCGGGTCTAGCCACGCCTAATGCCCTATTAAGTCACTGTATGGCTAATTATGTTATGCATGAGTTTTGGTTAGTATGTGGAATGTATTGTTGCCCTATTGCCCTGATTGATTACTGTACAAATTTTTTTTACTGGTTATGATAAGTTATGTTATATGACTTGAGTGTGTCATGGTTATGCCTATGTGCTTGTGATATTGTGACTCCCTGCGACGAACTGATTATGTCATGGCATGTTACTGATTGTTATCCTATTTGTCGTGCCTGTACCCCTAAAGTGAATATGCCTATGACAGGTGTCCCTCGGGATCACCACCTATATTTATGTTTACAAATGTGATCACTGCGTACATTTAGATTGCTTCCTATGCTTATGCCTATGCCTATGCTTATGTCGGGTACACGGGCGCACACGATAAAAGAATAACAATTCCGTTCTTAGGCCCAATAGTGGGTCTCTTACTGAGTATAATTACTCACCCTTTCCTCTATTTTTCTAGGTAAGGGATGGGGAGGCCAGGCGTATGACAAGGGGAATCCATGACCATGCTATGGGACAGTCGTTGTCGCTTCCGCATCTTAGGCTAGGACATAGGGTATTGAATATATAGGGTAGCAGCATTTTTTCATTCATTTGACCATTGGTCTATATTTTTTTTTGCTTTCATGTTCGAGTTTGTTTCTTGAGATTTTGACCAAACTATTTAAGGGGTACCACGTTAGAGCATTTAGTTCCTCTATATTTGATTTAATGAAATATCTGAATTTAAGTTGTTTCACATATTTGGCAGAGCTTAATTAAATCATTTAATGCTGAGTCTCTTAAGTTCCAACATATTTACAAAATGGTCATGCATAGCATAGCGTCCTGTTAGTTGAAAAGTCAGGTCGTTACACTTTCAAAATGACTTATTTTTTAAATTAAACACTTGAAAAGTTATTCCAAACACACCCTAAGTCCTATTTTAAATCTAAAAAATGCGATCTCTACTACTAAACCCCTATAACTATTACACATGGACTTATTTGGCCCTTCTAGAATTGCTAGCTTTGGAGGGAACTATTATGTATTTGTGATAGCTGATGACTATTCAAGATGTACTCGGGTTCTGATGATAAAACATAAGGATGATGCTTTGAAAAGTTTTATTAGTTTTGCAAAAAGTGTTCAAAATCAAAAAAGAATTTTTATTTTTAAAATTAGAAGTGTTCATGGAGGAGAATTTGATAATGATGCTTTTAAAGCTTATGGTGAAGAAAATGATTTTTCTCATAATTTTTTCACTCCTGAACAAAATGGTGTGGTTGAAAGAAAAAATCGTACTTTGTAAGAATTTGCTAGGTCAATGTTGCATGAATATGGTTTACCTAAATATTGTTGGGCAGAAGTCGTTAACCCTGCTTGCTACATTTTAAATAGAGTTTTAATTAGACCAATCTTTAGATAAAACTCTGCAAAATTCCAAATATTGGTATTTGAAACTTTTTTGTTGTAAATGTTTTATTTTGAACAAAGAAAAACTCAGAAATTTTGATCTAAAGACGGATGTTGGTATTTTCCTTAGATATTCCTCTACTAGTAAATCTTATAGAATTTTCAATAAAGGAACTCTATGAAGGAAATTAAATTCCGGCGAAAGCATGTGATTGCGTTATTTGATTTCTTGAAAGAATTAAAAATACAAAAAACTAGAAAATGTTAAGCAACATATACCTTTGCCAAATCTGCAGCAAAATCTTCTCCTCGAACCAGTAGCCTTCTCCTTGAAGTCTTCATTTCAACGAGATCTTCTTTACTATGACTCTGGCAAGGATCCGGCTTGTAGAAACCACTCTTTAAAGAATAGAAGGAATGTGTAAGAAGAATTTTTTTAGAACCCTTCTCTGAAAATTGGGAAAATTTTATTAGGAGAGAACCCTTCTCTAATCTGGTTTGGGGGTAATATTCCTCGTCATTCTTTTTGTATGCCGGCTGTGAGAGATAGGTTGGGTACGATGGATTGGCTTTGTCGTTGGGGTGGGAAGTCTTCACCAATATGCTTGCTATGTGTGGATGGGATTGAGTTGTGTGATCATCTGTTTTTTGAGTGTCCCTTTGGGTTGGAGGTTTGAAAGGGGGTTGTGAGATTGTTGCGGTCTTCTCATCAGGTGGTTGACTAGGGGTCTAGAGTTGGAGTGGGTGTGTTGGTTTGGTTGTGGCAAAGGGACTAAGAAGAAGCTTTGGAGGGTCTTCTGGTGTGCCTCTATCTACTTTGTTTGGTAGGAGAGGAATCGTAAGCTGCATGGTGGCTCTTCTCGGGCTGCCCTGGTGATCTTGCATCTTGTTATCTCTACTCTTTGGGCCTATGCTATGTCTTAGTTTGATGACGTTTCAGAGTTTCTTCAGTGTTTTTCCTTGTTCTCTTTTCGTTTGGCTTGTCCTCGGGCTATGGGTTTTTTTTTCTGTTATGCCCCGGTTGTTGAGGTGTTTAGATCCTTTGGGGTTTGTTTTGGCTATGGTTGCTCCTGGTTTGGCCTAGTCCTATGGGCCCTAGGAGTTTTCTGTCAGTCTTCCTTTTGGGTTTTGGTGTCTGTTGATATGTTGTCTTAGTGTTATTTTCCTGGGCTTGTTTGGGCTCTTTCAGTTTTCTTTGTTTGTGCGTTGGTCCCTGGTTGTGGAGCCCTATTGTTGTTGTATATTAAATTGCTTTTTTAAAAAAATATATATCTACAAAATGATTGTAAAGATTATATTGTAGAGTGTGTGTTCTATGAAGGGTTCCCAAAGGTCCCATTTATAGAACTCTATGGGTTGCTCCTAATCCTATTGGGATAACCCATTTACAAAGTTTTAAATTAAATATTTAATAATATCTAATATTAATAAATATCCACCCAAATAATATCTCATATTAAATGATTTAAAATATTTAAATCATATTTAAATATTTATCTTTTGAACTTTAATTTGAATCACATCCAAATTAAATAGTTAGTTATTTGAATCATATTCAAATAAATTAATTCTCCATATTATAAAATTATAATCTTGAATTGTATTCAAATAAACTTTATAATAAATCATGTAATTGATTGTTTTCAATACAACTAATATTTTTCCTCATAAATTTGAACATTTAAAAATTTTCCTTTCAACATAGTTGATCATTGTTGGTCTGTGGTGAGCTAGCAAAGGGACCTTATGGACCTACAAATTGGGTCCAATGATTCAAAATTAAATTAATTGAACTTTTTAATTAACTTAATTAACCAATAGTAAATGTGTGACACTCCATTAAAGACCCACAGCTGCACTCTTCGCACTGTAGATATATTTATGTGTCCATGGATATTACCAGTCATCAATAAGTCCACCCTTCACAACTTGATCGTTATTACAACTGGGTCAAAATTACCGTTTTACTACTATAATTACTTCTTTTTCTCCTTTAAGTCTCACTGATCCTCTAATGAACAACCTGATTATGGTCCCACCATAAACAAATCACTCTCAAGCCTATGAGAGGGAAGGGCCTCTTGTTTAAGACCTGGATTCAGCACTTAAGAGAGCAATTTATCTACTTCCCCCGAGATGGGAAGGAGTGAACTCCATCTTATGTAGTTATTTTCCCGGCTTCCTACTTAGACAACTCCAAAATGATAAGGCTTATTGAGTTGGTGACACGGGCCACCCTCACCAATACAAATCAAATGAATGTCCTCATAGACTGGAGTCCATAACTCACTCAGGATTGAGATCAAGTTACCTATAGTCATCCTTACTAAAAAACTAATCTCTTTAACCAATGGTGTTATAAAGAGAGATTAATCATTTTGTAGTTCGGTCTTATATAAACTCTTTATACAGAAAACCCCACTCATATGTCTCTACATGGACGATTTACATCAAATCATTTGTAACACTTACAAGTCTTGTAACAATTACAAAGTGAGTCGTATCCATAGTGTCACCAGGATAAAACACCCAACCTTATCTATATACTATAGACCTTTAGGTTATTTCTCGAACATGATCCACCCGTATGTCAACTACATACATGTTCAAGACTTCATACAATAACCTTGGATTTTTCCAGTTAATAAATAAATTTTATTGCATAATTAGTAATTAATAATTAAATTAATGAACTAATAAATTACGAGGCTTTAGGACATAAATCCCAACACTTTAATTATTGAGGAATCTATACATGTGGTGTTTGATGAATCTTGTAATATTGTTTTTAATGAGTCTATTTGTAATGATGATTTAGAAAAAGATTTTGGAGGTTTACTTGTAAGTGAAAAAAGCAAAGAAATTGTTCCAAGAATGGAAGAAGTGAGCATCAATGAAAATAAGGAAGATGATTCTTCATCCATGCCCAAAGAGTGGGGATATGCTCTATCTCATCCCAAAGACTTGATTCTTGGTGATCCCAAACAAGGTGTGGAAACTCGTTCTTCTCTCAATCTATTTAGTAATCTTGCTTTTGTTTCTCAAGTTGAACCTAAAAGTTTTAAAGATGCTGAATGTGATGAGTTTTGAATTTTAGCTATGCAAGAAGAATTAAATCAATTTGAAAGGAACAAAGTTTGGGAGTTAGTCTCTAGGCCTTCTAATGCTTCTATAACTGGGACTAAATAGGTTTAGAAATAAGATGGATGAACATGGAAATATCATTAGAAATAACCTAGACTTGTAGCTCAAGATTATTGTCAAGAAGAAGGTATAGACTATGTAAGAAATTTTTGCACCGGTTGCTAGATTAGAAGCTATTAGAACGTTGCTTGCTTTTGCCTCTTATAAGAATTTCATTTTGTATCAAATGGATGTGAAACGTGCATTTTTAAATGGTTATATTTTGGATGTAAAACAACCTCCGGCTTTGAAAATTTTGATTTGCGTAATCATGTTTATAAGTTGAAAAATGAACTTTAAGACTTAAAACAAGCTCCAAGAGCTTAGTATGATAGGCTTTGTAATTTTCTACTTGAGAATGACTTCAAAATGGGAAAATTTGATACTATTTATTAAGGTTAAAGAAAATGATATGCTTATAGTGCAAATATATGTGGATGATATTATTTTTGGTTCTACTAATCAATCTTTGTGTGAAGAATCTTTAAGTGTATACATAGTGAATTTGAGATGAGTATGATAGGAGAACTTAGTTTCTTCCTTGGGCTCCAGATCAAACAACTCAAAGATGACATCTTCATAAGTCAAGAAAAATACACAAGGGATTTACTCATGAGATTCAAATTCAATGAAGGTAAAATTGCAAAACCTCCTATGAGCTACCACTAAGCTGGATAAAGATGAAAAAGGTAAATGTGTGGACATAAAAATTTATCGAGGTATGATTGGATCTTTATTTTATTTGACCACTAATAGACCTGATATTATGTTTAGTGTATGTTTTTATGCTAGATTTCAATCTTGTAGTAAAGAATCACATTTGCATGCCTTTAAAAGAATATTTAAATATTTGCTTGGAACTATTGATGTAGGCTTGTGGTATCCTTGAAATGTTGAGTTTAATTTGGTAGGATATTCTGATGTGAATTTTTTCGGTAGTTTACTTGATTGGGAGAGTACTAGTGGGACTTGCCAATTTCTTGGGTAGTTCCTTAGTATCTTGGTTTAGTAAAAAAAACAAAATTTGGTTGCTTTATCCACTACGGAAGTGGAATATATTGTTGTTCCTAGTTGTTGTGCACAAATTCTTTGGATGAAACAAACTCTTTGTGATTTTGGATTAAATTTGATAGTGTACCCATAATTTGTGATAATACTAGTGCAATTAAATCCTATACATCATTCTAGGACTAAGCATATTGATATTAGACATCATTTTATTAAAGAACATGTGCAAAATGGTCATATTACTCTTGAATTTGTAAGCTTTAATAATCAATTAGCGGATATTTTTACCAAACCTTTGAATAAAGAAAGTTTTTGCAAAAATAGGCTTGAGCTTGGTATTATTCATTGTGATGCATCTTGATTTCTTATCTTACTATTTATTATTATAGAATGCATATTGATAGGGGGAGAATTGGAATTTTCGTATGTGTTCATATTTTTAGGAGGAGCACTTATATGTTTATTGTTCTTTTTCATGATTCCAAAGGGGAAGAAGTATAAGAAAAATATGTATTATGATTTGTGTTGTATGATTGGTTCTATTGAATTAATTTTAGAGGGAGAATTAATTAAGGGGAGAAGTTAGTTCTTTTAAATGAATTTCAAGCATGAACTTTATAATGATTTTATGCTCTTGATATTGGAATTATTTCTTATAGTTCACGTGTTGCTATGGTTGTGCTCCTCATGTTATTTTACTTCAATAGTTTATCATCATAAAAAAGACGGAGATTGTTGGCTTTTTGGCCCTTAGTCTCAAATTAATTACTTTTAATTAATTAATTAATTAATATTTGATGATAACAAACTTGATTTTGTTTACTAACAATTTTATTATTTTGAATAGTCTATAGCGTAAAGCTCGGAACAACGATTTCGATCCTCTTGAACCACCCAAATCGGAGTTCAATGAAGAAGTTATAACCGAAATATGGTTAATGAAAAATTACCCAAGGTGGTTATGTGGTGGCCAAATCATCAAGTTGGACCATTTATAAAGTGCCACTTGGAGCTATGGAGTGAGTGACACATGATGGGTTATTTATTTATTTATTTATTTTTGGATTGGTGTTAAAAAGAAAATGAATTTAATATTATTTTATGTTTGTGTCTAATGGTTAGTTGATTTAAAAAAAAAAAAATTAATATTATATATGTTTGTGCTAGTTGTCTTTAAAATAATAATTAAAGAAAACATTCTTTTATTTTTAATCTCCACCTTTCATTTTACTTTTTTATTAATTCAATGACCCAAATTAAAATTCTCTTTTTACTCCACTTCCCTCTCTTTTTAAACTTCATCTTCTCCCAAATTTTGTTTAAACTTTTACAACTTTACAATCATAAAAGAATTGCAAAAGGCCACCATTTGTTGCTCTCTCCAAGCTCTCAAACTTCTTTCTTTTCATCTTATTCTAGAGAGATATTTTTATTGTGTTGTGAGGATTAAATATTGTGAGCTCAAATTTGTATATCAACTCTATTTGGAGAGTTTATTGTGTGTATTTAAAGTTCCAAAAACATTGTAACAGTTAGATACTAACCCGTGGAAAGGATCGAATTTGCTCTTGAACTCGAAAAAAGGAGCAAAGTAGCGGTTCGGCTCTCATCCGTGGAAAAAGTCAAAGGAGATGTTTTATAGAAATTCCAAAAGGTTGGGAAAAGTGGATGTAGGTTGAGTTTGACTGAACCACTATAAAAATTATGGTGTCATCTTCTCTAACTTTTTCCTAATTATTTTTGCATTTAATTTTAATTGCATGCTCTTGTTGGGTGAGATTGACTGAGTACATTATTACATAATTTTTATCAATCTTGTTATTTAGTATCAATTGGGGCTTTTATTAATTGATTTTTAAAATATCTAATTAGTTTAAATTGATCATATTTTTCAAAAAGTTTAATTGAACCCTATTCACCCCCTTAGGGTTGTCATACTAATGATGCAAAAGTTGTGAAGAAGTTAATTTTGAAGAATACTTTCAACTCCAAGAGCTTTTATTAGTGATGAGGACACACATTTTGTCAATAAGGTCATGTCAAGTTTGTTAGCAAGATATAATGTTTTAACATAGAATCATAACTACTTACCATCCATGGACAAATGATCTTGTAGAATTGTCTAACAGAGAGATCAGGACTATTTTGGAGAAGATAATTAATCCCTCAAGGAAAGATTGATCTCTAAGGTTAGACAAAACATTCTGGGTACATAGAACTGCTTACAATACTCTCTTATGAATGTCACCTTACAAGATTATGTTTGGAAAAGCTTGTCATTTACCATTAGAGCGGAAACACAAGGCATATTGGGCTACTAAATGACTCAACTGTAAATTGAATAAAGTAGAAGGGAAGAGAAAGCTTCAGTTGGATGAGTTAGATTAGCTTAGATTCTTTGCTTACGTGAACGCAACACTAAGCAAGGAAAGAATACAAAAAATGACATGATATACATATTAGATACATTCATTTGAAGGGAAGACAATTGGTTTTGCTTTACAATTTTAGGTTGAAACTTTTTTTAGGTAAATTGAAGTTAAGATGGTCAAAACTCTTCATAATCAACGATGTTTATCCATATGGTATTGTGGATCTGCAAGATGAGAAGGGAAATATATTTAAAGTTAATGGGCCAAGATTATAGCTCTATTGGGGACAAGATCCAAGCAGGCCCAAGGAACTAAGTAGGAACTGTTGGGATGTATACCCTAAAGCCTCATAGTTAATAAGTTATTTGAAATAATGGTTTGTTATTTTATATGCAATTATCCATCAAAGAAAGATCCAAGGTTATTTTATGTAACTTAAACATGTTTGTGGTTGACATATAAGTGGATCATGTTTAAGTAACAACCTAAAACGTCTGTAGTATATGGATAAGGTTGGGTGCATTATCCTGGTGACACAATGAATACAACCTACTTTGTAATTGTTACAAGAGTTGTAAGTGTTACTGTAACGACCCGACTAATACATCCTAATCAGACCATTACTCAATGCATGCAAATTTCAAGAAAAGACCCGACGCTGAGTAATAAGAAAGAAACAATGCTACT